>JAVJIF010029774.1:225000-665000 GCA_038442645.1 Agave tequilana | reverse complement strand
TGAAAATAAAAGAAAAATAGTTTTGAAAACAACAAGAAGATGAAACAAAGATGAACTAAGAAGTTGGTGAGAATAACAATGAAAAAATGATAAAAGAGTTTTGAAATTGATTTAAAATAAGAATAAAAAAATTCATGGCTACCAACTACTAATTTCCCACTAACCATGCTAACCTCTTAATGATAGTTGCCTCACATGGATCCTTGGCTATCACTAGTCCTTGGCTTCAAGAGACGATACAAAGCATGGCTCATAAGATTATTCTTCTACATTCAAACAACAGAGTCATGTCACACAACAAGTTGCAAGTTACTATTAGATCATCAAAATCGGTTAGAGGTGAGCATGAAATAAAGAAGACATTGCAAGTTAGAAAGTTAGTGGGTTAGATGTTAGAAATGTTAGAATGTTAGAATCCATCTTCATGAGCCATCAATGGCTCTTGCAAGAGTAAGGCCTTGTAGAGGCTACTAGATTCATGTAGATTATCAAGTAAGTGGTTAGATGGTTAGTGGTTAATAGTTAGATTGTCATGAGCAGTGTTTTAAATGTCATCCGACATTTTCGAAATATCGTCCGACATTTCGTTTTCAAGCCCTCACCGCCACGACATCCCCATCCGCATTTGAAATGGCGTTTTGTTAAATGTCGGCCGACATTTCGGGAAAAATCTGATATGTCGGCCGATATTTTCCCGAAATGTCGGCCGACATTTTGGGAAAAACCCAATATGTTGATTGGTCTTGGAAGTTGGAGCAATTGAGAAATTTTAATAATGGATTAGCGAATATATGCAAAATGTTTAAGTTAATTATACATATCCTAAACATATTTATGTAGTTTTGCATAAGTTGTATATGTATTACCTTGATAAGAATTTTTAAATTACATTATTTAAGACATCTAGGATATATATTTGTTATCTGTCATGACGTCCGAAATTTACTAAATGGCCCCGAAATATCTCCGAAATCTGAAATCCGACATCCGATTACGACATCCGATATTTCCTTGATAACCGACATTTAAAACACTGGTCATGAGAAGAAAAATTAGCTAAGCATCATGTAGCAGATGGAAAAGATTACAATGGAGAAAAAAGGAGACACCTTTACATAGATTGTCACTATCTATTACATCAATCTCTCTCTTTCTCTCTCTGAATCTCTCAGCCTTAATACATGATCTTAAAATGAAATAAAAATATAAAAGAAAAGAAAAGAAAAGAAAAGAAGAATATCTACACTTCACCATACTAAAAGATAGAAACCTAGCCTATTTTTAAATCTGCTTACCTTTCGGCCAAACCCTGCAGTATTTATAGGCAAAAGGATGTTCTAGAAGACAAGACGAGGCCACGCGTCAGAAAATAGACGCGTGGGCCCACCATAGGGCCGCGAAAATGCGGTCATAGCTGCGTTTTCACGATAATACCAGGGACCTGGGTCCCTGGTTTTGGTGCGTGGGTTCATTTCGCTTCGGGGACCATCCAGATGTGCTCAGATTCGATTATTTCTGTCCAGATTCTCGTCTGACGTGCGCAAAGGTCTAGGTTCAATGTATCTTCTAGAAGCTCCCTTTCTTGGCCTCCAAGAAATGCGTTAATTATCCTAAAATGGGTTTAATTAAGCTCTTATTATCCTTTTGCCCTCCTTATCTTGATTATCTGCAAGAGAGACCAAAATAAAGTTTAGACCGACATTTTATTCATAAATCAGTAGGGAAATGTGATATAATAATGTAGAACTGTAGACTAATCACACCCCCACACTTATCTTTTGCTCATCCCGAGCAAAACAAGAAAAGAAAAACTGTACTATAAATGTTATTACACCACTTTCGCAGGTGACGCGATTGCACTGAGCGCGTGCAACAAGCCATTAAACCTCTAGGTTACCCCTAGAGGAGGAGTTTTGTCTCCTGAGGGTTTTCAGCGGATTGCACCCACACAATCCATTAAATAAAGAAAACAAATATTAGTATTTTGAAAATGTATTTTGAAAGAGAGACAAGTTTTCAAAATATTTTTACAAAAATATAAGCGATCTAAGATCATAAGTCCACCAAAAATTATTCTTCCTTAAACTTAGTTTATATGCAAGATCCTGTCATCAATTAAGGTAAGATTTCAAAATTAGATTGAATATTTTATCCTTCATAAAACCTAGATAATATGCACTTTGTGATAGTGAAGATTTCTAGGATTTCAACTCCAACCATAAAGCCATTTATTTATATATATATATATATATATATATATATATATATATATATATATTTCTTTTTCCTTCCCTTAGTTTTTTTAGGCTTTCTAGTTTACCCGGGTAGTGAGCCTTTAACCGATGACTCCCAAACCAGACAGTTTTAGGGCACCAGATAAGAAAACATCCCTCAGATTTAAAGACTCGAGTAAACAAGGCCACAAAACTAAGAGGGATTATTTGTGTTGGCCCAGAGGCCCTTCACTCTAGTTTTGATGATGATTAACTAATGTAGTTATAGTTTACTAATAATCTTGTGATATTTAGTTTCAGATATTTGATCAAGATATTAGTAGGTGATTAGCATCAATAAAGGTGTTCTAGAGTTTTCACATGTTGATTCAAGAGCTCGAGCGTCAAGATCGCATCTAGCACTCGGTTGGAGTCAAGCTCGTTAGATCGGTTTTAGATCGAGTCGACTTGGAGAAGGAGTTCTACAAGAAGATCTCGGTTTGTTTAGTTTAAAATTGTTTAGATCTTAGATTAGATAGTGTTGATATGCTCAAGTTCACAATATACACACACAAGTTTAAAGTTTCATATTTTAGTTTTTCGGTTTAACCGATCTTGGTTTTCATGTCAAAAACATAGATATAATATCTTTCATGTATATTGGATTCTATCCATATACAACATGCTTCAAAGTTATTTTAATATCATGTTTTTGTATTTGCATGAGTTTTGGAGAAAACGGTTTTCCATTTCAAAATCCTAGTTTTTGGAAAATACAGTTTTTGGTTTAAGGCAAAATTTCAAGAACACAAAATGGTTCAAATTGTTTGATATATGTGTTGAATTTTTATCATACATATTTGTATTTCAAAGATCTAATATGAACATATTTTTGTGGAATTTATGTGTATTTTATGGGATTTAATCAAAGGCAAAAAGACAAGTTTTCAATCCCTAAAAAGTTTGACCTAGCTGTTTGCCGGTCGACCGGACCGGTCGATCGTAGCAGAAGTCGGTCGACCGGTCCGGTCGACCGACCGACGTGCACAGACATGAACGCTGCCTGGGCTGGTGGGCCGGTCGACCGGGCGGTCGACCGTCTAGAGAGCTCTGCCCTCTGGAAATGGCCCCGGTCGACCGGCCGGTTGACCGGCAGAGAGCTGCTGCTCTCTGTATCTAGTCCCGGTCGACCGGGCGGTCGATCGAAGGCACAACGGTCATAAATATGACCGTTGGGCCGGTCGACCGGGCGGTCGACTGGAAGGGCAAAACTGCCCTTTCCTGCTGCCAATGGGCAGAAATTTTGTGGGGCTATATATACCCACTCATTTGAGCTAGGTTCCAAATAGAATTTCAAGAGCAAAAATTTCTATCTTTCAGCAAGTTTTTAAAAGAGTCTTTGTGCCAAAATATTTATTCTTTATTTGTTTTTAAAGGGTTGGAAAATTCAAGAAAAGGAAAAGTCTTTGGGGAGTTGTTTTGATCTTCATCTATATTTCAATCTAGAGTTTTTCCTAAGAATTTTTCTTTGTGATTTTGATTTTCAAACTCTTTATATTCTCACACTTGAGCTTATCATATCTATCCTATCTATTATGATCTTGTTTTGTGAGAAAGAATTGGTTTGTGGTCTTTGTTCACCTAGAGTTGAAAATCTCTTTTATTTAAGATTGTGAGTATCCCTCTTGTGTAGAGGTGATTGTGGAGGTTGTGTTGGAATCCCTCAAGTGTGAGGTGATTGTGGTTGTGTGGCTTTGAGCCTAATCCCTCTTGTGTAAGGTTGATACTTGTTTGGCTAAGTGCCCATTCCTCTAAGTGTAGAGGTGATTTGTGTTGTGCCTTACCTCTAGTGAGAGGTTGTATTGTTGGAGATAGGAGTTGTGTACTCCTAATTGTATTTGCCCAAATCCTCAGTGGAGGTTCCCTATGTGGGAAGTCCCGTGGACGATATAGTGAAAATCCTTCTGTGTGAAGGCGGGCACGTAGAGCTGGGTGCTCGAACCTCGAAACATATCTTTGTGTTTGCGTTTGATCTACTATCTCTAACTCTCTCTCTCTCTCTCTCTCTCTCTCTCTCTCTCTTATTGTGTTGTGTATTTGTTGGCCCAAAGGCCTATCACCCTAGTTTTGATGATGATCAACTCATGAAGTTATGTTTACTAATGATCTTGTGTTTAATTAGTGACAGATTCATTATCAAGATCTTAGTAGGTGCATAGCTTAACAAAGGATAAAATATCAAGATTTGGAGCTAGCACGGTGTGATCCAAGGAGCTTTTGGATCAAGCTTGGACCAAGTCAAGAAGATGAGAAGCCTTCAAGTGAAGACTTCAAAAAGATGAAGACTTGTGTCTAGGTATAAGATTTTGTTTTTGTTTTAGAGTAAAATGTAAAGGATAGAATAGTTGGTGGATTGCTCAAGTAGATATCACACACACACTCTTGAATTTGTTGCCTTTTCATAAAAGAATTTTCAGATTTAGAAAAGACTTTCATTTTGGAAAAACATAGTTTTGGTTTTTGGTATTCAAAGTTATATGTTTCAACCAAAACCTTATTTAGAGCTTAATGTCAAAAACATAGATATTTCATCTTGATTGTGTAGTGGATCATATCCATATACACTATGCTTTAAAAGTATATCTTGTTTTTGTATTTGATGAAGATTTGGAAAAACATGTTTTGGAAAAATAGTATTTTGGAAAAACAGTTTTTATCATGAGCCAAATATTTCCAAGTTATAAAAATAGTCCAATCTTTTATAACATGCCTTGATTTTGTGCAAGCATGTTTGTATATCATAGTATATTGGTAAAACTATTTTTGTAGAATTTCTATGTATTTATGGGATTTTATGTAAGCCAAAAAGACAAACTTTTTAATCCCAGAAAACTGTTTCAGGCTTCGGGTAAGTCGACTTACTACCTTTATAGTCGACTAATCCTGAAGTCGGTCGACCGGGCTCGGTCGACCGACGTGCACAGATGTGCACGCCTTTGTGCACTGGAGGACGGCCGATCGTACGGGTCGACCGCTCCAGAGAGCTCTGCTCTCTGGAAAGTTCGGCCGACCGTACGGGTCGACCGACAGAGAGTTGTACTCTCGCTCCAGTGGCTCGGTCGACCCGGGCGGTCGACCGTGGCTCCAACGGTCGGATTTCTGACCGTTGGCGGTCGACCGCACGGGTCGACCGGCAGCTCTGATAGACCCCAACGGCTATATTTTTCTGGCCTATAATTTGGGGGTTTGGTCATTGTTTTGAGCCAAGATTTTGGAGACCTTTAGAGCCAGTTTTTCCTATTCTTTCAGAAGAGTTTTTCTCCACAAAATAGAGAGCTAATACTTCCAATCTAAAGGGAGTTTTATTTAGAGTGTGTTAAAAGAGATTTCTTGAGTTTTTCACCAAAGTTTCAATCCTTGCTTTTCTCACACAAACACTTGAGCAACCATTGTCTATTCATCTTATAAGAGTGTTGTAGTGAGAGCTTTTATTGGTGATCAAAGTGTTTAGATCACCAAGAGATCATTTCTTGTACTTTGAGGAGGCGGACGTGTGTGTCCGCGTTGTTTAGAGTTCGGGTGCGAACTTGTTGTTCGAGGTGCGGCCTCGGCAAGCCGGTGGGCTTGCGTGTGTACGGGACTAGGGAGTCCAAGGGCTTGTAGGTGTTGCGGCACCGGGGAGAGATCCATTGGGATCTTGCATAGTGGAAATCCTTCGTGTGTCGAAGGCGGGGATGTAGAGCAAGTGTGCTCGAACCTCGAAACAAACCCTTTGTGTTTGCGATTGCCTCTCTCTCTCTCTCTCTCTCTCTCTCTCTCTCTCTCTCTCTCTCTCTCTTATTATATCTTGCATGCTATTACTTGTCTTATCTTTACATGCTTGATATACTTGTGTGCTAAATTGATATACTTGCTTGGGATTGTTGACTAACACTTGTATTCAACCAAGAGAGCCAACGCGGCACCTCAACCCATTCAAGGGGAATCTAGAGGAGTTTGTCCAGAGCCCTTCACGCGGAATTCGGCAACACTCTTTGGTTATACGTGGTGTTTAGTGTAAGAAGTTTAATTAGGTCATAATTATTTTTAGCTTCCGCATTATTAGGCATTAAGTGACCATTAGATTAGCCATCACCTATTCACCCCCCCTCTAGGTGAACTTACAATTGGTATCAGAGCTAGTGCTCTTGATATTGGGTCTAACAACCTAGAGTTAAAGATCCTCTTTTTAGGCTAATCACAATATTTTGTACACACACCATGGACTTCATGTCACCACCCACCTTTGACATTCTTAACATCCAAATTTGGAAGGTTAAGATGTCTTTGTACCTCAAAGCCTTAGGTTTTCATGTATATCTTGCCACTACTAATAATGCATATTCTTTAGATGGTAAGAATTTTGAGGCTAACTCTAAAGCCCTTAATGCTTTAAAGTCTACCCTAGATGATGTTTATTTATCTAGAGTTGCTAATATTGATTCGGCTTTTGTAGTATGGAACACCCTCACCTCCCTTGGCGAAAAGGATCTATACTATGCGGGGAGCGATTCGGACGTTGGAAGCGACATCTCCAACGTATGTTATATGGTCCAAGGGGATAACCCCCTTGAGGTAAACTCTGAATCCGATGATGAGGACATGTCATATGATGAGCTCACTTCATTTTGCCAAACAATTCTTGAAAAATATGACATGCTTAAGAAAGAAAATAAAAATTTGAAAAAGAACATTGCTTGCATGCATATAGAACAAGATTCATTTAAATCTAACATTGCATGTTTAGAAAAAGATAATAAAAATTTGAAAAAGAATTTTGATGCCATGCTTAATGAAAAAGATTCATTAGAAAATAAAATGGCATGCTTAGATAAGGAAAATAAAGATTTGAAAAATGAGAATGTTTCCTTGCTTTCTAAATTGAATGATTTATGTGAAGGAAACACTATTTTGAAAAATAAAGTGGATTTGGTGGAAAAACAAAAAGAAGTTGTTTTTCAAGAAAATAAATCTTTGAAAAGAAAAATTTGTGAAAAAGATTTTGTTTCACAAAAGAAAAAGAAAAATGATTCTTTATCTCATCATGCTTCTCATGCCACCACTAATGAGATTAAAGATTTGAAAAATAAAATGGATGGTTTGAGTTCAACTTTGAACTCGTGTGCTTTTAATCATTCTAGGTTGGAGTCAATGTTTTCAAAGAAACAAACTCCACACATTCATGCACATCATAACCATGCATTTGCTTATGTTGCACAACATGATCACACTCCTACACATAATCATATTAAGGTGTACACATGTACACATTGTGGCCTGACTGAGATTTCCTGCACACAAAATATAATATTTTAGTTTTAAGAATATGATGTGCAAGTTCTCAATTCTAATCCGCGGTAGCAGGGCTATGCGGGTCGTGATCCTCAAGGAGGGACTGCGATGGAAGCGTTAAGCAAGTTATCTCTTTTTTTTCTTTTTATTATTAGCGGTGGTATTTACAATGAATAGTATTTACAATGAAGTGAAGAAAAGAATTGTGGAAGATGTGGATCAAAACTAAAGAAAGAAAATAAAGAAAACACGTACGAACCTCTTCAGCCTGCTTACCTTTGATCCGTGCGATGATTTACCTTTTCTCGGAAGACTTGCAAGTATGGCGTATAGGAAGTTAATCGCCATAAGCCATCAAGGGATCTTCGTTGGCTAGGCAGTCTCGAAGCAGTTGGGTCTCATTGTTCACAAGGCATTAGAGAACAAATAGAAGAAAATAGAAACAGAGAAACACAAGAATAAACAAGAGATGAAAAACATAAAATAATAACAAAAACGAACCTTAAACGGATTTCATTAACAATGGAAGATAAGCGGGCTTATACCGCTGTCACCTCAGTACAAGCGAAGACTCCATCCTCCATGAAAGTTTCCTCCACTCTCAGTTACAAAATTTACAAAATAAAAACGAAAATAAAATCTAACCTAAAAACTAAACCCTAGCTTTTGGCCCTTGGCTTGCCTCTGGACTACCCTGTACGTTGCACTGCAGGGGGTATTTATAGGAGATATAGGAAGTAGAGTCCCAGTATAACTCCTCAACGAAAACGCATCGCCAACCGCCTCAGGATTGTCGCGGAATCTTGGATTTTGCCGCGGATTTGTGGCATTTTTGTGGAATCTGGCCACGCGCTTTGGCGCGTGGCCTCACCTGGTCCGTCCATCTGGGCGCTTGCTTCTGGAAGTATGATCCTGGCTCTCCATATTGGGATTTCAAGATAACTTGATAATCAAGTTACCTAGATTTTGAATTCTCCCAATCTCTTTTAAACGAAATTCCTTATCTCTGCACTCTTTTCATTCTCATCTGCAAGAGTTTAGGGTTGGGTAGAAGTCTATCCTTCCCTCATCTTTGATATTTGCAACTTTAGCCCTTGTATATTTGCATTTTAACTTCTTGTAATTGCGCTTTTACACCTGGGCTTCAAACATGGGCTTGGATCTGGGCTTTTGGGCTCTTTAAGCTTTATTTATTATTAAAATAATAATTCGAGGCCTGCACACAATAAATTACAAATTATTAATAAATGTGCAGAATTAAATGAATAAATATGAAAATGTGATGGTAAATATGATGATAAAAATGCACTTTTCACTACCAATCACACCCCCACACTTATCTTTTTGCTCGTCCTCGAGTAAAAACTAAAGAAAAATTAATCTAACCTAACTCACTTTCGTAGGAATCACGGTTGTACTTAGCATGTGCAACAAGCCGTTAAACCCCTAGGTTACCCTAGAGGATGAGTGTTGTCTCGTGAGGGTTTTCAGCGGATTGCACCCACAAAATCCATAAAAAGGAAAATATTTGAATTATTATTGAAGAGACTAAGTAGTCTATAAGTTTTAGGATCCTCACTTTTATTCATTCTTAGACTTAGTCTTTATAAAGTAAATTGTTTTCATTTTAGGTAAGGGTCAAAATTGAACTTCTAATATAGTCTTTTTCGTTACCAAAAATCATATGCATCCTTATGAATTTTTACTAGCAATTCCTTAACTTGGACTCTCATGCCTCTTTATTATTTTTATAACATCATCTAATTTTCTTTCGTGTAAGTATCAAGGCTTCTTGAGGCCCGCATACCTAACTAATTGACTATTAGATGTGTTAATATAATTTTTTTTTTGGGCATGTATAACTCATCTAATTTTCTTTCGTATAAGTATCAAGGCTTCTTGAGGCCCTCATACCTAACTAATTGACTAATAGATGTGTTAATATATGTATAATATTTCTCAGTTTTCTTAGGCTTTCTAATCCACCCATGTAGCGAACTTAAAGTCGGTGGCTCCCAAACCTGTCGGCTTTAGGGCACCAGGTGAGAAAATACCCCGCGGACTCAAATTCGAGTGAACTAGGCCACAAAACTAAGGACTTTATTTTTATTTAGAACTCACCTTTAGGCGTGAATACTTATGCTTCTTGAGGCACAAGTATCCAGCTTAATTGGTAAATTTTTTTTTTTTTTTTTTATATATGAGGCACAAGGTCTTCATCTTAGAATCCTAGATATGTATTAGGTATGCAAATTTCATTAAGGTAAAAATCAAGACTAATTAATTATTCAATTTCTTCTCCTATACCTAAAAATTAAACAATTTATTTATTTTGACCAAGTTTTTAGAAATCCTAATCATGATTTTCCTAATCCTTAAAACTAACTTAGATTTCTTTCAAAAAAATAAGTCAAAATATTTCCTTTTTATAACATTTTTTTTTTAAAATTTTTTTTTTAGATTTTTTTTTTTTTTTTAGCAAATTTTTTGTTAGTTTCTACCTATGTTAGTATGTTAGTAAAGCCCACCCCCACACTTATCTCATGCATTGTCCTCAATGTATGAATGAATGCATATATGCATGAAACAGAACAAGGGAAGGCGGAAGTTACCTTAGGGTGGTGGTTCCGGAGGTGGTCTAATTGGTCCACGAAATGCGGCCCAATCAAGATAACAGATAATTTGGTGGAACCTACCAGAAACTTTCCTTACATAACCCACTAAAATATATGTATAATCAATTTTTAGTAT
The DNA here is from genome assembly GCA_038442645.1 of Agave tequilana. Lineage (NCBI taxonomy): Eukaryota > Viridiplantae > Streptophyta > Magnoliopsida > Asparagales > Asparagaceae > Agave > Agave tequilana. Next base: position 654,705 of record JAVJIF010029774.1, on the reverse strand, counting down.
TTCCACCCCATCAAATTTCCAAATTTCATAATAAATTTCAGAGTTAATTGTCTCAACCTCCTTGTCCCAAAATGGAGTATGAAAAGATGGAATTATTGACTTGGACATTATAGGTACAGGAACGAATACCGACTCAAGGAAGATGCTCAAATCAAGTAAGGGCTCAGGAGTCGGGCTAGGTTCAAGAATTGAGTCCAAGTCAAGAAATTGAAACTCAAGTCCACAATCTTCTTCCCACAATGGAATGTGACCTAATATGGGTGATATCTCTTTACTTCCAATATTAAGGAATTCTAGCTCATCGCCATACAATTCTTCAAAACTAAGGTCAACATCTTCCGTCAGAATTGTACAATCAGTTTCAGAAGTAAAGAGATTGTGAGAATCTAGGTCAAGTTCAATATGATCATCTAAAATGGGTGATTCAATTTCATAATGAATTGGAATAGGATCCAATGTTGACTCGGGAAAAGTGAAATCAGGTGGAGACACTGGAGTCATTATTGGATCAGGAAATAAAATTGAATCATCAAGTGGGAGATCATGATCATATTCATGTTCAAGTTCTAATTCAGGAAAGGAAAAACTTGCCAAGTTATCAGAATTTGAAGTTTCGGCAAGTTCACATGATGGTACTGAATTAGAATCTTGTTGTCCAAAACAACTTGGTTCGTCGGCTCTAATCGAGTGGTCAATGAAATCAGAAATGGCCGAACGGTGAGAACGTAAAGATTCAACCATCAAATCTATGTCATGCTCACGAGCTAATCTAGCCTGAGTCATGGCTTCAACCCTCTTTTGTGATTGGGCTTGGAAAAAGGAAGTGTAATCGTGATGAAGTTGTGAGTCGGCGGACTCACGCATCATCATGTCTAAGATTGATGTGGTTGTTGCTTGGACTCGTGCATACTTATCATTTTCAAGATAGATGGATTTCTATTCTGAATGGGTGGATCTGAGTATGAATCTTGGGAAGAATGTGAACTAGATGGATATGGAGGACAATTTGGTCGAGAATTAGACTCAGGGGACTCGAAACCCCATAAACTCTGTGACGAGTTGAAATCATTATGGAAATTATAGTAATAAGATGGGGGGTGTAGGTTATAGTCATTCAGATAAGACCATTCCGGCACACTAGATTGGTCAAAGTTATGATATGCCGGGTTGGTAATATCCGAATAATAGTTAGGTGTGTAATATGGATTAAAATTGGAATTATTATTATATGCCATATCACACCAACACAAACAAAACAAACAAATAAACAAAAAAGAAAAATTCTAACCTAAGTTAGGGTAGACCTATGACCTAGACGACTCCTAACTGGTTAGACTGTCCACGGGAGGTCGGGTGTAGACTTTGACCACAAGTTAATCAGCCAGGTCAGGGTAAGAGTGGTGGGAGGTTTTCCGTCAAAGACGTTCCTTAATTAAATAACCACCAATCTTCGGGCTTTCGGCCCTCAATCCCTTTCCTAGACACTGATTTGGCAAGAGTCAACTTCCAACACTGTTCCCCCTTAGGATAATCTCCTATTGAGTCCGAGATGTCCCTAGGGCCAACGTCTACTCTTTTTTAGTTAGGCTTGGGTTAGTGAGTGCTTGGGATATGATTTTTGGGCTAAGGAAGGGTGATGAAATCCCCACCTTATCTTGTTAATGGGTTATGCCCTTAAGATGAATTAGTGCAAGTGTACAAGATAAATAGATAAGAATCACTCAAAGCAGAAAATCAACCAAGAGATGAGTCCTATTCTACATGCAATGCGTACGTACCTTGCCTCTCCAGCACTCTTCAACAGTAAAATAAAGGAATTGAAAAGACACGTGCCTAGTATGCAAACGTCTAATCAATTTTTATCTTTAACAACAAATAGTTTACTGTTGAATTAATTAGCAGTAAGCAGGGTTATCACAGAACAAATTTTAACAGAGCAGTAGACAATATTTGCAATTTGCAGCAACCTGCAGAAAACTGAGTCAGTAATTCACTGCTATTGCCGCGGATCCGCGGCTATTGCCGCGTTTCTGCGGCAAAGTAGCAGGCTCTGCTGCTCTGCCTTCGAGGGCAGAGGCACAGAGTTGCTATATGTCCACTTTTGCTGCTGTTTCCTGTTCTCCAAACCTGCAAACAGAAAAGAATAAAAGAATAATTAGTTAATTTTTTTTTTATTTAGAGAAAAACTTACCGTCCCTCCCCGGCAACGGCGCCAATTTGTTGACTGAGATTTCCTGCACACAAAATATAATATTTTAGTTTTAAGAATATGATGTGCAAGTTCTCAATTCTAATCCGCGGTAGCAGGGCTATGCGGGTCGTGATCCTCAAGGAGGGACTGCGATGGAAGCGTTAAGCAAGTTATCTCTTTTTTTCTTTTTATTATTAGCGGTGGTATTTACAATGAATAGTATTTACAATGAAGTGAAGAAAAGAATTGTGGAAGATGTGGATCAAAACTAAAGAAAGAAAATAAAGAAAACACGTACGAACCTCTTCAGCCTGCTTACCTTTGATCCGTGCGATGATTTACCTTTTCTCGGAAGACTTGCAAGTATGGCGTATAGGAAGTTAATCGCCATAAGCCATCAAGGGATCTTCGTTGGCTAGGCAGTCTCGAAGCAGTTGGGTCTCATTGTTCACAAGGCATTAGAGAACAAATAGAAGAAAATAGAAACAGAGAAACACAAGAATAAACAAGAGATGAAAAACATAAAATAATAACAAAAACGAACCTTAAACGGATTTCATTAACAATGGAAGATAAGCGGGCTTATACCGCTGTCACCTCAGTACAAGCGAAGACTCCATCCTCCATGAAAGTTTCCTCCACTCTCAGTTACAAAATTTACAAAATAAAAACGAAAATAAAATCTAACCTAAAAATTAAACCCTAGCTTTTGGCCCTTGGCTTGCCTCTGGACTACCCTGTACGTTGCACTGCAGGGGGTATTTATAGGAGATATAGGAAGTAGAGTCCCAGTACAACTCCTCAACGAAAACGCATCGCCAACCGCCTCAGGATTGCCGCGGAATCTTGGATTTTGCCGCGGATTTGCGGCATTTTTGTGGAATCTGGCCACGCGCTTTGGCGCGTGGCCTCACCTGGTCCGTCCATCTGGGCGCTTGCTTCTGGAAGTATGATCCTGGCTCTCCATATTGGGATTTCGAGATAACTTGATAATCAAGTTACCTAGATTTTGAATTCTCCCAATCTCTTTTAAACGAATTTCCTTATCTCTGCACTCTTTTCATTCTCATCTGCAAGAGTTTAGGGTTGGGTAGAAGTTTATCCTTCCCTCATCTTTGATATTTGCAACTTTAGCCCTTGTATATTTGCATTTTAACTTCTTGTAATTGCGCTTTTACACCTGGGCTTCAAACATGGGCGTGGATCTGGGCTTTTGGGCTCTTTAAGCTTTATTTATTATTAAAATAATAATTTGAGGCCTGCACACAATAAATTACAAATTATTAATAAATGTGCAGAATTAAATGAATAAATATAAAAATGTGATGGTAAATATGATGATAAAAATGCACTTTTCACTACCAATCATGGCCGCAAAGGCCATTTAGCAAAATATTGTTATGATAGATTAGATCATTTTAATTTTGCTAAGAATAAGAATTTTTGGGTGCCTTATAACAAGACTAACCCCAAAGGACCCAAGAAAATATGGGTACCAAAACCCCCACCATTTGCTTTTGATGTAGGTGAGGGCTCTCACAAGACGTGAGAGGATTGGTGCCTTGGTAGTGGATGCAATGGACTTGATGGACATACATTTGGATGCATCACTATCAAGGAGCTTTGGTGGGACAACCACCATGTTAGGAGCTTTGGAGTTAGTAACAATTTCTAAACTCCTACTTTTTATGTACATGCTAGTTCATTTATCATATTCTTAGCATGTTCATATTTGTATGTGCTTCATGTGGTAATACCATGCTTAGATGTAGTTTTTATCAAAACTTATTTTATACATGTACAAATAGTGAGCTACATTTGTTTTATATACCTTTGCACTTCATGCTCATTTGTACCCACTATATGCATATGTATAGACTAGTTTTGATGATTCTCTCATTTATACATGCTTTGCCAATCTTTATGATTTTACTTCATGTATATGTATTTTTGATTCAAATCTAATAAATATACATGTATACCCGTGAGTCTCTTGCCTTCATGCAAATACATTTGATAGACTCTTTTATATTTGGGATATGTATGCATATTGTTAGATTTGGATAAATCATACATATACCTAAAAGTTTGTTGATTTTATGAAAAATGATTTTGAGTTGATGTGTTTTTAATGAGAATAAAATTTCTTGTCTTGTCTAAAAATGAGATTCATGTTTGATTGAGCTTCATTGTCTATTCTCATGAAAATGCCATTTATATAACCTTTGAACACTCATCTTTTACTTTTCAAGATAATTTTGAGCTTTATGGACTATGAGTGCTTGAATTTTTATGTACTTAGTATAATTCATGAAAAACATATGATTGGATATATTTGAAGGATCTTTAACTAGTTTTTCAAAAACAATTTATACTAGTTATCTATTCTTCAATTAAGATAGACACATGATTCTATTTTTCTCAAAATTTAATGCTTCATGATTTGAATATTAGTTTATATGTTAGTTTTTGTCAACACTAGGATTTATACTTGTACATATCATGGGCCACAAATAAATCTATTTATATTTGTGCTTGAATGCTTATTTGAACCCATGAAATGTGCTTGTATTGCTTGGTTTTAATGATACATACAATTTTAAACTTGTATTCCCACTTTTTGGATTTGTGTTATGATCATGTGTTTTCATTTCATGTATATGTATATTTTGTCAAACTTTAAGATATACATGTATACCTCTTGAGTCATTTGCCTTTAATGCAAATCTATTTATATGGACTCAATTGTGTTTAAGGGATATGTATGTATACTTATTGTGTTGTCAAAACATACATATATCTTGAAATATAAATTTTGTTTTTAATAAAAAAATGTGTGATGATTTTCATATCTTCATGATTTAAAGGAATATTGGGATTAATTGACATTTTTGCTTTATTCCTTGCTTGAAGGATTCCGTACTAGTTTTTAAAACATTTTCATATTAACTAGTGCAAATTCTTCGTATGGTAGAGTATATGATAAGCTTACTCTTCAATTGGTATCATTGGATATCTTCAATTGGTATCAATATGATTTCTTATATACTCATATTTTGATTGTATGTATGAATGCTTTCAAATTTAAATTATATCAATTTCTATTGGTATTATCTTTTCATACATATATGTGATCTATTTGCTAAGCTTAATTCAACTTTCAATTGGTAATTCTTAAAGCTTATGCAATATGTTTTCAAAATTGATATCAAAATAAAAAAATATATGTTTACTTGATATCTCAAAATGTGTTTTATTAAGAAAGTTCAAAATTTTAAAAGAAAAATTCAAAATTATTGATTTGTATTACCCCTTCTTGATCTCTTTGTTTTTGACAAACAGGGGGAGAAAAATTTGTTTGATTTGATTTTACTTTGAACCCTTTGTTGATGATTGACAAAAAGGGGAGAAAGATTTTGAGTTTATATGCATACTTGTGTTTAGTTTTCTCATGCATACCAAATAAACAATAGATATGCATACTTGTGTTTAGTTTTCTCATGCATACCAAATAAACAATAGATATACATAATAAGATTTTAGGTTTATGCATATATGTTTTGTTTTGCAAATAGGAGAAAAAGAATTTGATATGTTTTATCTCCATACATTTGCATACATATTTATGAGCTTCATTGTCATATATTATTATTTATGTCTATGCATGAGTTAAGGGGGAGCTTCTTTGAAGCTTTACTTAATCCATGCATATATAACTTCATGAGTTTTGTCATCATCAAAAAGGGGGAGATTGTTGGCCCAAAGGCCTATCACCCTAGTTTTGATGATGATCAACTCATGAAGTTATGTTTACTAATGATCTTGTGTTTAATTAGTGACAGATTCATTATCAAGATCTTAGTAGGTGCATAGCTCAACAAAGGATAAAATGTCAAGATTTGGAGCTAGCACGGTGTGATCCAAGGAGCTTTTGGATCAAGCTTGGACCAAGTCAAGAAGATGAGAAGCCTTCAAGTGAAGACTTCAAAAAGATGAAGACTTGTGTCTAGGTATAAGATTTTGTTTTTGTTTTAGAGTAAAATGTAAAGGATAGAATAGTTGGTGGATTGCTCAAGTAGATATCACACACACACTCTTGAATTTGTTGTCTTTTCATAAAAGAATTTTCAGATTTAGAAAAGACTTTCATTTTGGAAAAACATAGTTTTGGTTTTGGTATTCAAAGTTATATGTTTCAACCAAAACCTTATTTAGAGCTTAATGTCAAAAACATAGATATTTCATCTTGATTGTGTAGTGGATCATATCCATACACACTATGCTTTAAAAGTATATCTTGTTTTTGTATTTGATGAAGATTTGGAAAAACATGTTTTGGAAAAATAGTGTTTTGGAAAAACAGTTTTTATCATGAGCCAAATATTTTCAAGTTACAAAAATAGTCCAATCTTTTATAACATGCCTTGATTTTGTGCAAGCATGTTTGTATATCATAGTATATTGGTAAAACTATTTTTGTAGAATTTCTATGTATTTATGGGATTTTATGTAAGCCAAAAAGACAAACTTTTTAATCCCAGAAAACTGTTTCAGGCTTCAGATAAGTCGACTTACTACCTTTATAGTCGACTAATACTGAAGTCGGTCGACCAGGCTCGGTCGACCGACGTGCACAGATGTGCACGCCTTTGTGCACTGGAGGACGGCCGACCGTACGGGTCGACCGCTCCAGAGAGCTCTGCTCTCTGGAAAGTTCGGCCGACCGTACGGGTCGACCGACAGAGAGTTGTACTCTCGCTCCAGTGGCTCGGTCGACCCGGGCAGTCGACCGTGGCTCCAACGGTCGGATTTCTGACCGTTGGCGGTCGACCGCACGGGTCGACCGGCAGCTCTGACAGACCCCAACGGCTATATTTTTCTGGCCTATAAATTTGGGGGTTTGGTCATTGTTTTGAGCCAAGATTTTGGAGACCTTTAGAGCCAGTTTTTCCTATTCTTTCAGAAGAGTTTTTCTCCACAAAATAGAGAGCTAATACTTCCAATCTAAAGGGAGTTTTATTTAGAGTGTGTTAAAAGAGATTTCTTGAGTTTTTCACCAAAGTTTCAATCCTTGCTTTTCTCACATAAACACTTGAGCAACCATTGTCTATTCATCTTATAGGAGTGTTGTAATGAGAGCTTTTATTGGTGATCAAAGTGTTTAGATCACCAAGAGATCATTTCTTGTACTTTGAGGAGGCGGACGTGTGTGTCCGCGTTGTTTAGAGTTCGGGTGCGAACTTGTTGTTCGAGGTGCGGCCTCGGCAAGCCGGTGGGCTTGCGTGTGTATGAGACTAGGGAGTCCGAGGGCTTGTAGGTGTTGCGGCACCGGGGAGAGATCCATTGGGATCTTGCATAGTGAAAATCCTTCGTATGTCGAAGGCGGGGATGTAGAGCAAGTGTGCTCGAACCTCGTAACAAACCCTTTGTGTTTGCGATTGCCTTTTCTCTCTCTCTCTCTCTCTCTCTCTCTCTCTCTCTCTTTGTCTCTTGTTATATCTTGCATGCTATTACTTGTCTTATCTTTACATGCTTGATATACTTGTGTGCTAAATTGATATACTTGCTTGGGATTGTTGACTAACACTTGTATTCAACCAAGAGAGCCAACGCGGCACCTCAACCCATTCAAGGGGAATCTAGAGGAGTTTGTCCAGAGCCCTTCACGGGGAATTCGGAAACACTCTTTGGTTATACGTGGTGTTTAGTGTAAGATGTTTAATTAGGTAATAATTATTTTTAGCTTCCGCATTATTAGGCATTAAGTGACCATTAGATTAGCCATCACCTATTCACCCCCCCTCTAGGTGAACTTACAGTATTGATTCATATTGTTCATATCATATACATGCTTGGTTTGATTGTGTGCCCATACTTGTGTTAACCAAGAGAGCTTCATATAGCACCTCAACTCTTATTTAGAGGAATCAAGAGGAGTTAGTCCAGAGCCCTTCACTGGGAATTCGGCTACACTCTTTAGTTACACTAAGTGTGTTGCAATTAGTTTTTAAATTTCGCATTATTTGTCATTAGATTAGCCTTACACCTATTCACCCCCTCTAGGTGTATTTCAATTGGTATCAGAGCCTACGCTCCTGATATTAGGTTTAACCACCTAGGAGTGAGATCTTGGTTGCTAATCTAGTATTTACATTTGTACACATACTTGTTTGTATACACACACTTATGGATTGCTTGACCCCTCCCATGTATGATGTTTCCAACATTGACATGTGAAAATTTAGGATGAGTATGTACCTAAAAACCCTAGGTTTGCATGTTTTCCATGCCGCTACCAAGAAATCTTATCTTGGTATAGCAAGCATATAGAGGCCAATGCACAAGCCCTTGAGGCACTTAGGAGCACACTTAACAAAGAATATTTGTGTATGGTTTCTCATTGTCATTCCGCCTTTGCAGTGTGGAACACCTTGACCTCTCCAAAGCTTCAATTGCCAAATCAAGTGGAGAAGGAATCTAGTGAGGATTAGTCCGACATACGTGCTACATGGTCCAAGGGAATGACTCCCTTGAGGTGCATTCGGACACTCAACTAGATAGTGCTAGCTCTTCTTTTGATGATCATGATAGTATGGATGCCGATGCATTAAATGAAGAGCTATCTATTGTTTGTGAAAACCTCTTGGAAAAATATAAAGTTTTGAAAAAGAAAACTTTTAAATTAACTAAAGAAAATAAAGAGTTGTTTTCTAAATTTGATATTGTTTTGCAAGAAAGAGATAAGATTTTAAATGAAAGGGATTCATTGAAATCCAAACTTGATGTTGCCCTAAAAGAAAATGAAATTTTAAAAAACAAAAATGATTGTGACATTGTTTTGAAGAAAAATGAAAATCTATCTTTAAAACTTGATTTTGTGTTAAAAGAAAGTGAATCTTTGAAAAATAAAATTATTTCTATTTCAAAGGAATTGGATTTGGTTTCCAAGAAAAATATTTCTTTGAAAAATGATGTTGACACACATGTTTGCCATGCTTCACCACCTAGTGTACTATTGCATGCACCTCTTCTTCAATTATTGAAAATGATATAACTATGTTAAAGAAGAGTGTTGATTGTTTGGGCTCCACTTTGAGCCAATGTGTCATGAACCACACACGTTTGAAATCTATGTTTCGAAAGAAACAAGTTGCACCTATGCATGCACACCACACACGGCATACACATGCTCACATACATGATTCAAAGTATGCTCATGTGTACACTTGTACACATTGTGGACGTAAGGGCCATCTTGCAAGATTTTTTTATGATAGGATACATAATGAAAATTTTGCAAATAGATTTGTTTGGGTTAGGAAAGGAGCTAACCTCCATGGACCCAATAGAGTTGGGTACCAAAGACCACTCCTATCTTATTTGATGTAGGTATGGGCTCTCACTTGACGTGAGAGTGATGATGCCTTGAGGTGGATGCGTTCCGAGCTTAATGGTGACTATTTTGGATGCATCACTTTCAAGGGGAGTTTGGTGGGAGGACCCCATGATTTGGAGATATAGAGATGTGCCCTCTTGGTTTTGGTAACGATCTCTAAACTCCTATTTATGTTTACATGCTTTCATGATTGATTTTTAGCATGTTTTAGTTTTTATGATTAGTATGTTAAATGCCATGATAATTAGACTATTGACATATATGTATAGTATTTGAGGTACACCCATGTTCATATGAACTCATATTTTTGTATTCTCATTATAGTTTAGCTATTGTGTATATCATAGCTCTAATAACATGTGCATTTACCTAATGATCATATTAGTTTATGTTTTGTTTTATACTTCATGTTTTGATTACATGTTTAGATGTAATTTTTCATTAAAACTTGTGCATATGCTTGTACAACTAATGAGCCACAAATTTATTATTCTATGTTTGTGCTTGATTGCTCATTTGTACTCATTAGATGTACTAGTATAGCCTAGTTTTGATGATTCATACATTTTGACTTGTATTCCCTATTTTGTACATGTTTTTATTAATATGTGTTTAACTTCATGTATATGTTAATTTTATCAAAACTATTGGATATACATGTATAACCTTGAGTCATTTGCCTTTCATACAAAATCTCTTTATAGACTCAATTGTGTTTGGATATATATGTATGCCTTTAGTTTTGACAAAACATACATATGCCTTAGAGTTAGTATTGTTTAATGAAAATTAAATTTTGATGTTTTTCATACTTTTGATAAAGGAATTTCACATTGAGCCTTCATTGCCTATTCTCATGATTTTGTGATTACATGATTCTTTCAATCACATTACTTGATGTTTTCTTATGACTTTATTTTCATGAGTAGTATATGTGCTATATAGACCTTGAGTGTTGATTATATGATTTTTATATTTTCATGGAAAATATTCTTATTTTATTCCTTACTTGAAGGATTTCGTACTAGTTTTCAAGTTTTTCATAAAACTAGTTGCGTATTTCTTTATTTTGGAAGAGTTTTCAATTATGCTAAAATTATTTTCAAACTTATTTTTGAAAACCTCTTCCATCGAAGGGTGGTTGGATGGGCGACCATGCCTTGTGAGCTTAATTAAAAATCTTTTTAAACAAGTGCATGATAGGGTGGAAGGTATGAGTTATACACTTGATTCTCATTGTGTTTTCAATTGGTATCACAATTGATATTTATTTTGTATACTCATATTTGTTTTTATATATGTATGCTTCAACTTCAAATAGTATCAATTTTGATTGGTATTTAATTTTCCATACATATATATGTGTTTTGATTGTGCTTACTATATCTCTATATCTTTAAGCACAAATTTTGTTATGCTAAGCTTGATTTAGTCCTTAATGACAATTATTTTTCAATTGGTATCTTATACAAGCTTATGCATCGTTTTCATTAGTATTTCATAAAGGGGGAGAAAATTCATGTTTTACCTTTCAATCGGTTTTGTTTAAAATTGGTATCTTACTCCCACTCTTTATGTTGAAAAATGATATTTTAGTTTTCAATTAGTTTCCTACGCTCCTAATGAAAAATATTTTCAATTGGTATATATTTCATTTTCAATATTGATATCAAGAATCTTAAATTGATATTATTCTCTATTTGGTATCTTTATTGCAAAATGAGTTTAGTGTTTAGTCAACAAGATTGGTTTATGTTTTTCAATTGATATCAAAAGTGTAAAATATTTTCAATTGGTACAAATTTTTACAATTCGTATCAAGATTTCCTATATATTTATATATTTCAATTGGTATCAAAATTTTTGTTGGTATCTTCAAAATGTTTAATTTATTCTCAATTGGTATCATAAATTGGTATCATGATGTTTCGATGTATACCTTCATACTAAATTGATATATTTTTCAATTGGTATCATAATATTTTGATTTGTATTGCTTATATGTAAGGGAAGCTTAACATCTTCTCTATATATCGATTCATGTTGAGTGTATCTCATATTGAGGAGTTTGACCGCTTTTCTTCATGTCTTACACGTGTGTAGTAGGAGCTTCACATCTCCTTTTATACATTGCATATTATGCTTTATGTGGTTAGGGTTTAGTCATCTCTTTTCAAATAAATGCATGTATGCAGGGGGAGTTAACTTCACGTCTCTCCTCTTCATGAATGTATATAGCATATATACCTTTATTGTTTTGTTTTATGCAAAAAGGGAGAAAAATATTATTTATGCCCTTTATTGTTTGTACCCTTTGTTGATGAATTGACAAAAAGGGGGAGAGATATTTTGGAGTTTGATATATGCATGTTTGTTTAATTTGTTATCTTTTATCATTGGTATCAAGAGCATCTTTTGTTCGTATCAAGAGCAACATTTTAAAGGAACATTTTTATTTTAAAATTGGTATCAAGAGCATGTGTATTTCATTGATATCAAAGATCATGTTTGTTTCATTTCTTTATTTTATGCATATTTATGCATATCTATATTGAGCATTCATTGCATATTTTTATTGTTTATTGCTAGGCATGAGTTAAGGAGGAGCTTCTATGAAGCTTAACTTTAATCCATGCATATATAACTCCATGAGTTTTATCATCATCAAAAAGGGGGAGATTGTTGGCCCAGAGGCCCTTCACTCTAGTTCTGATGATGATTAACTCATGTAGTTATAATTTTCTAATAATCTTGTGATATTTAGTTTCAGATATTTGATCAAGATAAGTAGGTGATTAGCTTCAACAAAGGTTCTTTGGAGCTTTCACATGTTGATTCAAGAGCTCGAGCGTCAAGATCGCATCTAGCACTCGGTTGAGTCAAGCTCGTTGGATCGGTTTTGGATCGAGTCGACTTGGAGAAGGAGTTCTACAAGAAGACCTCGGTTTGTTTAGTTTAAGATTGTTTAGATCTTGTGTTAAAGATTAGATAGTGTTGATATGCTCAAGTTCACAATATACACACACAAGTTTAAAGTTTCATGTTTTGGTTTTTCGGTTTTTCGGTTTAACCGATCTTGGTTTTCATGTCAAAAACATAGATATAATATCTTTCATGTATATTGGATTCTATCCATATACAACATGCTTCAAAGTTGTTTCAATATCATGTTTTTGTATTTGCATGAGTTTTGGAGAAAACGATTTTCCATTTAAAAATCCTAGTTTTTGGAAAATACAGTTTTTGGTTTAAGACAAAATTTCAAGAACACAAAAATGGTTCAAATTGTTTGATATATGTGTTGAATTTTTATCACACATATTTATATTTCAAAGATCTAATATAAACATATTTTTGTGGAATTTATGTGTATTTTATGGAATTTAATCAAAGGCAAAAGACAAGTTTTCAATCCCTAAAAAGTTTGACCTGGCTGTCTGCCGGTCGACCGGGCCGGTCGACCGTAGCAGAAGTCCGTCGACCGGTCCGGTCGACCGACGTGCACAGACGTGCACGCAACCTGGGCCGATGAGCCGGTCGACCGGGCGGTTGACCTTCCAGAGAGCTCTGCTCTCTGGAAATGGCCCCGGTCGACCGGTAGAGAGCTGCTGCTCTCTGTATCCAGTCCCGGTCGACCGGGCAGTCGACCGGAGGCTCAACGGTCATAAATATGACCGTTGGGCCGGTCGACCAGGCGGTTGACCGGAAGGGCAAAATTGCCGTTTCATGCTGCCAACGGGCAGAAATTTTGTGGGGCTATATATACCCACTCATTTGAGCTAGTTTCCAAAAAGAATTTCAAGAGCAAAATTTTCTATCTTTCAGCAAGTTTTTAAAAGAGTCTCTGTGCCAAAAGATTTATTCTTTATTTGTTTTTAAAGGGTTGGAAAATTCAAGAAAAGGAAAAGTCTTTGAGGAGTTGTTTTGATCTTCATCTATATTTCGGTCTAAAGTTTTCCCAAGAATTTTTCTTTGTGATTTTGATTTTCAAACTCTTTGTATTCTCACACTTGAGCTTATCATATCTATCCTATCTATTAGGATCTTGTTTTGTGAGAAAGAATTAGTTTGTGGTCTTTGTGATCACCTAGAGTTGAAAACCTCTTTTATTTGAGATTGTGAGTATCCCTCTTGTGTAGAGGTGATTGTGGAGGTTGTGTTGGAATCCCTCAAGTGTGAGGTGATTGTGGTTGTGTGGCTTTGAGCCTAATCCCTCTTGTGTGAGGTTGATACTTGTTTGGCTAAGTGACCATCCCTCTAAGTGTAGAGGTGATTTGTGTTGTGTCTTGCCTCTAGTGAAAGGTTGTATTGTTGGAGAGAGAAGTTGTGTACTCCTAATTGTATTTCCCCAAATCCTCAGTGAAGGTTCCCTGTGTGGGAAGTCTTGTGTGGACGATATAGTGGAAATCCTTCTGTGTGAAGGCGGGGACGTGGAGCTGGGTGCTCGAACCTAAAAACATATCTTTGTGTTTGCGTTTGATCCACTATCTCTAACTCTCTCTCTCTTATTGTGTTGTGCATTAATTCATATTGTTCATATCATATACATGCTTGGTTTGATTGTGTGCCCATACTTGTGTTAACCAAGAGAGCTTCATATAGCACCTCAACTCTTATTCAGAGGAATCAAGAGGAGTTAGTCCAGAACCCTTCACCGGGAATTCGGCTACACTCTTTGGTTACACTAAGTGTATTGCAATTAGTTTTTAAATTTCGCATTATTTTGTTGGCCCAATAGCCTTCCACTCTAGTTTTGATGATGATCAACACTCATGTAGTTATGTTTACTAATATTCTTGTGTTTCTAAGTTTCAGATCATTAGCAAGATATTAGTTTGGGAGATAGCTTCAACAAGGTGTTTGGAAGCTTATCATGGTGATTCCGGTGCCAAAGCTTAAAGATCATACCCTTTGCACTCGGTGGATCGCGTTTTGGGAGCAAGTCTACTTGAAGATGAAGATCGTCAAGAAGACTTAGGTATCCATAGGTTTAGTTTTGAGTTTTAGATCCATTTGTTAAAGCTTAGTTTAGTTGATATGCTCAAGTGCACAAAATACACATGGTTTGGTTTTTGATATTGATTTCATGAATAGTTTGATCAAAACAAGTTTTCATGATTAATATGTATAGTAGATGTTTTCTAGTTATACATACATGCTTAACTTATAGACAAACTTATTTTGACATTCCTATTCATGTTTTGGAAAAATCTAGTTTGATAAAAATACAAGTTTTATTTTTGATAAAATTGGCAAGACACAAAAATGAATTGATATGTTTGATATATGTCTTGAAATTTTTATCACAAGTTTAGTTATCAAGTAAAATGATAAAACATATTTTTGTGGAATTTTTACAAGTGTTAAAATATTTTTTACAAAATTTTCTATCTCAAAATCTGCCCAGAAAAACAGTTTTCCAGGCAGACCGGTCGACCGGCAGTCGACCGGCTGCTCTGCCGGGACATGCACAGGCTGTGCATGTCCGTCGGTCGACCGGGACACGGACCCAGTCGACCGATATAGAGAGTCTGCTCTCTGTATCTTGTCGGTCGACTGGGTCGGTCGACCGATAGAAGGAAACTGTGTTTCCTTCTGTTGGTCGGTCGACTGGCAGTCGACCGAATCTCCCAACGGTCATAATTTCGACCGTTGGCGGTCGACCGGGCCGGTCGACCGGTGGCTGTCAAAAATGCCACATCAGCCTAACGGCTAGTTTTCTGTTTTGGCCTATATAAACCCCATTCATTTGGGATTTTGGCCAAGGTTTTCATAAGGGAAAAATTGCAGTTTCTGAAGTGTTTTTAAAGAGTTTTCAAAATAGTTTTTGTGCTTTAAACTTCTAATCTTTATTGTTTTGGGTTTTTGGAAAAATCAAAGAAATAGGAATTTGGGATATTTGTATTGGTTTTCATTCTCCATCTTTTACAAGAATTTCCCAAGTGTTTTCTTTGTTGCTTGTTTTCCAAAAACACATAGTTTCCACACTTGAGCTATCTTCTATCCTAAACTATTAGGATTTTTGTTTTTGTGGAAAAGAAAAGAGAAAAGAAAAGAGAAAGAAAAGAGAAGTGTTTGAGGTTGTAGTTGTACACCTCTTGAGTTGTAAACCCTCCTTAATTTGTGAATCCCTCTTCGGTAGAGGTGATCGGAGTGGTATTGGTGTGTGAGCCTCTTCGGTAGAGGTAGTGTTTGTTGTTGGCTACGGGCCTTATACCTCTTAGGTAGAGGTGTGTGTTGTGGTTGGCTACGGGCCGTATCCCTCTTGATAGAGGTGGATTGTGTGTTGTATTGCCTCGGTGGCATTGTAAGGTTGAGAGAGGAGTTTGGTACTCCTATAGTGGATTGGGAAATCCTACACGGTGGTGTAGGCGGGGATGTAGAGCTAGGGGCTCGAACCTCGAATCATATCCTTGTGTTTGCGATTGTCCAATTTCTCTAACTCTCTCTCTTATATTTGTGCAAGCATTCATTCATTCATTCATAGCATCATACATATACTTGCGTGGGATTGAGCATATTCATACTTGCTTGCATTTAGTGCCTTGCATTCCTTTTATTGCTATACCCTTGTTTGCTTGGATTGCTTGTGTGTGTGTGCCTAATTTGTACTCATCCAACAAGAGCTTCACATAGCACCTCAACCCATTTCAAGGGGAATCAAGAGGAGTTAGTCCAGAGCCTCGCAAGGGGAATTCGCTACACTTGTTGTATTGTATAAGTTTGTGCAACATTTGCATTAGCTTCCGCATTTAGAGCATTAGATTTTTTTTTATTTAGCCCTAGATTAGCACTTACACCTATTCACCCCCCCTCTAGGTGTACTTTCATATTTGTCATTAGATTAGCCTTACACCTATTCACCCCCCTCTAGGTGTATTTCAATTTGTTCCTTATTACCACCTTTAGGCGTGAATAATTATGCTTCTTGAGGCATAGTTATCCAGCTTAATAAGTGATTTTTTTCTTCATATAATATATATATATATATATATATATATATATATATATATATATATATATATATATATATATATATATATATATATATTATGGCATTTTAGGTCTTTGTTTCCATCCAAAAAATTGTGTTTGTGTGAAGTGCAAACTATATAAGGCAAAAAATTCAAGATAAAATTATCTCCCCAATCTTTTATACTTAACCTATAATTTTAAACAAGATTTATTATTTCAACTAGGTTTAAGATTGAATAATTAAGGTTTCCTTAATTTCTAAGATCATCTTAATTTTCTTTAAAAATAGGTCAAAACATTGTCTCTTATTTCAAAAAGTTTTTAAAAGAAAAGAAAAATCCTATACAAAGGAAAATTCTAAAAATATCCTAAAAGAAGTGAAAAAGAAAGAAAATCTAAAAAACTCTACGTTAGTAGACCCTCCCCCATACTTATCTCATGCATTGTCCTCAATGCATCATGATGTATGTATGCATGAAACAAATAGAGAGAGAAGGAAAAAATAACCTCAAGATGGTGGTTCTGGTGGCGTTCTGATTGGTCCACGAAATGCGGCCCAATCCAATTTGCGTGGAGTTCGGAGGAACCCACCAGAAACCTCTAGAATACAACCTAGTAAAATGATGTATATATGAATGAATTTTATTAAGAATTTTACCTCATCTAATTTCTAAAATTTCAAAATAACTTCAAAGTCAATTTTATCAACACCCTTGTCCCAAATGGAGTATGAAAAGAAGGTATGATTATTTGGACTCAGGAAACACAGGAACGACTACTGACTCAGGAATTTGACTTAAGTCAAGTAATGGTTCTGGAGTCGAGATTGGTTCACGAAGTGGGTCCACATCAAAAAGTTGAAACTCAAGTCCACATTTATTTTCTCACAATGGAATGTAACTTTCTAAGATAGGTGATTCAAGTTCAAAAATGATAGGTATGAAAGTCAAAACTGACTCTAAAATATTGCTCAAGTTTGGTAGCAAAATAGGAGTCAATATTGATTCAGGAATTTGAACTAGATCACAAATTTGAGGATCGAAGTCACATTCTTGTCTAAAATCAATTTCTTGGAAAGGAAACTTGCTAATTTGTCAATGGAACATTCAAAAGTATGAAATTGGTCAAGTTCAATTTGTTGATCATAAAAGATTGGGGATTCAATTTCACGATGGATTGGCACAGGATCCAATGTTGACTCGAAAAAAAGCCTGAAATCAGGTAAAAACACTTCAGTTATTATTGAATCAAGAAGTGGAATTGAATTATCAAGTTGAGGTTCAGGATCATATACATGCTCAAGTTCAATTTTGGGAAAAGGATAACTTGCCAAAATGTCAATGGGATTTTCAACATTTAAAGTTTGGTCAAGTTCAAATGGGTGTGCTGAAATTGAATCTTGGCTTCCAAAACAACATGATTCCTGGTCTAGATTGATAGAGTTAAAGATATCTGGATTGGTTAAAGGTTGATAAGAGTGAGTTTCTTCCTTCCTATGAATGTTGACCAATTGACTTAGTTGTACTTCTAACCTATCAATAGACTGGGTAAAAGATTTTTTAAATTTTTGTGAGGTCTCATGCTAGATTTCTATACTCTTTTCTAGCTCAGATTTTTCTTCAAATGGTTGTTCTAGAAAGGGAGTGTAGGAATCTTGGTTTTGGAAAAATTGTGAAGATTGTGAGTCCAACAAGTTTTGAGATTGTCACTCGGACTCACGCAAGAGTTCCTCAGCCAATTCTATGATGGATGTTTGATCATGTTGAAGAGGTGGGACTGACTAAGACTCTTAAAAATATAGTGGAATTGGAGAGCCAACTCTGAAATTGTCGCTCGGCCTCTTGTAGGTTAGCTTTCATACTCTTTTCTAACTCAGATTTTTCTTCAATTGGTGGTTCTAGAAAAGGAGAATAGGAAGCAAAATTGGGGAATGGATACTGTGAAAATTGTGAAAATTGTGAATAAGATGGTTGAAAATTTGACTCGGGGGAGGTGAATCCCCATTGACTCTGTTAAGAGTTAAAATTATTTTGAAAATTATAATCATAAGATTGGGGGTTTGAGTTGTATTGATTCGGATAAGTCCAACCCGGTGTATTTGGTTGGTTCATATTGTAAAAAGCCGGGTTAGAATTAACCGAATCAAATGGGATCGGTGTGAAATATGAATTCATATTAGAATTGAAAGAATTATTACTGTTGAATTCCATTTCACAGACAATCGCCAACAAAAAAGAAAAAGAAAATAACAAACAAAAAGAAAGAAAATCAAAACCAATCCTATACTAGGTTTGACCTAAACCTAGACGACTCCTAACTGGTCGATTACCCGGGGGAAGTTGTTGTATAAATCCGACCACAAGCTAATCGGCCAGGTAGGGGCAAAATATGGTGGGAGGTATTTGTGTGTAAGCAACGGGCCTTAATTACGCTAAACCACGGCATCTTGGAGGCGTAACCTCTTAATCCCCAATCTTAAACATCAATTTCACAAGAGTAAGATTCAAAATAAGCTCCACCCTCGGTCAATCTCTTAATGAGTCCGAGATGTCCCTAGGGGCCAACGTCTTTCAATTTTTATTAGCGCTTGGGTTGTGTGAGTGGGGAGGTGGTTTTTGGGCTAAGGAAGGGTGATGAAATCCCCACCTTATCTTGTATGGGTTTTGCCCTTAATTTCAATTCGTGCAAGTGTGCAATATAAACAAGAATATAAAACAAAGCGAGTAAATCACCCACGTGTTTGTCCAATGCTATATGCAATGCCATATGTACACCTCAGTCCAGATCACAGCAACAGAACAAAATACAGTAATTGAAATTGAATTGACACGTGCCTAAATGCAAATGTCTAGACAGTTTTAAAAGCGTCCAAATACCATATTTAGTTCTTTAATTTATTACAGTGTGTAGGCAATCAAAACAGAAAACAGATAGCAGAAATCACAGATATATGAAATTTAGAAGCAGCCTGCAAAATATAAAGCCAAGATCTTAAAAATGTGTCGCGTTTTCGCGGCTTTTAATGAGTTTCCGCGACCAATTTTCAAGTTGCAGCTCCCCGCTTTCTTGAACAGAAAGATGCAAGCAAGCTTAGCTTTCTGCAATGTTCAGTTTCTACAATTATTACTCTGCACACTAAAACAGAGAAGAAAATGTTAACAAAAATGTGAAATCAAAACCATTCACGTCCCCGGCAATGGCGCCAAAAATTTGATCGGGTAAAAACCAGCACTTGAAATGTGTATTTATGAAATCAGTGTAATTATATATGTGCTAATGTTCTCTCAATATTTCTGTTATAGCATTGGCTCAACGGGTCGAATCCACAAAGACAGGAGGTGATAGAAGCATTAACTGTTCTTATTCACTTTTTATGTTAACAATTCCTTCTTTGCTAAAGAATGAGAAAAGGAAAAAGAAAAGTAAACTAAAAGTGATAGGGGAGAAGTGATGAAATCGATGAAGTGAAAATAAAAGAAAAATAGTTTTGAAAACAACAAGAAGATGAAACAAAGATGAACTAAGAAGTTGGTGAGAACAACAATGGAAATGATAAAAGAGTTTGGAAATTGATTTTTAAAATAAGAATAAAGAAAACTCATAGCTACTAACTACTAATTTCTTCACTAATCATGCTAACCTCTTAGTGATAGTTGCCTCACATGGATCCTTGGCCATCACTAGTCCTTAGCTTCAAATAAAGTATGACTCATAAGATTGTTTTTCTACATTCAAACAACACATCTATACCACACAACATGTTGCAAGTTACTATTAGATCATCAAAACTGATTAGATGTGAGCATGAAATAAAGAAGACATTGTAAGTTAGCAAGTTTGTGGGTTAGATGTTAGAAATGTTAGAATGTTAGAATCCATTTTCATGAGCCATCAATGACTCTTGCAAGAGCAAGGCCTTGTAGATGCTACTAGATTCATGTGGATTATCAAGTAAGTGATTAGATGGTTAGTGGTTAGTAGTTAGATTGCCATAAGAAGAAATATTAGCTAAGCATCATGTAGAAGATAGAGAAGATTATAATGGAGAAGAAAGGAGACACCTTTACACCATCTATTACATCAATCTCTCTCTTTCTCTCTGAATCTCTCAGCCCTAATACATGGTCTAAAAATGAAATAAAAATACAAAAGAAAAGAAAATAAAAGAAGAACACCTACACTACACTACACTAAAAGATAGAAAGCCTAACCTATTTTTAAATCTGCTTGCGTTTCGGCCAAATCCTGCAGTATTTATAGGCAAAAGGAGGTTCCAGAAGACGAGATGAGGCCACGCGTCGAAAATTGACACATGAGCCCACCA
This sequence comes from Agave tequilana, assembly GCA_038442645.1. NCBI lineage: Eukaryota > Viridiplantae > Streptophyta > Magnoliopsida > Asparagales > Asparagaceae > Agave > Agave tequilana. The sequence continues at coordinate 633,819 of JAVJIF010029774.1, read as the reverse complement.
TAGGGCCGTGAAAACGCGGCCCTAGCCGTGTTTTCGCGGCAATACCAGGGACCTGGGTCCCTTGTTTTGGTGCATGGGTTCGTTTCGCTTCGGGGACCATCCAGATGTGCTCAGATTCTGTTATTTCTGTCCAGATTCTCGTCTGACGTGCGCAAGGGTCTAGGTTCAATGTATCTTCTAGAAGCTCCCTTACTTGGCCTCCAAGAAATGCAGATTTAATTATCTGAAAATGGGATTAATTAAGCTCTTATTATCCTTTTGCCCTCCTTGTCTTGATTATCTGCAAGAGAGACCAAAACATGATTTAGACCGACATTTTATTCATAAATCAGTAGGGAAATGTGATATAATAATGCAAAAATTTCGACTAATCACACTTTCATCTCCTTGTACTGCCGCATCCATCTTCACCTGCAGCCTTCACCGGAGATCACCTGCGAGCTCCTCGTCGCCCCGTCGCATGCCTTTTGGCTACCGTCAAACCTGGCTCCTCCCATGGTTAACTCCCTCTCTCTCCCCCTGTGTAAGTGTGTGTGACTGCCCCTCCCCCTCTCTCTCAGTGTATTTATTTGTGTGTGCATGTGTGCTGTGTTTGTGAAACCCCCAGTTTTAGGTGTACGTGTCATAGTATCGGTACTCGATACAGCGTATAAAGTTGATTTAACTTTCCTAGTAGTTAGATTGAACCAATTTTAGTTTCAAATATTATTTTCTAATATTTTAGATTTTTCATATTTTTTGGAAATTTTCTGGATTATTTTAAAAAATATTTGAATTCGGTGTTGACCGACACCGATAATCGGCTCTAGGATTTTTAATTCACAAATGGGGTTGAATTTCAAGAATCATCTTCATTTTTTTCAGGATCATATTTTCTATTTTTATGCATTTTTGGAGATTTTTCTGAATTAATCAAAAATTCGGCCGAACCCATGTCGACCGGTATCAGAGCTACATTCCAGGATTTTTAATTTGTAAAGCGGACTGAATTTCTAGAATCTGATTTCGTATTACTCTTCAGTGTAATATTCTCTATTTTACAAAAAATTTCGGAACCGTTCTGAGCTAGTCAAAATTTGACCTAATTAAATAATATTATTTACTTCTTTTATTTCTTTTCTTCTTCTCTACTCTTCCTTTTCCTTCCCCTGCAAGCCACAATCTTCCTTAATCAACATCCCTAATCTTTCATTTAATCTCTTTCAATCTCTCTTAATCAATAATCCCTCTTTTTCTCATTCTCTTAATCTCTCTCCATATCTCACTACCTCTTTCTCTCATTAACTCACTGACTCTCTCCCCCCTCCAGCACCCAACTCCACCCTGGTCGGCCATGTCCTCACCGCTGACTAGGCCACCAGCGCCACCAGCGCCACCACTTCTCCCCCTTCTCCTCCTCTACAATTAACTCCACCACCAACCCTATCCCCTCCTTCCTTCTTCGCCTTAAATTTAATCCATCACCAATTCCACCCTTTTTACCTCAAATCACCTCCAGTACCACCATCTAATCCACCACTACCATCACACTTCTCCATCACCACCAACTACCATCACCATCTCCTTCTCCAATTCCATCTTTACCATCACCAAAATCACCTTCATCTCCATCTCCAAAACATCATCCCCCTATTTCCTCCTCTTCCTCACCCTTTCAGGGTTGCTGGCCACCTCAACCAGGTCGGTCGGCCGCCGCCACTCTTAGGTCGGTTGTATCGCCGCTCTTAGGCCAGCCTGTTGGCCCAGAGGCGCATCACTTTAATTTTGATGATGATTAACTCATGTAGTTATAGTTTACTAATAATCTTGTGATATTTAGTTTCAGATGTTTGATCAAGATATTAGTAGGTGATTAGTTTCAATAAAGATATTTTTGGAGCTTTCACATGTAGATTCAAGAGCTCGAGCGTCAAGATCGCATCTAGTACTCGGTTGGAGTCAAGCTAGGTGGATCGCGTTTGGATTAAGTAGACTTAGAGAAGGAGTTCTACAAGAAGACCTCGGTTTGTGTTTAGTATGTTTAGATCATTGTAAAGATTAGATAGTGTTGATATGCTCAAGTTCACAATACACACACAAGTTTTAAAGTTTATTGGTTTTGGTTTTCGGTTTAACTGGTTTTTATTTTTCTAGTCAAAAACATAGATATATATATCCTTTATGTATATTGGATTCTATCCATATGCAACATGCTTCAAAGTTGTTTCAATATCATGTTTCTCTTTCTAGACTAGTTTTGGAGAAAATGGTTTTCCATTTCAAAAGTCAAAGTTTGGTTTTTGAAAAATACTGATTTTGTTTTAAAGGCAAATTTTCATATCACAAAAATGATTCAAATAGTTTGTAATATGTGTTGAATTTTTATCACACATATTTATATTTCAAAAAACATAAAAGAACTTATTTTTGTGGAATTTATGTGTATTTTATGGGATTTTTTAGAAGGCAAAAAGGCAAGTTTTTAATCCCTTTAAGTTCAGACCTGGCTGTCTACCGGTCGACCGGTCCGGTCGACCAATGTGCATAGACGTGCACAAGCCAAATGGCTGGAAGGCCGGTCGACCGGATCGGTCGACTGCCAGAGAGCTTTGCTATCTGGAAATGGCCCCGGTCGACGAGACGTTCGACCGGCAGAGAGCTGTTGTTCTCTGTTTTCAGTCCCGGTCGACCGGGCGGTCGACCGGTGGCTCAACGGTCATTAAAATGACCATCGACCGGTCGACCAGGCGGTCGACTGGAAGGGCAATTTTGCCCTTTGTCAGACTGCCAACGGGCAGATTTTGGTGGGTTATAAATACCCACCCTCTTAAGCTGTTTTAGCCAAGTTTTGAGAAGAGAAAATTTTTCATCTTTACAAGTGTTTAACAGCAAGTTTTTAAAAGAGTTTTGGGCTTAAAGATTTGATCTTTATTTGTTTTAAAAAGGGTTGGAAAATTTAAAGAAAAATAGTGTTTTTGGGAATTGGTTTTTGATCTTCATTTCTATAGCTATTTTAGAAGTTTTTCCAAGAGTTTTTCTTTGTGAATTGCTTTCCAAACTCTTTATTTTCTCACACTTGAGCTATCTATCTATCCTATCTATTAGGATCTTATTTTGTGAGGAAAATTGATTTGTGGTTGTTGATACCACCAAGAGTTGTAAACCTTCTTTTATTTGAGTTCCCTCTTGTGTAGAGGTGAGTGTGGAGGTTGTGGTTGTTTGTGTTGGTATCCCTCTAAGTGTAGAGATGATTGTTGCAGTGTTGGCTTTGAGCCTTGTCCCTCTAGTGAGAGGTGATTATTGTGGAGTTGTGGCTCTGAGCCTTATCCCTCTTGTGTGAGGTTAATTGTTGTTTTGGCTAAGTGCTCATCCCTCTAAGTGTAGAGATGATTGTTGTTGTGTGTTGCCTCCTGTGTAGAGATTGAGTTTGTTGGAGAGAGGAGTTGTGTACTCCCATATTGTATTACCCAAATCCTCAGCGGAGGTTCCCTGTGTGGGAAGTCCTGTGTGAACGATATAGTGAAAATCTTTCTGTGTGAAGGCGGGGACGTAGAGCAGTGGCTCGAACCTCGGAACATATCTTGTTGCTTGTGATTGATCCACTATCTCTTATCTCTCTCTTTCTCTCTCTCATTGTGCATTGCATCATATTGTTCATATCATATATATGCTTGGGTTTGATTGTGTGCTATACTTGTGTTAAACCAAGAGAGCTTTACATAGCACCTCAACTCTTATTTAGAGGAATTTAGAGGAGATAGTTCAGAGCCCGTCACCGGGAATTCGGCTACACTCTTTGGCTACACTAAGTGTGTTGAAATTTGTTTTAATTCTGCATTATTTGTCATTAGATTAGCCTTACAGCTATTCACCCCCCCCCCCCCCCCCCCGCTCTAGGTGTACTTAAAAATTGATTGTTTTTGGTTACACAAGACATTTTTTTGGTATCAAGTTACTTTGAAATTGATTGTTGCTTTCAATTGGTATCAAGATTTTCATATCTTTCAATTGTTATCAAAGACATACAATGTGTCATTTTCTATTGGCATCAAACTTTACAAGACTTTTTTTAAATTGGTATAAAGATATTTTCACATTAGCATCTTTTAGTATCTTAAAATTTTTGTTTACTTTCAATTGGTATATTAAAAATGTTTTGTTTATTTTCCATTGGTATCATGATGTTTCGATGTATACCTTTATCATAAATTGATATATTTTTTAATTGGTATCAAAATATTTTTGATATATATTGCTTATATGCAAGGGAAGCTTAACATCTTCTCTATATATAGATTCAGTTGAGTGTATTTTATATTGAAGTAATTGACCTTTCTTTGGTATTTAGTACACGTGTGTAGTAGGAGCTTCACATCTCCTTTTATACATTACATATTATGCTTTATGTGGTTAGGGTTTAGTCATCTCTTTTCATGTAAATGCATGTATGCAGGGGGAATTAACTTCATGTCTCTCCTCTTCATGAATATATATCGCATATATATATCTTTATTGTTTGATTTGTTTTCACCCCTTTGTTGATGATTGACAAAAAGGGGGAGAGAAATTCGGAGAATGATTTTGAGTTTATATGCATGTTTACTTACAATTGATATCATATATGCATGTTTATTTTTACAATTGGTATCGAGCATATATGTTTTTGAGCATATTTACAATTGGTATCGAGCATATATGTTTTTGAGCATATATATTTTTGTTTATGCAAAAAGGGGAGAAGTATTCTTCACTTATGCATGTTTGTGTTGAGCATTCATTACATATCTTTATGTTTATTGTCATGCATGAGTTAAGGGGGAGCTTCTATGAAGCTTAACTTTAATCCATGCATATATAACTCCATGAGTTTTGTCATCATCAAAAAGTGGGAGATTGTTGGCTTAGAGTCCCATCACTCTAGTTTTGATGATGATTAACTCATGTAGTTATAGTTTACTAATAATCATGTGATATTTAACTTTAGATATTTGATCATGATATTAGTAGGTGATTAGCTTCAACAAAGGTGTTTTTGGAACTTTCACATGTAGATTCAAGAGCTCGAGCGTCAAGATCGCATCTAGTACTCGGTTGGAGTCAAGCTCGGTGGATCGCGTTTGGATCAAGTCGACTTGGAGAAGGAGTTCTACAAGAAGACCTCGGTTTGTGCTTAGTATATTTAGATCATTGTAAAGATTAGATAGTGTTGATATGCTCAAGTTCACAATACACACACAAGTTTTAAAGTTTATTGGTTTTGGTTTTCAGTTTAACCTGTTTTTATTTTTCTAGTCAAAAACATAGATATATATATCCTTTATGTATATTGGATTCTATTCATATGCAACATGCTTCAAAGTTGTTTCAATATCATGTTTTTGTTTCTAGACAAGTTTTGGAGAAAACGGTTTTCCATTTCAAAAGTCAAAGTTTGGTTTTTGGAAAATACCGATTTTGTTTTAAAGGTAAATTTTTATATCACAAAAATGGTTCAAATAGTTTGTAATATGTGTTGAATTTTAGTCACACAAATTTGTATTTCAAAGAACATAAAAGAACTTATTTTTGTGAAATTTATGTGTATTTTATGGGATTTTTTAGAAGGCAAAAGGCAAGTTTTTAATCCCTTTAAGTTCAGACCTGGCTGTCTGCTGGTCAACCGGGCGGTCGACCGAGTCAGACGTCACTCGACCGGTCCGGTCGACCGATGTGCATAGACGTGCACAAGCCAAATGGCTGGAAGGCTGGTCGACCGGATCGGTCGACCGCCAGAGAGCTTTGCTATCTGGAAATGGCCCCGGTCGACCGGGCGGTCGACCGACAGAGAGCTGTTGTTCTCTATTTCCAGTCCCGTTCGACGGGGCGGTCGATCGGCGGCTCAACGGTCATAAAAATAAACGTTGGCCAGTTGACCGGGTGGTCGACCGGAAGGGCAATTTTGCCCTTTTCCAGACTGCCAACGGGCAGATTTTGGTGGGTGATAAATACCCACCCTCTTGAGCTTTTTTAGCCAAGTTTTGAGAAGAGAAAATTTTCCATCTTTACAACTGTTTAACAATAAGTTTTTAAAAGAGTTTTGGGCTTAAAGATTTGATCTTTATTTGTTTTAAAAAGGGTTGAAAAATTCAAAGAAAAATAGAGTTTTTGAGAATTGGTTTTTGATCTTCATTTCTATAGCTATTCTAGAAGTTTTCCCAAGAGCTTTTCTTTGTGAATTGCTTTCCAAACTCTTTATTTTCTCACACTTGAGCGATCTATCTATCCTATCTATTAGGATCTTGTTTTGTGAGGAAAATTGGTTTGTGGTTGTTGATACCACCAAGAGTTGTAAACCTTCTTTTATTTGAGTTCCCTCTTGTGTAGAGGTGAGTGTGGAGGTTATGGTTGTTTATGTTGGTATCCCTCTAAGTGTAGAGGTGATTGTTGGAGTGTTGGCTTTGAGCCTTGTCCCTCTAGTGAGAGGTGATTGTTGTGGAGTTGTGGCTCTGAGCCTTATCCATCTTGTGTGAGGTTGATTGTTGTTTTGGCTAAGTGCCCATTCCTCTAAGTGTAGAGGTGATTATTGTTGTGCCTTGCCTCTTGTGTAGAGGTTGAGTTTGTTAGAGAGAGGAGTTGTATACTGCTATATTGTATTACCCAAATCCTCAGTGGAGGTTCTCTGTGTGGGAAGTCCTGTGTGGACAATATAGTGAAAATTCCTCTGTGTGAAGACGGGGACGTAGAGCAGTGGCTCGAATTTCGAAACATATCTTGTTGTTTGTGATTGATCCACTATCTCTTAACTTTCTCTCTCATTGTTCATTGCATCATATTGTTCATATCATATATATGCTTGGGTTCGATTGTGTGCCATACTTGTGTTAAACCAAGAGAGCTTTACATAGCACCTCAACTCTTATTTAGAGGAATTTAGAGGAGTTAGTCCAAATCCCTTCACCGAAAATTTGGCTACACTCTTTGGTTACACTAAGTGTGTTGAAATTTATTTTAATTCCGCATCATTTGTCATTAGATTAGCCTTATACCTATTCACCCGCCCTCTAGGTGTACTTTCAATTGGTATCAGAGCCTACGTCCTGATATTAGATTTAACCACCTAGGAGTGAGATCTTGGTTTGCTAATCTAGTATTTGCATTTGCACACATACTTGTTTACACACACTCATGGATTATCTTGCACCTCCCATGTTTGATGTTTCTAACATCGATATGTGGAAGCTTAGAATGAGTATGTACCTTAAAACCCTAGGCTTGCATGTTTCCTTGCCACTATCAAGAAATCTTATCTTGGTAATAGCAAGCATATAGAGGCCAATGCATAAGACCTTGAGGCACTTAGGAGCACTTTAAGCAAAGAATATTTGTGTATAGTTTCTCATTGTTATTCCGCCTTTGCAGTGTGGAACACCTTGACCTCTCCAAAACTTCAAACGCCAAACATTGTAGAGAAGGAATCTAGTGAAGATGAATCCGACCAACATTGCTACATGGTCCAAGGGAATGACTCCCTTGAGGTAACTCAGAAACTCAACTAGATGATTGTGCTAGTTCTTCCGGCGATGATTATATTGATGCCGATGCTTTAAATGAAGAACTATCTATTGTTTGTGAAAACCTTTTAGAAAAATACCAACTCTTGAATAAGAAAATCTTTAAATTAAATAAAGAAAATGAGGATTTGTTTTTGAAACTTGATATTGCTTTGCAAGAGAGGAATGAGATTTCAAATGAAAGGGACTCATTGAAATCCCAACTTGATCTTGCCCTAAATGAAAACAAAATCTTAAAAAGTAAAAATACTTGTGATGAAGTTTTGAAGAAAAATGAAGTTCTATCTTCAAAACTTATTTTTATTTTAAAAGAAAATGATTCTTTGAAAAACAAAATTACTTCTATTTCAAAGGAATTGGATTTGATTTCTAATAAAAATAAATCTTTAAAAAATGATTTGTCTTTACATGTTTGCCATGCTAGTGTAGCCTCACCTTCTAGTGTATGTATAACATGCTCCACCTCTTCTTCAATCATTAAAAATGATATAACTAAGCTAAAGAATAGTATCGATTGTTTGGGCTCCACTTTGAGCCAATGTGCCATGAACTACACACGTTTGGAATCCATGTTTTGCAAGAAACATGCTCCTCCTATGCATGCACACAAACCACGGCATACACATGCTTCTCATGCTCACACTCATGACACCATGTATGCTCATGTGTACACTTGTACACATTGTGGATATAAGGGCCACCTTGAAAATTTTTGTTATGATCGGATTCATGATTCAAATTTTGCAAACAAGTTTGTTTGGGTTAGAAAAGGTGCTAACGCCCATGAACCCAATAGAGTATGTGTCACGCCCCGCTTCCCAAAAATGGAATACGGGTACGTGACGATGGCCAGCAGATACTCACGAAGAGTGAAAACTCTTCCATGAATACCTTAGGTTGTCAATAACAAGCAGGATAGCACACATATATGCACATACAACCAAGCCAGGGATAAAATCACATATATGAAAAACTGAATCATAAACAATATCATCCACTATATCTGAATAAAACAAGTCAAGAAAGAAAGCTGAACTCACCGGAGAACGGCTGAACCAGAATATGATCTACGAAAAACTCTCTATACCGACTTTCAGATCTAAATACTGAATAATATAATAAAGGTCTGTCAGAAGCGGACCAGCAAGAGTACATGAAGGAAAAAGAATGATAAAAGAGAGAATATGAAAAAGTAGTAACAATAAATAGGACATAAGAACAATATATTTGGCAGTATCGAGAACTGAAGGTAATAATGATAACAGAAATAATCGAGACGATAAATCATGTACAAGGAGACCGTGCATACATAATGTGACATGTATATAATAAACATGAAATGTCCTGAGCAAGTAACTGTCGTGTAACATAATCACAAGATCACAAGAACTCGAGATCACAAGATAAAATAACATGGTATGTCCAGGAATGTCATGTAGTCAAGATAATGCATGTCACATGAGTCTCAAGTGTCAGTATCTTGAAAATACATGTCAGGTACTAGATCACTGAAGACAATGAAGGATATGATGCAAGTGCATATGTCTAGCATATTTTATTAGCCTAACTAATGCAATCATCCTGTGTCCCATCCCACAGGACAACTGCATATCAAACAAGTGATGCGTTAGTGGATCCTGATAGCAGGAAGAAACAGTTCACTGTACACAGGTATCATGTAACATGTAATAATAGGAGCGCGCATAAATAACAAGATCACGTATGACATCCAAACCCACAAGGGATCGCCCTTTCAAGCACACCTCCCTGGATTTCTCCTGCTACAGTCTCCCCCAGTAACTCCAACTTGATTAATTTTATTAATCAATGAAAATGTAAAATAGTGTGTGACTCAGTGTATATGATCCAGAAACAGTATCAAGGATATAAGTATCACATAGTGAAAACAATGTGCATCAAGATCACGGGACGATGTAGACAGTGACAATATCAAGTGACAAATATATAGTTGTGCAAGTGATACCAGATACATGCAAAGTGGTGCAAATGATGTCAGTGACATATAATCTAAATGTCAAAGTAAAACGGTCATGATCATGTGTCCATAATCCAATAAGATACCCTCGAATAATTACTCAGAATATAATGGTCAATTTCCTCGATTAATTTCCAGTAATATCTGGATCACAATATCAATCGATATACAATCTTTAACTATCAATCTTGCTTCATTATTATCCAGTTATTCTCAAGATCCAGATCAAAGTATTTGTCATGATCAGTATAAATTTCACGTCAATAAATCAGTCTACCACATACAAGTAATCATGCAACTTTAAGTTGAATGCAGTATGTACAGGAACGAGATGCAAATATGATATATGTAAGGCAATGTAACATGATCACGAGACGGTACAGGTAATAATATCAAGAATACAAGAATAATTAGTCATATAATCGGAAGAGAAAAGCTGATATGTAAATATGATCACAGGATAGTGTTGAGGATCATGTGATATGATAACCATGATTTATAATTAAGAGGCAGAATTAAGCTCAAGACGAAAGTCAACGAGAAGAGAATCGTGTACACTTGCCTGATGTCGTTGGAGTCTGAATTCCCGTAACTGCAACCGGCTCTGGGTAAAATTCGTGGCCTATATATTACGTGAATTAATTAGAGACTTAACATGTTCTTATTCAGTGATAAGTTAAATAAGAAAGTAATTTTTACTATTTATTATAATTTTGGTTGACTAATGTTTTCAAATAATTCAATTTCTGAATTTATAGCAACTATTTAAAATATATTTTCATGATAAAATACATGCATAAAATAATAAATTGATGTATAATGTTTACATATTACTGAATTATGAATTTCATATTTTTTGTGCTATTTAGAAATTTATTGGTCATTTTAAATAAATTATCATTGAATAGTAATTACAAAAATATTTAATTTCATGTTATTCTAAGTAATATTACATCAAAATAATTTTACAGAGTTTCAAATTTAGTTTGTGATTTTTTGTGAATTTTCTGGAATTTTCTGTGAATTTTCTGAAATTTTCTGATTTAAAATAAACCTAAAAATCAATAAAAATAAATAAAAAGCTTAATGGGTCTGTTTCTATAGTAACAGGTTTGGGTCTGGTTTGCTACAATAAATGCTACAATAATTTTTCTACTTATTTTTATTTCATTTATTCCTTTTCTTTTTCTTTTCCTTTTTCTTTTTCCTTTCTTTCTTTTTCACTTTTTTTTTATATATTGGGTCGGGTTCGAAACCTACTACACATGCGAGTTTTCTAATTTTTATTTTATTTTATTTTAATTTCATTTTTTGAATAATATTTAAATATTATTTTATTGGATTAAACTCTATTAATTCAGGAAAATCCTAAAAAATTCTCAAAAATAGAAGATGTCATCCTGAACATTGTTGTGAAGTCACATTTTCAAAATTCATTCCCGATTGTTAATTAAAAATCTCGGAGTCAGCTTGTGATATCGATCGACCCCGAATTGAGATTCTTCTCCAATAATTTTCAAAAAAATTCCAAAAGTTTAGAAAAATTCAAAATAATGGAAAATAATATCTTGAGCTGAAATGACCTCAATTCGACTACCAGAATGATTAAATCATTATCAGATACCAGTATTGACATACGTATATTAGGAACCGAGGGTTACAGTATGGGTACCCAAATCCACTCCTATTTTATTTGATGTAGGTGTGGGCTCTCACTTGACGTGAGGGCATTGGTGCCTTGAGGTGAATGCGTTCCGAGCTAAACGGTGACACTTTTGGATGCATCACTTTCAAGGAAAGTTTGGTGGGAGAACCACCATGGTTTGGAGATTTATAGAGATGAGCCCTATTGGTTTTGGTAACTATCTTTAACTCCTTATTTATGTTTACATGCTTTAAGATTATTAATTTTTAGCATGTCATGTTTTAATGATTAATATGTTAAATGCCATGTTAATTAGACTTGAAATATGCATGATTAGTATTTGAGATACACCCATGTTTATATGGATTATTATTTTTTTGTGTTCTCACTTTAATTTAACTATTGTGTATATCATGACTCTAAACATGTGCATTTAGCCTAATGATTATATTGGTTTGTATTTTGTTTTATGTTTCATATTTTGATTACATGTTTAAATGTAACCTTCATTAAAACTTGTGTATATACTTATACAACTAATGAGCCACAATTGATTTTTGTATGTTTGTGCTTAACTGCTCATTTGTACCCATTAGATGTACTATTATAGCCTAGTTTTGATGATTCATACATTTCAAACTTGTATTCTCATTTTGTGCATGTTTTCATATGTATAGCTTCATGTATATGTTAATTTTGCTAAAACTTTAGATATACATGTCTATCCTAAGAGTCACTTGTGCTTCATACAAAATTTCTTTATGGACTCAATTGTGTTTTGATATGTATGTATACCTCTAGTTTAGACATAACATACATATGCCTTGAAGTTGAATCATTTTAGTGAAAATTAAATTTTCATGTTTTTCATATTTTTTAGAAGGAATTTCATATGAGCTTCATTGCCTATTTGCATGATCATGCTTTCCATATGATTGTTGTATACTCACATCATTTGCTTTACTCATTACTTTGTTTTATGAGTACTTTGTTGAGCTTTATATACCTTGAGTGTCAAATTTTGTGTTAAATGCATGCTTCATGAAATATATGATTTGGTTTCATGGTTTTGAAGAATCTACAAGTAGTTATTTAAAATTACCTTAAACTAGTTCATATTCTTCACTTGGTAGAGTTTTCAAATCCTATTTTTGAAAACCCCACCTTCCAAGGGCGGACGGATGGGAGATCATGCCTTGCATGCTCAAATTGAAAATTTATTTAAACTTGTGCATGAAAGGGTGGTATTTATGAGTTCTACACTTAATCCTCATTGTATTTTCAATTGGTATCTCAATTGATATTTCATGTTTGTATACTCATTTGTATTTTCTATATATGTATGCTTCAAACTTTAAATAGTATCAATTTCGATTGGTATTTATATTTTCATACATATAAGTGATTTGATTGTGCTTACAATATCTTTACATCTTAAAGCACAAATTACATTTATGCTAAGCTTGCTTTACTCCTAAATGTCAATTATTTTTCAATTGGTATCTTATACAAGCTTATACATTATTTTTATTGGTATTTCATAAAAGGAGAGAAAATTCATGCTTTATCTTTCAATTGGTATCTTTCAATCGAGTTTATTTTCAATTGATATCTTACTCACATTCTTTACGATGAAAAATACTTTATTTTGGTATATTCTAATATTTTCAATATTGGTATCATGTTTCATTTTAAATTGGTATCTATATTGATATGAGTTATGCTTACCTAAATCAATTTGGTTTTTACTTTCAATTGGTATCAAAAATTTACAAGACATTTTTTTTTATATAAGTTACTTTGAAATTAATTGTTGCTTTCAATTGGTATCAAGATTTTCAATATATATATCTTTCAATTGGTATAAAAAACATACAATGTGTCATTTTCTATTGGTATCAAACTTTACAAGACTTTTTTAAATTGGTATCAAGATATTTTCACATTGGTATCTCTTAGTATCTTAAAATTTTTGTTTACTTTCAATTGGTATATTAAAAATATTTTGTTTATTTTCCATTGGTATCATGATGTTTCGATGTATACCATTATCATAAATTGAAATATTTTTCAATTGGTATCAAAATGTTTTTGATATATATTGCTTATATGCAAAGGAAGCTTAACATCTTCTCTATATATAGATTCATGTTGAGTGTATTTCATATTGAAGTGGTTGACCTTTCGTTGGTATGTAGTACGCGTGTGTAGTAGGAGCATCACATCTCCTTTTATACGTTGCATATTATACTTTATGTGGTTAGGGTTTAGTCATCTCTTTTCATGTAAATGCATGTATGCAGGGGAATTAACTTCACGTCTCTCCTCTTCATGAATATATATCGCATATATATCTTTATTGTTTGATTTGTTTTCACCCCTTTGTTGATGATTGACAAAAAGGGGGAGAGAAATTCGGAGAATGATTTTGAGTTTATATGCATGTTTACTTACAATTGATATCATATATGCATGTTTATTTTTACAAATGGTATCGAGCATATATATTTTTGAGCATATTTACAATTGGTATCGAGAGCATATTTACAATTGGTATCGATCATATATGTTTTTGAGCATATATGTTTTTGTTTATACAAAAAGGGGAGAAGCATTCTTCACTTATGCATGTTTGTGTCATCATGAGTTTTGTCATTGTTGACACTCTAAAAAAGACAAGATTCCTGACTGGCCTGAACAATATCTAAACTTGTTGACATTTACAAAAGACAAGTGACAGACAAGCTGACGACCAGTTCTGTACCCATCCCCGAGGGACAAATCAGCGACTTGGACTCTACTGATCCAGTGAAGCAGACAGTGAGCCTAGATTATCTTTGAAGAGACCTAAGCAGGTCTAAGATACTAGGTCAGCTCAACACTTAGCATCACATGAGCCCAAAGGGATAGCTTCGCCTGAGAGGCTAAGATTGCCCAACTTCGCCTTGAAGCCGTTCAAAGCTCCATCAGGGAGCTAACTCATAGCTTCGCCTGAAGTGCTCAGTTAACTCCGCAGAGAGTTAGCTTCGCTCGAAGTCATACGCAACCGCGCAGAAGGATGGTAGCTTCGCCACAGATGTTTATCCAGCTCTGCTGAAGAGCTTTCTTCTGACTTTGCCAGATGCTCCTTCCAGCTCCGCTGCGAGCTCAATGCGGCAGCTCCGCTGCGGGTCTGTTATGGTCAACCTTTGACCAATCAAATCTCCAGATGAGATCAAATCTTCAAGATCAAATCTAATCAAGATCAAATCTGAGATCAAATTTGGCAGCTGCTTGCCATAATCACTTGACTCTCCTAGAACAAGTAAGAAGATCAGGGGAGATCTTTCAATTATTCGGAAAGAATCAAAACAGATCAGGAAATCAACGCTACCTGCTATTCCTAGCTTCGCAGAAGCTGATTCTAGCCTCGAAGCAAGGTTACTTTCCAGATTTAAACAAATTGACTCAATCTGTTTCCAGATTTTCAAGGGACGATTATACCCCTGCTCTCCCTATAAATAGCCCATCAGAGGCATATGAAAACACAGGCGCACACGCAAAAAAAAGGAGAGAGGCAACGCACAGAGAGAGACGGCTAAACAGAGATTTATTCTCTTGCTTCTAAGAATTCAGAGAATTCAGAGAACTGCTTCTCTAATCAGGGTGCTGATACCCTAATACCTTCCTTCCTCTCAAGGAATTTCCGGAACCAGGCGAGAAGGAATTCCCCAAGTGGAGGCGGTTTGAGAAGTAACAAGAGGGTTCTACCAACCTTCTGTTCTCCGATTCCCCGAACCAGGCGAGAAGGGAATCACATCGATCGCATCGTCAAAGGGACAAAGTGATCGCGCGCTGACCAGACTCTTATCGGCACACTTCTCCAGAATCTCAGAGGAGGTCTACTTGTAATCTTTTAGAATACTTGTAATTTATCTCCTCGACCCCTTTTTGTAAGTTTTCCCCTTTGCAAAATCAATGGAAAACAAGATGGCGACTCCGCTGGGGATTATTATTCTCCACTCTTGAGAATCAAGTGTCGCAATGCGATGAACAGACCTTCGGGTCTATCTCTGAATTCAAGGAAGCCGGTGCGGCCAGAGCCCCTCTGGCTAAATCTTTGAAGCAAGTCTCTGTGGAGACAGATGAGGCTCTCTGCGAGCCTACCACGATCCTCTGGCGCAACAAGGAAGCAGGCCCGCAATGCAAGAGTCAGAATCTTCAGCCTGTTACCTTCAAAAACCTAGTCGTTCACTTTGACCAAGGAAAACTCAAAGAACTCCTCTCTGGGGGTGGTCTAATGCTCCATGCATGAAAGCATAGAAAGGTCTCAATGGCCAAGGTTTCGGAGCAGAAACTGGAAGCAGAATCCTTCCAACACCTCTCAGCCTCGCGTGTGGCTAGTCAGGTTCCCTGCGAACCTAAGTCTCCTTTGTCAAAGCAGATGTGGAGGCCAAAGCAGAAGGCTCTGTATGAAGCCTCAATTGTAACTGCGCCACAAGTTCATCTCTCTTGCGAAGAAAAAGGCAAGATGCCTGCCTGTTTCGTCGAGACTGTCAGCCGCGAAGTCACGACGACCATGCCTTCGCCTAATTCAGGAGCAGTAATTCCTCGTGCCAGCCTCGTTCTTATGAACGAAGCTAATGTACCTCAGGGTACGCATGATATTCGCAGCAACATAGTGGATAAAGCACCACAGCGTGCTTCTCGCCCCAGTTCATCAAGCGCCAAGCTCGCCCTTTGCAGTGGAGCTAAAGGATTGTCCCCAAGTATTGACAGCGGTGCTTATGCAGCTTCAGCACCCAAGGACATTCCCAAAGTTCTTAGCCGCGAAGCTAGAGCTAAAGCGCTATTTAGTGCTAATTATCTCCGTGGTGATAAAAGGAACAGGACGTCATCCTATGCGCAATCCAACAGAGCCTCTGCGCTGGATCGTTTAGGCCCGACTGGGTCTGACTTGCGGGAATTCTTGACAAGCAAACGGAAGTCGGAATCTTTTCAAACTTCTCCCTCCTGTTGTCAACAAGTGGGATGTCAGTTGGTGACAGTCCATTCAGTCCATTGCCGGCTAGGACCAATCCCCGCCATTCCTCCAGGCCGACGATCAATTTTTGATCGACTCTCGGTACAAGCTCCGATGAAACATCGCAAAAAGGGCGTACCACGAGATCTGCCCTCTGCATCCGTTAACATGATCAAAAGAGGACGAGAGCTGTGTAGGGGCAGACGAGCGTCCCACGACACTCCCTACAGTTCCCCAGATCCAGATTATAGCCCAGGCTTAGGCGAAGTCTTGGTACATGAAGAAGGTGTCTTCCGGAATACCAGATCTAGGGTTGTAATGCCCTACAGTTATGAACAACCATCTTCCTCAACTGCAGTAACCTCACCAGAACCAATGAGAGGATTAGTCCAATGGTCTGATGAAGAGGACGAAGACAGTGGGTATGCCTCTTCGGTGACAGTCAGCTCAGTGCGAACGGATAGAGTATCAGTGAATATGGCTTATAACGGTAACGATGACCTTTGTCGATGATTGGAAGTTCAGGAGCAAACTTTCAAAACCCAACAAGAAGCTTTGGACAACATCCAACAGATGCTCGCTCAACTCCTCAATAACCAAAATAACAATGATACCGGGAGTAACCATGATGAGGAAGAACATCTTAGCAATGAACAGCCAAAGACGAAAAAGTCAAAGGAGGGTTCTTCTTTGGACGCTGAAGTCCTTAAAGGCATCCAAGCTCAAATCGCATCCCTAGCTCAGAGAAATGAACTAAAGAAAGTAGAGGCAGTCCGTCCTTACCCGTTGGAATGGGATTCAGTACCATACCCACCAAAGTTCAAACCGCCAACGTTACATACGTACGATGGTAAGAGCTCGCCAAACTAGCACATCTACTATTTCCAGTCTCAGACCGGTAATGTTATAGACAATGATGCTATCATGGCCAGACTGTTCATTGGCACTTTAAAGGGGGTAGCATTTGACGGGTTCCGAAGTCTCCCTCAGGACTCAGTCAATTCCTGGATCGACCTGAAAACCCGATTTCTTTCTCGTTTCTACGAGGACGATACCGAGGTAACCATGGACAAACTCCTCACTACCGTACAGAAGAAGGGTGAATCTGTCTGTGACTACATCGAGCGGTTCAGAAACTTGTCTTTGATGTGCCCAATATGGATGCCATTACCTATGCTCTTACAGATGTGCACGCACAACTTCTTAGACCAAGTAGAAATTCGCATGGGGGCTGTCAAAGCCCATACCTGGAAGGACCTGGTCGAGCAAGCTGAGATAGCCGAAAAGTCGGCTAAAAAGTTCGAACCATCCACCCCTAAAGGCAAATGGGGTATGAATAATAAAGGACCTGGCGACATGGCACAGTCTTCTCAAGCCAAAGGGAAAGAGACTATATCCGTCGAATTATCAAGGATTGTTCAGTCGAAGGCCAAGTAGAGCTGCTTCAATAATCAGGAGTCTAAGTTTCCTCCGAAATAATACTCCTTCAAAAACAATCAGGTGGTCACAATATTCCATTTACTCCACAAAGGGAATAAATTGAAGCTGCTGGATGCTCGACGTCCCAATGAAATAGGACGCACGAATGATCCCAAATACTGTCTCTTTCATAGGATGATTCATCATCCTACCGACAAGTGCTTCATCCTCAAGGACAGAATTCAAGCTTTGGTCGACGCTGGAGTCCTGACGTTGAAGTCAGAGCAAAAGAAAGTCACTGCAAACATGGTGACCCTCGAGTTCGGCAAAACCCCAAAGGTCACAGTTCTTGACAGTACTTATCCAATCCCTGCACCACAGCTGGAAGTCACATATCCTGCAGGTAAAACTCAAGATAATAAGGGTCTTGTTCCCTTGACATTGGAGACAGGGGAAATCATGTGGATACACCCAGACCTTGCCCAAGACGAACAATGGGATTCAAAGAAGTCCAAGTCAAAGGGTAAATCTTGCAATGTCATCTCCATCCTGCCAGACAATGACAATCTTACAGCAGCTTCTCTCAGCGATTCCGAAGGAGAAAAGCACGCTTGCACAACGCAGGCTGATGTACCTCAGCCAACGGGTACTCGATCCGGAAAATCATACTTAAAACAGTATGAGAAAGCTACTGACGAGACACAACAGCAAACGACGTCAGTACAGGTATCAGCACCCGCTTCAGTTCCAACCAAGGGAAAGGAGAAGCCAAAAGAAGTCCGGTTCGACCATGTTCTGAAGAAGCCTTCAGGCCCGGGGCTTGACACACCCTTTTCGTTTTGACATATTGACCCAGCTGGCTAATATCGTATTACCATACACGAGCTCCTTCGTCTCTCAAAAGAGACAAGAGAAGCACTCAGAGATGCACTGGCTAATTCAGAATCATTCCTGATGTATATGCTAGAAATCCTTAAAGATGACGCTCAGTCTTCTTGCCCTGAATGCCATCATGTACAATCAAAGATACCTGCTATTACCTTCACAGCGAAAGATATGCTTCTTAAGGATAACAAGCACGATCGACCTTTGTACTACACCGGATACATCGGTTCGACATGTATTGAAAGGGTACAGGTTGACCCGGGGTCTGCACTCAGCATCATCCCCAAAAGGCTCCTCTACTTCCTCGGTATACCACTATATAGGTTGTCCGCAACCACTACAACAATATACGGTTTTAATACCGGGAGTAGTCATCCACTTGGAAAAATTCGACTTCGTTGCCGAATCGGGAGCCTGAAGTTAGAAGTGACGTGCTATGTCATTGACGCTGACACATCATACAACTTGCTACTAGGACGACCGTGGATCCACGCCAACTGGATCGTTCCCTCCACTCTGCACCAGTGTTTCAAATATGTTGAAGATGATGCAACAGTACGAACTGTCTTCGCTGAGAAGCAACCTTTCAAAAGGGTGGAAAATTACTTTATTGACGCTCTCTTGTATCAAGAGACCGGTGAAACATTGAAAGAATCATTGCCGGACGATGATGATAGTGGCAATGAGGCGGATTCAGAATCTGAAGCAGACATGCCAGCCATTTTAATTGGTGAACCAATTATAGCATGTCTTAATAATCCCCAATGTAACACTCCTTCTGAAGATGAGGGCGAATGGGTAATTAATGATAATATTTCCTTTGATTATCCTGTGAGTGTGGGTTGTTTGAATCCATTAAGGATAGCTCTCTGCACATGCCTTTACATAAACCAAGCGCGTCCAGTACACCCATAGAATCTATAGAAGGGGCCGTTTTAGTGATCCCTCCATCCAAAGAGGGTCAATTACCAATAATATTCGGTAAAACCCAACCACGAGGGTCTACAGCCGCAGATTCAAGTTCAGACTCAGACACCCCACAATTTTTCCATTATACGCGACCAGCGCACCATATGATGAAAAAAATAGGGTACAACCTGAAGCATGGGAAGGGCTTGAATTTCGGAAAAGGAAGACGTAGTTTGCTGCGCAACTTTGTGCCAAAAGGGAAACCTGCAAATTACTATGATAACACACGCAGGAGGTTGGGATACGTTACACCCACACCACCAGCAACGGTTCAATCCAAGGATGACGAACCGATTCCATCACATTCTGCCTCTTCCTCCGAGTGGGACTCAGATGTCAGTGTGGGAATGATGTTCAAAAATCTTACCGTTAATATGACTTCAAGCAGTCAATTGGAGCCAGCGGAAGCTACTGACGAGGAACCATGGGCTCAACAATTAGATCTCCAATGAGAAAAATGATTTGAACAGCGTGAACCACCTACTGAAGACAAGGTGACTCAGGTCAACCTGGGTAGTCAAGATCACCCTAAACCCATCTTTATAAGTGAAAGCTTATCACTTATGGAAAAAGAAGAATTGATTGCACTCATAAGAGAGTATATAGATGTTTTTGCATGGAACTATGAAGACATGCCCGGACTTGACCCACAAGTAGCCATGCATCATCTGAACATCAAACCTGACGTCAAGCCAGTCAAGCAGCAACAACGTCAGTTTCGTCCGAACATTATGGAGGCTATTGAAGTTGAAGTTCGTAAGCTCATCGCATGTGGCTTCATACGGGAGGAACAGCATCCAGATTGGGTTGCTAATATCGTTCCCGTCCTCAAGAAGAATGGGAAAATACGGATCTACATCGACTGCCGTGATCTCAATACAGCTTGTCCTAAAGACGAATTCCCACTGCCCATCACCGATGTCATGATTGACAATACCTGTGGATTCGAAAGAATGTCTTTCATGGACGGCTTTTCAGGGTACAATCAGATTAAGATGTATCCCGACGACGAGAAGCATACTTCGTTCAGAACACCATCGGGGGTATACTGTTACACTGTTATGCCCTTCGGGCTAAAGAACGCCGGAGCAACCTATCAGAGGGCAATGAACACAATTTTTCGCGATCATCTCCGAAAAATGGTAGAATGCTATGTCGACGACATTGCTGTCAAAAGCCGCAATAAGAATGACCATCTTCGTGACTTGAGAACAATGTTCGACATAATGCGGGCTCATCAGCTGAAGATGAATCCGACAAAATCCTTCTTGGGGGTTTCGAGTGGCAAGTTTCTTGGATTTTTTGTTACATTAAAAGGGATTCATCTTGACCCAGACAAAGTCAAAGTCATTCAGAGCATGCATCCGCCGAGGAATCTCAAAGAGCTTAGAGGCTTGCAAGGTAGACTGGCTTATATTAGAAGATTCATCGCAAATCTCTCAGGCTGCTGTTAACCGTTCACCCGACTCATGAAAAAGGGTGTTTCCTTTGTATGGGATCAAGCTTGTCAGGAAGCTTACGAAGATATCAAGAGATATCTCACAAAACCTCCAGTCCTAGTGGCTCCCACATCACGGAAGCCATTCTTGCTTTATGTGAAAGCTATGGACCATTCTCTTGGTGCCCTGCTTGCTCAAAAAGATGACAATGGTCATGAACAGGCCATTTATTATCTAAACAGAACTCTGATAGGGGCGAAATCTTGCTATAATCCTATTGAGAAGGAATACTTAGCTTTTGTCTTTGCCGTTCAGAAGACACGACATTATTTGGTCGGCCAAATCATACATGTCATTTCCAGAGTGAACCCTTTGCGTCTTCTCATGACGAAGCCAGGATCACTGAATTCAAGATTAGCTAAGTGGGCACTTCTCTTGTCTCAATACGACATGCTCTTTATCCCTCAAAAGGCGGTTAAAGGCCAGGCCCTTGCAGAGTTCTTGGCTGCTCATTCGATTCTGAAAAACTCAAAACTTCATGAAGATATTCCAGATGAAGTCTTCGAATCCAATGTGACTTCAGAGGATGAAGTTTGGCAGGTGTTCTTCGATGGAGCATCACGAATAGGCCCTAAAGGCAGGATCATTACTGGCGTGGGGGTTGTGTTTATCTCTCCACAAAATCACGTCCTTCCTAGAGCATTTTCTCTGACGGAATCATGCTCCAACAATGTGGCGGAATACAATGCTCTACTTATTGGTCTTCAGCTCGCCTACGAAATGGGGGTACGCTACCTTGAAGCTTACGGCGATTCAAAATTGATTATCAATCAGGTTAAAAGCGAATATGAGGTCCGTCACGAAAACTTGGTGCCTTACTATCACGCAGTCATCGAAATGGCTAATCTGTTTGATGGCTTTTACATCGGGCACGTATCTCGATCTATGAATACTAAGGCAGATACTCTTGCTGCATTAGCAACAACGCTAGCCTTGCCAGTCGACACCGAGTATCACCTTACAGTGGCGACTCGACACCTTGTCTGCTCTAAACATATGTTAAGAACCAGAGAGGTCTATAATATCTCGACGGATCTTGAGCCGAGAGATTGGCAATTTCCTTTCATCGACTATGCTCTACATGGTCTGTTGCCGGACAATCCTAAAGAAGCGGCATCTATCAGACGAAGGTCTCTTCGTTTCTACTATGATCCAACTCTGAAGACACTTTACCGTCGTTCATACGACGGTATCCTCCTCCGTTGCCTTTCTAATTCAGAGGCACAGGAAGTGCTTAAAGAAGCACACGACGGTATATGCGAAGCTCATCAGCCAGGTCCAAAACTCAAAGACAGATTGCACAGGCTTGGATATTATTGGCCAACCATGATAGCCGATGCCATCCAATATGCACGAAGGTATAAAGCATGCCAAATTCATGTGGACTTCATACACCAGCCTCCAGAGTTGCTCCACCCAATTATTGCTTCATGGCCATTTGAAGCATGGCGAATCGATGTCGTAGGGCCAATCAACCCTTCTGCAACAAAAGGACACTGGTTTATCCTGGCGATAACCGATTACTTTTCAAAGTGGGCAGAAGCCATACCACTGGTTGAAGTCAAAACTTCTAACGTGGTTAATTTCATCAAACACCATGTCATCCATCGGTTTGGTGTCCCTAGGCGGATCATCCATGATAACGGCCCCCAATTCATAAGCCAGGTATTCTATCGATTCTGCGATAAATATCGAATTCAGAATGTGACTTCAACTGCCTATAATCCTGCCGCTAATGGCTTGGCAGAGGCATTCAACAAGATAATCATCAAGTTACTCAAAAAGTTTGTCTCCTCGAATAAGCGAGATTGGAATGAGAAGCTTGGTGAATGTCTTTGGGCCTACCGAACCACGGTTCGGACCCCGACAGGCAATACGCCTTTTTCCCTGGTATACGGTTGTGAAGCAGTCATACCGTTAGAAATCCAGATGCCGTCATTACGAGTCACTCTGATCACTAAGATCACATCAGAGGACAATGATCGGTTGCGTCTTCAAGAGCTCGAAGCCCTAGATGAGAGGCGGTTACAAGCTCAGCAGCACATGGAGTTATATCAAGCTCGGATCTCAAAAGCCTTTAATAAGAAGGTCAAACAAAGAGTCTTCCAGAAAGGAGATTTGGTTTTAGCTGTCAGACGACCAATGATCATGACGCACAAAACCAAAGGCAAATTTCAGCCCAAATGGGAGGGACCGTTTGTAATAGAAACAGTCTATTCAAACAGGGCATATCGCCTTATGACTTCAGATGGCGATTTACTCATGATGCCGATCAATGGCAAGTTCTTAAAAAAGTATTATCCTTGATTAAGGATCCTTCTCATGATCAAGTTAACATTACACCTCTGATCAAGACCTTCAAATCTGAAGTACGCAGAAAGAGCGCCTCTCTCTTCCTCCAAATGAGATCATACAACCATAAACCAGTAGGAAGCTGACCATACACTGGTTATCTCAAAGAAAAATCAAGGTTACACATGCACTAACCAAATGATCCAACACCTTCAACGGTTAAGGATAGAGGAAAATGTTGGCCTTTAAGCCCAACATAAGTCCTCGACGACTCATCATACTGAGGGGAATAGCATGGCTAGCCCGACTCAAACGGTAGTTGGTAAAGGCATATCAAACCCGTTGACAGCTGAGGATTTGCTAAAAATCTTAAGGGACCTGTTCCCATTTGATTCCCTTTCCAAAATCACTTACCAATTCTCATCCATGGAATGGTAAGACCACATATAAAGATCTTTCCATCCATTTCGCTGTTAAGTTAACACTAAACCTATGACAGTGATCTCCTCATTTTTCTCAGTGAGAACGAGACCTTTTCATGCTATGTTTAACACTACACCTCTGGCATCCATTTCGCTGTTAAGTTAACATTAAACCTATGACAGTGATCTCCTCGTTTTTCTCAGTGAGAACGAGACCTTTTCATGCTATGTTTAACACTATACCTCTGGCATCCATTTCGCTGTTAAGTTAACATTAAACCTATGATAGTGATCTCCTCATTATTCTCAGTGAGAACGAGACCTTTTCATGCTATGTTTAACACTACACCTCTGGCATCCATTTCGCTGTTAAGTTAACATTAAACCTATGACAGTGATCTCCTCGTTTTTCTCAGTGAGAACGAGACTTTTTCATGCTATGTTTAACACTACATCTCTGGCATCCATTTTGCTGTTAAGTTAACATTAAACCTATGACAGTGATCTCCTCATTTTTCTCAGTGAGAACGAGACCTTTCCATGCTATGTTTAACACTACACCTCTGGCATCTATTTCGCTGTTAAGTTAACATTAAACCTATAACAGTGATCTCCTCGTTTTTCTCAGTGACAACGAGACCTTTTCATGCTATGTTTGACACTACACCTCTGGCATCCATTTCGCTGTTAAGTTAACATTAAACCTATGACAGTGATCGCCTCGTTTTTCCCAGTGAGAACGAGACCTTTTCATGCTATGTTTAACACTATACCTCTGGCCTGCATATCTTTTTATCAAGTTAACATTACACCTCTGACAAATTGCTTTTCAAATTCCTACGAAGTTCTTTTTGTCACGTTAACATAACACCTCTGACATATGATCTTCTATGGAATTCATTTCCTAGATCCCCAGCAAGTTTTGAGTCCCACTCAGTCTTTAGTGGACTTCTCTGGTTGTCACGTTAACAATATACCTCTGACAATTTCTTCCAAATCCCATCCAAATTTTGAGCTTGGTGGCTTCTCAATCGATTATGTCATTGCGACCTCTGAACCGGCAGATAGCCAAGTCTCATCCTTCAGTCCAGAAAGGACTATTTTTTTGTCATCATATGACAAAATTTTGAGCTTGGTGGCTTCTCAATCGGTTACGTCATTGCGACCTCTGAACCGGCAGATAGCCAAGTCTCATCTTTCAGTCCGGCAAGGACTATTTCTTTGTCATCATATGACAAAATTTTGAGCTTGGTGGCTTCTCAATCGGTTACGTCATTGCGACCTCTAAACCGGCAGATAGACAAGTCTCATCCTTCAGTCCGGCAAGGACTATTTCCTTGTCATCATATGACGAAATTTTGAGCTTGGTGGCATCTCAATCGGTTACGTCATTGCGACCTCTGAACCGGCAGATAGCCAAGTCTCATCCTTCAGTCCGGCAAGGACTATTTCTTTGTCATCATATGACGAAATTTTGAGCTTGGTGGCTTCTCAATCGGTTATGTCATTGCGACCTCTGAACCGGCAGATAGCCAAGTCTCATCTTTTAGTCCAGTAAGGACTATTCTCTCAAATGTGTGACTAACTCTCCCGACTTATCATCGCTGATTAAAGGGTTGCAATACAACTTGAAAGCAAGAATTCAGAAGATAGAACAAGTTGGAAATGTAACAGGGGAGTCAAATAAAATCACTTTTTATTGATTCTAAAAGAGGGATACATGAATACACAGATTACAAGCTACAACGGCGCTTCATAGGACTTGATCTGTTCTTCAAGAGTGGCCAACCTTGTCTTCCTCTCTTCAGCAGCCCTGATAAGCGCCTCCGACCTCAACTCGACCTCATAAAAGCTCGCTGTCTGGGCCAAGAGAGCTTCAATTTCAACCAAGGTTGCCCTCTGTGCTAACTCCTGCCGCAAGACTTCATCATTCTGGGCCTTAAGCTGCTCAAGCCGAGCAGTCTCTTCAAGACGCACTGGTTCAGCTTTAGACAAAAGAAGATTAGCCTTCCTGATCATTTCCTTGGCCTTTTCAATTTTATCCTTAACGTCAAGAAGAGCACTGCTAGAAGCATCTATGGCATCCCCGAGCTCTACTTTCCTTATCTCCAAGGATTTCAAATCAGAAGAAATTGTCTTAACAGCTTCTTGAGCGGCGAGATGAGCTTCATGCATCTGAGCAACAAGATGTGCAAGCTGTTCGTTAACTGAAGACTCCAGATCTGAATGGCTAAGACGGTGCCATTCGTCCACATCCCCCTCGAGTCTGCCCACCAGAAGCCCCAATGTGGCGGCCTGGTCATCCCCTCCAAAGTCTCGGAGACTGTCAATGCTTCGGGAGAGGACCACCTTTAAAGCAGAAAATGAGGTAGTCGAGCCCTTCAAGACCAAAGCAATGGATCGTTTCAAGCTCTTATAAAAGCTGTCGACTAACTCAGCCACAAATTCGTTCTCGGCCTCAACTACTCCCGGCAAACGAGCAGCCCCTGAAGACAGAGTTTCCACTGGCTTCACTGGTGTAACTATGAAGGCACTGGCTGCAGCAACATGAGGGGTCGTCGGTGATCTCGGAGGAGTCCTCATCGAAACCAGTACACTAGCCACAACCGAGGTAGGACTAGTGATTATTTCCGGGAGACCTGGCTCAACCACCAATGTTGGAGAAGTAGGATTGGTAATCACCTTCAGCTCCGCGCCTGGCAAGATAGGCGGCACTGGCGAAACTAATAGCATCTCACTCACTGATATAGCTGGAAGTGAGGTTGGTTCCATGACTATCGTTCTCTCAATTTCATCTCCTCTGGCTGGTTCAGGCTGATAAGAGGGCAACCCGTGATACAAAGCGTCCAACTCGGCAGCATCCGTCGCGGTCGAAGTACTTACTTCACCCCTGGTTCTCTCAGGAAGATTGGTTGGCTCTCTTGAAGTCGATGCACCCAGAGGTGGAACACCTATAGCAAGACTTTGTTTAAGCAAGTCATAACAAATAGCAGGATTCAAAAGGCCAAAACACTACCAAAAGATGATGTCGCCTCAATCGTCTTGACGGCTGCATCAGTCCCTGCAGGCTCCATTGGAAATTCTTTGGCAAAATCGACATGAATGGCCGGCCAACCTTCACTTGCCGAACCCTCCGTAGTCCACCCAAAAGAGCTAGAGGCTACGGAACTTCCTTTTGAAGTCCCAGCACCCGAAGGACCTACATCAGCCGCATCACCTCCAGACTCTTCCGAGACGGCGAAATAGCCAGCTTCATCGCCTTCTCTATAAGTAAACAAGGGATCATAATGCTCACCTTGTTCTCCGGTAGACTCAGCTCTCGGGCTTCTCACCGCCTCAGTTCCTGAATCATAAAGTAAACAATGAGCTATATGGAACACATAAGAAGTATATTACAAGAACGGAGTTGATCTTACCCGGGTCCGGAGCAGCTTTACCAGCAGTCTGCCTAGCAGCCGACAACTTGATGACTAATGGAGCAGGAGAAGGAGGCACTGCAGATAATTCGCCCTCTGCAATAACCGTAGGAGCGTAGCGACGAGGCTTCTTCACTACCCTCTTCCTACGAGATCCACCTTCCCACTTTCGCTTGAAGTGGACGTTAGCATCTTCTTCTTCCATTTCTTCCACATCAACATGTTCCATGGGGGCCGTGCCAACCCCACCAGAAGTAGCTGCCCGAGCCTCAGCACCTGTATCCGCTTCAAAGTGAGGACTTCCTGCATCCGAGGCTTCGCTATCATCAAAGGCAATGAATTCCCCGAGGCCTGGAACGCGGACCCTCTTACCCTCGCTCTTCTCAGTGACCTTCCGCTTCAGCCACTGAGAGATTAACTTCATACCAAAGGAATTAATAGAAAATATAGTGGGTATGGAGTTCAAAGTTCTATACCACTTGCAGAATCCCAGGGTCGTCAGAAGCTTCGGAGTCCTTAGCGGCGTGCACAGTCGCGCCTCAGTACAGCCAGCAATGAAGAACCGCCAGGCACGAGCTCCATCGATGAGACTCCCCAAGAAGGCCAGACTGCTGTTTGGATTGCCTACATACAGTTGGTCATATCCAAACTGACGGGCAAACTGACTCGGAATATAGGGCTCCAGGTAACAGGTGTCCCCACTTCTATACAACAAGTATGATGGCCGGATGCTAACCAGCCACTCGAAGACTCCCCGACTCAATGACGTCTGCCCTTCCCCTACATCCTTGAATTCTTCACCATAGCCTGCATCGAAATGTAGGGGAAGCATCGAAAAAGGCTATAAATGTCATGACGGCACAGCAGTTT
This sequence comes from Agave tequilana, assembly GCA_038442645.1. Lineage (NCBI taxonomy): Eukaryota > Viridiplantae > Streptophyta > Magnoliopsida > Asparagales > Asparagaceae > Agave > Agave tequilana. The sequence continues at coordinate 605,875 of JAVJIF010029774.1, read as the reverse complement.
ACGGACCGCAGCCACATAAGTCTTTGACCACGAACACCCCTCGAACTGACGGAGAAGCGCCATGCGAACACCTTCTGGGGGCTCCTCTCCGGCTTGGATAATGGAAGGGCAGTGAAAGGCAAACCACGCCATCAAATAAGTATATGGCAGACCTATTCTAGGGTTTGGCCCGTCGCGAGGCAAGATAGTCCCCTTTCCCCGCTTCGTTGTTGGTGGCCTACAGAAAGCCTCCGTCAATCCACGAAGGCCTCTTTGAATACAGCACACCATAGCTGGAAGAAGTCCAAGAGAACGACCATGGACTAGACGAACAGCGGGCAACAAGACAGTCGGATGAATGACATCGCCAGACGAGGACGGCACCACACATCTCTTCAACCAGACCGTTAGAAAACCAGCCAGAAGTGCCTTCCGGGACGTCGGTCAACGAGCCTGGTGGTGGATACTCCGAAGAATATCGCCTTTCTCATAGGGTCCGTCATCTTCTTCCAGAATCAGATCCCCTTGAGAGTGCTCTTGCATCCGGCAAAAGATGTCTTCATCTGCAACTCCATAATGAGCTGCTTCAGGAGTATCTTCCAAGTCGGGGAACAAATAATTTCCCTAGCTCTCCAAACTGCATGAAGCTCCCTTACTGCTCCCATGCATGCTGGAGCAAATGTAGAAGTGGCACATCAACTCCCGGTAGGTCTCAAACAAAGTGGGCTCTTACTTCTCCAGAAGTGCCAATTCCGCCTCGCACGGGAAATATTCTTCATATGAGAAAGACCCCAAGGGCAGAGTAGAGATTTCCCACATCTCATGCAGAACCATACCCAATTCGTCAACAGGGGTGAAGAAGGTCCCTGTAGCCGGGCAGTACAACTCAAAGATGGCGTAGAAGTTCGCTACGCTCATCTGAATGCCATAACAGGTCGCCCTGACGGCCTCATAAAGCCCCAGCCTCTCCAAATCCTCCTTAAAATGAGCAAGGACATATAGAGTCAAGTCCCTCCACCATGCCTTAGGAAGATGAATCCACCCCAGAGTCCTAAAATCAGTGGCTGGATAATTGTCACAAACTTTAAAGAACTGCTTTCCAAAGGTCTGAGCCACCGCGGGGTTTTCTCCCACTAGGATATCTGGAAGTACATTCCCAGGGTGGAGACCCAATATGCAGCGAGGAGAACCCGCCCTTGTGTAACCAGGGGACGAAATTATCAACTTCCCTATGTGAACGGAGTCAGTAGTCTGAGTCACCTGTCACTGCATCTTTCGAGCCCTCGTCACACATTGAAAGAAGGACAAGGGAAAATGCCGCTTGCTAGATGGGAGATAATACTTCTCACCATCTAATTTGAAAATCCACTGCCCCTCTCCGGCTAGCAGCTGCTGATCGTTGTCTGGCGCTGCATCTCCGAACATGAAGCCCGGCTTCCGATAGATTCTTCGGTCAGAATCTTCAAGGGGAGCAGTAGTTAAGATGCTCCTCATGGTGTGCTGATCCTCACCATAGATAAGTGCATCCTGAACAGGAGCGCTTCGCTCGCTGAATAATGAAGCCTGCCCTTGAAACTGCAGGCTAACGTTCCCATCCAGCCCCCTGGCTGTGCCAAAGAGACTGTTCAGAGGACCATGAGTATAGTGCACTGCAAAAACAAGGAGAAACTATGATTAGTTCATCAGCCAAACGAGAGCTAAAACAAGAATGCAATTTTTATTTAAGGCATAGCTTCGCTCTCCGAGCGAAGCTGGCCTAACAATAGCTTCGCCCAGAAGCTTAGCTTCGCAGCTGCAGTTTAACTCCGCACTCTACATGAAGGCAAGATGCAGAAAAATATCTAAGTAGTAGCTTCGCTCTGGAAGCTTGACCTCGAACAACAGAATGTGGGATAGCCCCAGGGGCTAACTTCGTCAGAAAGGTACTATTGCCTAAAAATTATTTTAAGGGCATTAAGGTCCTTTTCAGTTACACTCCAAAGCTTAGCTTCGCAGCCTATCATTCAATAGGATGTGAACCGCCTAAGGGATAGCTTCGCATAGAAGCTTGGAGAAGAAACCCTTCGATTCTTAAAATTCCCAATCAAGAAATTAAGAGAAATTCAGGGAATTGAACTCCCTAAGATCACCAGATCATGATTGATCGTTCTACATTCATTATGAGATAGCCGAAAGATTGGCTTCAAGAAGAGATGAAAATCTCTGATCAAAAGGGAAAGATCCCTACCGACGATAGGTCGTTCGATGACCGGAGGAGGAGAGGGTCCCTCCGTCATAGAGGTTGCTACCTCTTTTCCTGCTCGTCTTTTGGGAGCCATTGGAGAACTGAAGAAGTTCTTGAAATTCCAAACGAAGGAGGAAGAAGAAAAAAAGAGTCAAGAGTGCTCTGAAAATTCAAAGAGAAGTGGTGCCTTCTCTTTCAGCCCGATCAGGCTTTTATAGGCTAATGATTGCCTAAGACTTTGCCTCCTCGAAAGGAGCGCAGGCAGTCATTTCAAATTAATTTGAAACGGCTCCTAAGCGCCTTCCCGAGAAGCGCTGCTTCAGCCCCGCTAAGGGCTAACTCCGCCGTGAGTCCAGTGTTGACTTAGCACGACGCTTGAATAACTTCGCTGAGAAATATGCCTTAGCTCCGCTAAAAGCACATCTCTAGCTTCGCGGAAATTCCGTGCTAGCTTCGCCAGAAACTGGCTCCTGATTTATTTGGAAATATGTCTCCAACTTCCCCAGAAGTTTAGCTCCGCTGAGAGCTTCTAATTCCTCCTAAGGAAAAGACTTGCCTAAGTCGGTCCACTTCAAGTGTTCTCGAATCAAAAAGGAGAAAAACAAAGTAGATAAATAGCGGAAAATGAATTTTTATTGATTCAAAAGGGAAGATACATTGGTGCTACATCAAGGTGGTTCGTACAACCGAATCATTGCTCCAAAGGCATACAAGTGGTCCTATCTATTTCCAAGGTGATAAGCTAAACCAACTGGATACGAAAGGCCTTCCTCCTGCACAAGGCCGTAATCCTTCGCATAATGGCAGATTTTGCCATCAAGGAGCTGGATCATTTTTGATGAAAATTGGCAAAGGACCGATTGCCACCGGAAAGCTGGATCTTCTTTGATGAAAATTGAGAAAAGAAGGATCCGAGACCTTACAGGTGACGTCTGCTTTCCCGAAGTGGATCATCTCGGATAAGCGACTATCAGCCCCTTCTCGAAGTGGATCATCTCGGATAAGCGACTGCCAACCTCTTCTAGGAACACGCATCAGCTGCCCCAGTTTGTTCCTCCTGCTTATGGTTAAAGTTTCAACTGGAAGGTCAAGAGGCAAGTTTCTGGTCTCTTTCATTAAGATGAAAAATGGGCGAGCATAGTTCACTGCAACGCAAACTAGAAACAGGTTAGCAGTAAATCAAAGGAAAATGTAAGCATGATACACTAAGTCAAGTTCTTTGGACGAAGCAATTTATATCCGATCCAGTTGCATTTTAAGGATCGATTTCAGTTAAAAAAGCAAAAGATAGCCTTGCTTGCACAGTGATGATGGGCTAGCTCAGCATAAGCCAAGTCCTAACCTCGCCTATATGGCTAAGCCAGACTGATCCAGAGGGACGTAGTCTTGACCCCACCTATATGGCAAGACTGGCTCAACCTTAAAGAGACTAAGTCCCAATTCTTGCCTATGTGGCGAACTTAGCAGGCAAGCATGCAATGATCTTTCTTTGATCAAGTGAAAATGATAGCTTCGCCGGGAAGCTGCAAAATAGGGCTGAAGCCCTTCTCTGCAAATCAGTCAGATACAAAATGAAGAAAAAGGGAAATCAATCCCTGAAGTAGCTGGTAAAGCTAAATTAAGGGAAGTAAGCTCCCTAAAGTTGGTAAAAGTCTCTGAATGACCAAAGCTCACCAGTTTAGAGATCTGAGTATCTTTCTCTAGACAACCAAGAGAAGTCATGAATAGACTGCTTCTCTGCAGAGGACTTCAAGTGTCCTATTCATAGGCCTCATGGCATGATCGTACCGCCAAGCTTAGAAGAGTGAGCGAATTTAAGGCATTTTAGAGCCTTGAGAAAGGGAATAGTCTCCCTCGGAATTGCACGAGGAAACAATGATCTCCCTCGTTAATGCAAGAGAGGTCATTCTAATCTCGAAAAAGGAGCAATCCTTCTCGAAACTAGCCAAAAGGCAGTTGGTCTCGGGAAAGGAACGACATTCCAAGACCAATTTGAAGCGAATCTACTCCGGGAGGCTCGAACGTGGAGCTATCCAGATGCGAAGCTACTCAGAGTCGCGAATCTACACGATTCCTCGGAGAACTTATTCTAATCCAGAAGCAGGATTGAAAGCAAAGCTGAACTCAACCACCATGGCGACGTTCGTACTTCACATACCATCAATCAAAGCAATTCAAAGTATTTCGAAGCCTGAACCATTCCATTGTAGACTTTTGAAAACTTTGAAGGGGGTCTTGTTGACACTCTAAAAAAGACAAGATTCCGACTGGCCTGAACAATATCTAAACTTGTTGACATTTACAAAAGACAAGTGATAGACAAGCTGACGACCAGTTCTGTACCCATCCCCGAGGGACAAATCAGCGACTTAGACTCTACTGATCTAGTGAAGCAGACAGTGAGCCAGATTGTCTTTGAAGAGACCTAAGCAGGTCTAAGATGCTAGGTTAGCTCAACACTTAGCATCACATGAGCCCAAAGGGATAGCTTCGCCTGAGAGGCTAAGATTGCCCAACTTCGCCTTGAAGCCGTTCAAAGCTCCATCAGGGAGCTAACTCATAGCTTCGCCTAAGCGCTCAGTTAACTCCGCAGAGAGTTAGCTTCGCTCGAAGTCATACGCAACCGCGTAGAAGGATGGTAGCTTCGCCACAGATATTTATCCAGCTCCGCTGAAGAGCTTTCTTCTGACTTTGCCAGATGCTCCTTCCAGCTCCGCTGCGAGCTCAATGCAGCAGCTCCGCTGCGGGTCTGTTATGGTCAACCTTTGACCAATCAAATCTCCAGATGAGATCAAATCTTCAAGATCAAATCTAATCAAGATCAAATCTGAGATCAAATTTGGCAGCTGCTTGCCATAATCACTTGACTCTCCTAGAACAAGTAAGAAGATCAGGGGAGATCTTTCAATTATTTGGAAAGAATCAAAACAGATCAGGAGATCGACGCTACCTGTTATTCCTAGTTTTGTAGAAGCTGATTCTAGCCTCGCAGCAAGGCTACTTTTCAGATTTAAACAGATTGACTCAATCTATTTCCAGATTTTCAAGGGACGATTATACCCCTGCTCTCCCTATAAATAGCCTACCATAGGCATATAAAACACAGGCGCACACGCAAAAAAAATGAGAGAGGCAACGCACTGAGAGAGACGGCTAAACAGAGATTTATTCTCTTGCTTCCAACAATTCAGAGAATTCAGAGAACTGCTTCTCTAATCAGGGTGCTGATACCCTAATACCTTCCTTCCTCTCAAGGAATTTTCGGAACCAGGCGAGAAGGAATTCCCCAAGTGGAGGCGGTTTGAGAAGTAACAAGAGGGTTCTACCAACCTTCTGTTCTCTGATTCCCCGAACCAGACGAGAAGGGAATCCCATCGATCGCATCGTCAAAGGGACAAAGTGGTCGCGCGCTGACCAGACTCCTATCGGCACACTTCTCCAGAATCTCAGAGGAGATCAACTTGTAATCTTTTAGAATACTTGTAATTTAGCTCCTCGACCCCTTTTTGTAAGTTTTCCCCTTTGCAAAATCAATAGAAAACAGTCATCATCAAAAAGTGGGAGATTGTTGGCCCAGAAGCCCATCACTGTAGTTTTGATGATGATTAACTCATGTAGTTATAGTTTACTAATAATCTTGTGATATTTAGCTTCAGATATTTGATCATGATATTAGTAGGTGATTAGCTTCAACAAAGGTGTTTTTAAAACTTTCACATGTAGATTCAAGAGCTCGAGCGTCAAGATCGCATCTAGTACTCAGTTGGAGTCAAGCTTGGTGGATCGTGTTTGGATCAAGTCGACTTGGAGAAGGAGTTCTACAAGAAGACCTCAGTTTGTGTTTAGTATGTTTAGATCATTGTAAAGATTAGATAGTGTTGATATGCTCAAGTTCACAATACACAAACAAGTTTTAAAGTTTATTGATTTTGGATTTCAGTTTAACCAGTTTTTATTTTTCTAGTCAAAAACATAGATATATATATCTTTTATGTATATTGGAATCTATCCATATGCAACATGCTTCAAAGTTGTTTCAATATCATGTTTTTGTTTCTAGACAAGTTTTGGAGAAAACAGTTTTCCATTTCAAAAGTCAAAGTTTGGTTTTTGAAAAATACCGATTTTATTTTAAAGGTAAATTTTCATATCACAAAAATGGTTCAAATAGTTTGTAATATGTGTTGAATTTTAGTCACACATATTTGTATTTCAATGAACATAAAAGAACTTATTTTTATGGAATTTATGTGTATTTTATGGGATTTTTTAGAAGGCAAAAAGGCAAGTTTTTAATCCCTTTAAGTTTAGATCTGGCTGTCTGCCGGTGGACCGGGCGGTCAACCGAGTCAGACGTCAGTCGACCGGTCCGATCGACCGATGTGCACTGACGTGCACAAGCCAAATGGCTGGAAGGCCGGTCAACCGGATCGGTCGACCGCCAGAGAGCTTTGCTATCTGGAAATGGCCCCGGTCGATCGAGCGGTCGACCGGCAGAGAGCTGTTGTTCTTTGTTTCCAGTCCCGGTCGACCGGGCGGTCGACCGGTGGCTCAACGGTCATAAAAATAACCGTTGGACGGTCGACCAGAAGGGCAATTTTGCCCTTTGCCAGACTGCCAACGGGCAGATTTTGGTGGGTTATAAATATCCACCCTCTTGAGTTGTTTTAGCCAAGTTTTGAGTAGAGAAATTTTTTTATCTTTATAACTGTTTAACAACAAGTTTTTAAAAGAGTTTTGGGCTTAAAGATTTGATCTTAATTCATTCTAAATAGGGTTGGAAAATTCAAAGAAAAATAGAGTTTTTGGGAATTGGTTTTTGATCTTAATTTCTATAACTATTCTAGAAGTTTTCCCAAGAGTTTTTCTTTGTGAATTGCTTTCCAAACTCTTTATTTTCTCACACTTGAGCGATCTATCTATCCTATCTATTAGGATCTTGATTTGTGAGGAAAATTGGTTTGTGGTTGTTGATACCACCAAGAGTTGTAAACCTTCTTTTATTTGAGTTCCCTCTTGTGTAGATGTGAGTTTGGAGGTTGTGGTTGTTTGTGTTGTATCCCTCTAAGTGTAGAGGTGATTGTTGGAGTGTTGGCTTTGAGCCTCGTCCCTCTAGTGAGAGGTAATTGTTGTGGAGTTGTGGCTCTGAGCCTTATCCCTCTAGTGTGAGGTTGATTGTAGTTTTGGCTAAGCGCCCATCCCTCTAAGTGTAGAGGTGATTGTTGTTGTGCCTTGCCTCTTGTGTAGAGGTTGAGTTTGTTGGAGAGAGGAGTTGTGTACTACCATATTGTATTACCCAAATTCTCAGTGGAGGTTCCCTGTGTGGGAAGTCCTGTGTGGACGATATAGTGGAAATCCTTCGGTGTGAAGGCGGGGACGTAGAGCAGTGGCTCGAACCTCGAAACATATCTTGTTGTTTGTGATTGATCCACTATCTCTTAACTCTCTCTCTCTCTTTCATTGTGCATTGCATCATATTATTCATATCATATATATGCTTGGGTTTGATTGTGTGCCATACTTGTGTTAAACCAAGAGAGCTATACATAGCACCTCAACTCTTATTTAGAGGAATTTAGAGGAGACAGTCTAAAGCCCTTCACCGGGAATTCGGCTACACTCTTTGGTTACACTAAGTGTGTTGAAATTTGTTTTAATTCCGCATCATTTGGCATTAGATTAGCCTAACACATATTCACCCGCCCTCTAGGTGTACTTTCAATTGGTATCAGAGCCTACGCTCCTGATATTAGGTTTAACCACCTAGGAGTGAGATCTTGGTTTGCTAATCTAGTATTTGTATTTGCACACATACTTGTTTACACACACTCATGGATTATCTTGCACCTCCCATGTTTGATGTTTCTAACATTGATATGTGGAAGCTTAGAATGAGTATGTACCTTAAAACCCTAGGCTTGTATGTTTTCCTTGCCGCTACCAAGAAATCTTATCTTGGTAATAGCAAGCGTATGAGGCCAATGCACAAGACCTTGAAGCACTTAGGAGCACTTTAAGCAAAGAATATTTGTGTATAGTTTCTCATTGTGATTCTGCCTTTGCAGTGTGGAACACCTTGACCTCTCTAAAGCTTCAAACGCCAAACATTGTAGTGAAGGAATCGAGTGAGGATGAATCCGACCAACATTGCTACATGGTCCAAGGGAATGACTCCCTTGAGGTAAACTCAGAAACTCAACTAGATGATTGTGCTAGTTGTTCAGGCGATGATTATGTTGATGCTGATGCTTTAAATGAAGAACTATCTATTGTTTGTGAAAACCTTTTAGAAAAATACCAACTCTTGAAAAAGAAAATCTTTAAATTAAATAAAGAAAATAAGGATTTGTTTTTGAAACTTGATATTGCTTTGCAAGAGAGGAATGAGATTTCAAATGAAAGGGACTCATTGAAATCCCAACTTGATCTTGCCCTAAATGAAAACAAAATCTTAAAAAGTAAAAATATTTGTGATGAACTTTTGAAGAAAAATGAAGTTCTATATTCAAAACTTGTTTTTGTTTTAAAAGAAAATGATTCTTTGAAAAACAAAATTACTTCTATTTCAAAGGAATTGGATTTGATTTCTAATGAAAATAAATCTTTGAAAAATGATTTGTCTTCACATGTTTGCCATGCTAGTGTAACCTCACCTTCTAGTGTATCTATAGCATGCTCCATCTCTTCTTCAATCATTAAAAATGATATAACTAAGCTAAAGAATAGTATTGATTGTTTGGGCTCCACTTTGAGCCAATTTCCATGAACCACACACGTTTGGAATCCATGTTTCGCAAGAAACATGCTCCTCCTATGCATGCACACAAACCACGACGTACACATGCTTCTCATGCTCACACTCATGACACCATGTATGCTTATGTGTACATTTGTACACATTGTGAACGTAAGGGCCACCTTGTAAAATTTTGTTATGATCGGATTCATGATTCAAATTTTACAAACAAGTTTGTTTGGGTTAGGAAAGTTCCTAACCCCTATGGACCCAATAGAGTATAGGTACAAAAATTCACTCCTATTTTTTGATTTGTTTTCACCCCTTTGTTGATGATTGACAAAAAGGGGGAGAGAAATTCGAAGAATGATTTTGAGTTTATATGCATGTTTACTTACAATTGATATCATATATGTATGTTTATTTTTACAATTGGTATCGAGCATATATGTTTTTGAGCATATTTACAATTGGTATCGAGAGCATATTTACAATTTGTATCGAGCATATATGTTTTTGAGCATATATGTTTTTGTTTATGCAAAAAGGGGAGAAGCATTCTTCACTTATGCATGTTTGTGTTGAGCATTCATTACATATCTTTATGTTTATTGCCATGCATGAGTTAAGGGGGAGCTTCTATGAAGCTTAACTTTAATCCATGCATATATAATTCCATGAGTTTTGTCATCATTAAAAAGGGGGAGATTGTTGGCCCAGAGGCCCATCACTCTAGTTTTGATGATGATTAACTCATGTAGTTATAATTTACTAATAATTTTATGATATTTAGCTTCAGATATTTGATTAAGATATTAGTAGGTGATTAGCTTCAACAAAGGTATTTTTGGAGCTTTCACATGTAGATTCAAGAGTTCGAGCGTCAAGATCGCATCTATTAAGACTTGTGTATATACTTGTACAACTAATGAGCCACAATTGATTTTTATATGTTTGTTCTTAATTACTCATTTGTACCCATTAGATGTACTAGTATAACCTAGTTTTGATGATTCATGCATTTCAAACTTGTATTCTCATTTTGTACATGTTTCCATATGTATAGCTTCATGTACATGTTAATTTTGCTAAAACTTTAGATATACATATCTATCCTAAGAGTCACTTGCGTTTCATGCAAAATTTCTTTATGGACTCAATTGTGTTTGGATATGTATGTATACCTCTAGTTTAGACATAACATACATATGCCTTGAAGTTGAATCATTTTGGTGAGAATTAAATTTTCATGTTTTTCATGTTTTTGAGAAGGAATTTCATATGAGCTTCATTGCCTATTTTCATGTTCATGCTTTCCATATGATTATTGTACACTCACATCATTTGCTTTACTCATTACTTTATTTTATGAGTACTTTGTTGAGCTTTATATACCTTGAGTGTCAAATTTTGTGTTAAATGCATGCTTCATGAAATATATGATTTGGTTTCATGATTTTGAAGAATCTACAACTAGTTATTTCAGATTACCTTAAACTAGTTCATATTCTTCACTTGGTAGAGTTTTCAAAAATCCTAAAATCATTTTCAAATCCTATTTTGAAAACCCCACCTTCCACGACCATGCCTTGTATGCTCAAATTGAAAATCTATTTAAACTTGTGAATGAAAGGGTGGTATTTATGAGTTATACACTTGGTATTGTATTTTCAATTGGTATCTCAATTAATATTTTCATGTTTGTATACTCATTTGTATTTTCTATATATGTATGCATCAAACTTTAAATAGTATTAATTTTGATTGGTATTTACATTTTAATACATATATGTGATTTGATTGTGCTTATAATATCTTTACATCTTAAAGTACAAATTATGTTTTTGCTAAGCTTGCTTTACTCTTAAATGTCAATTATTTTTCATTTGGTATCTTATACAAGCTTAAGCATTGTTTTTATTGGTATTTCATAAAGGGGGAGAAAATTCATATTTTTTCTTTCAATTTGTATCTTTCAATCGAGTTTATTTTCAATTGATATCTTACTCACATTCTTTATGATGAAAAATACTTTGTTTTGGTATATGCTAACATTTTCAATTTTGGTATCATGTTTCATTTTAAATTGGTATCTATATTGATATGAGTTATGCTCACCTAAATCAATTTGGTTTTTACTTTCAATTGGTATCAAAAATTTACAAGACATTTTTTTGGTATCATGTTACTTTGAAATTGATTGTTACTTTCAATTGGAATCAATATTTCCAATATATATATATCTTTCAATTGGTATCAAAAACATACAATGTGTCATTTTCTATTGGTATCAAACTTTACAAGACTTTTTTTAAATTGGTATCTGTTGGCCCAGAGGCCTTCCACTCTAGTTTTGATCATGATTAACTCATGTAGTTATAGTTTACTAATAATCTTGTGGTGTTTAGTTTCAGATACTTAACCAAGATATTAGTAGGTGATTAGCTTCAACAAAGGTGTTTTGGAGCTGTCACATGCTGATTCAAGAGCCCGAGCGTCAAAGTTCATATCTTGCACTCGTTGGAGTCTAGCTCGGTGGATCACGTTTGGATCGAGTCAACTTGAAGACGGAGTTCGTCAAGAAGACTTCGGTACTTTGTTTAGTTTATAGTTTAGATCCATTGTTAAAGATTAGATAGTGTGGTATGCTCAAGTTCACAACACACACACTTGTTTAAGTTTTCATGTTTTGGTTTTTGGTTTTTGGTTTAACCGATCTTGGTTTTCATGAATAGATAGAATCAACAAGTTTACATGGTTTAATGTTTATTAGATTTGTTCTATATACATGTATGCTTCAACTATTTATACAAACTTAGTTTGATAACCTATTCATGTATTTGGAGTTTTGTATTTTAACAAAACTTATTTTTGGATTTAAAGTCAAAAACATTGATATATATCTATTTCATGTATATTGGATTATACCCATATACAACATGCTTCAAGTTGTTTCAATATCATGTTTTTGTATTTGGATGAGTTTTAGACAAAACGATTTTCCATTTCAAAAATTCAAGTTTTGGAAAATACGAGTTTTGGTTTTCGGCAAAATTTCCATAACACAAAAAAAGAGTTCAAAATGTTTGTAACTTGGTTTGACTTTTATTCAAACAAGTTTGTATTTGATAAAGGATATACGAACTTATTTTTTGTGGATTTTTAAAAAATTTATGGGATTTATTTGACAAATAAAAATCAAGTTTTCTAATCCCTAAAACAGCCCTGCCAGGCTCTGGCGGTCGACCGGGACGGTCGACCGGACCCAGAGTCGGTCGACCGGACTGGTCGACTGACGTGCACAAGGATGTGCACGCTGACCAGCCGCTTGAGCCGGTCGACCGAGCGGTCGACCGATCGGTCGACCGGCCAGAGAGCAATTGCTCTCTGGATTGGCACGGTCGATCGGGCGGTCGAACGACAGGCTCAACGGTCAATTTTTTGACCATTGGCCGGTCGACCGGAAGGCCAAACTGGGCCTATTCAGCTGCCAACGGCTAGTTTTTTATGGGGCCTATTTATACCCCATTTGTGAGAGATTTCTCAATAAATTTTTAGAGAGAAATTTTTGATCTTCTTAAGTGTTTTAACACTTATTTTTCAAGAGAGTTTTAGTTTTTAAAGATCAATCTTCATTGTTTTAAAAAGTATTTTGTTAAATCAAAAAAATAGTCTTTTGGGAATTTGTTTTTGGTCTAAAAATTTTATATCTTTTTGGAGAGTTTCCCAAGTGATTTTCTTTGTTAAAAACACTTTGTTTTCCACACTTGAGCCATATCTTGCTATCCTATCTATAGGATCCTTTATTTTGTGGGAAAAGATTAGTTTGTGGTCTTTTGATCACTAAGATTGTAACCCTCCTTATTTGTGATATCCCTCTTGTGTAGAGGTTGATTTTGGAGTGGGGTTGGCTCCCTCTAGTGAGAGGTGGAGATTGTGTTTAGCTCCCTCTAGTGAGAGGTGGAGTTTGTGTTGGAATCCCTCAAGTGTGAGGTGATTGATTTGTTGGCTAAGTGCCTACCCCTCTTGTGTGAGGTGGTGTTTGTGTTGGTTGTGCATTGCCTCTGTGAGAGGTTGTATTTGGTTGAGAGAGGAGTTATGTACTCCCGGTTGTATTGCCCCAAATTCTTAGTGGAGGTTCCCTGTGTGGGAGTCCTGTGTGGACCAGTTAGTGGATTGGAAATCCTTCTGTGTCAAGGCGGGAACGTAGAGCTATGTGCTCGAACCTCGAAACATACCTCGGTGTTTGCGTTTGATCCTTTGACTCTAACTCTCTCTCTTTACTTTGTGCATTGATTCATATTGTCATATCATATGTGCCTCACTTGTGTTTAACCACGAGAGCTTCATATAGCACCTCAACTCTTATTCAGAGGAATCAAGAGGAGTTAGTCCAGAGCCCTTCACCGGGAATTCGGCTACACTCGCTGGTTACATTAAGTGTGTTGCAATTTATTTTTTAATTTCCACATTTTGTTCATTAGATTAGCCGTACACCTATTCACCCCCCCCTCTAGGTGTACCTTTCAGTATCAAGATATTTTCACATTGGTATCTCTTAGTATCTTAAAATTTTTGTTTACTTTCAATTGGTATATTAAAAATGTTTTGTTTATTTTTCACTGTTATCATAAATTGGTATCATGTTGTTTCAATGTATACCTTTATCATAAATTGATATATTTTTCAATTGGTATCAAAATGCTTTTGATATATATTGCTTATATGCAAGGGAAGCTTAACATTTTCTTTATATATAGATTCATGTTGAGTTTATTTCATATTGAAGTGATTGACCTTTCTTTGGTATGTAGTACACGTGTGTAGTAGGAGCATCACATCTCCTTTTATACGTTGCATATTATGCTTTATGTGGTTAGGGTTTAGTCATCTCTTTTCATGTATGTATGCAGGGGAAATTAAGTTCACGTCTCTCCTCTTCATGAATATATATCGCATATATATCTTTATTGTTTGATTTGTTTTCACCCCTTTGTTGATGATTGACAAAAAGGGGGAGAGAAATTCGGAGAATGATTTTGAGTTTATATGCATGTTTACTTACAATTGATATCATATATGTATGTTTATTTTTACAATTGGTATCGAGCATATATGTTTTTGAGCATATTTACAATTGGTGATAATGCTAATCTATTAAACTAAATGCGGAATTTAAAAACTAATTGCAATTAACAAGAGATGCACACTCAAACAAGCCAAGCAAATGATTATGAATGAACAATATGAATTGATGTAAGGCACAAAGTAAAGAGAGAGAGAGATAGAGTAAGAGCCAAGGGAACAAGCGCAAACAACAAGATATATTTCGAGGTTCGAGCACCCAGCTCTACATCCCCGCCTTCACACAGAAGGATTTCAAGTCCACTAGCTTGTCCACAAAGGACTCCCACAAAGGGAACCTCCACCGAGGATTTGGGGCAATAACAATTACAAGGAGTACCCAACTCCTCTCCTTACAAACACAACCTCCTCCTTGAGGCACAACTCCAAGCCAACAAACAATCACCTCACAACTTGAGGGATTAGCACAAAGCAACACAAGGATCACCTCACAACTTGAGGGATACAACCCAAATGCACAACCTCCTCAACACAATGAGGGAAAGGCACAAAGCCAAGCAAATGAAGGGTTTACAACTTGGTGGTCTAAACAACAGCCACAAACAATCTCTTTTCCCACACAAGGATCCTATAGAATAAGATAGTAGATGTAGCTCAAGTGTGGAGAAAACCAAAGGAATGGAAATCAAAATCACAAAGAAAATCCTTGGGAAAAACTGAAACCAAGATATAGAAGTTGAATCAAAACTCTTTTTCCCAAAAACCCTTTTCTTTGATATTCCAAACCCTAGCAAAAACACCAAATAGATTGTTCAATTTAAGTCCAAAAACTTCTTTTGATTGCTGTGAAAACACTAGAGAGTCAGGAAAAATTCGCACAAAAAATCTTGGAGAAAAACTCTTTCCAATGGGGTATTTATAGCCCCCAGAAAAATATAGCCGTTGGCAGCTGAAAATGCCAGAAATGGCCTACCGGTCGACCGGTAGGTCGACCGTCCAACGGTCACATTTGACCGCTGGCAGCTACCGGTCGACCGCTCGGTCGACCGCCCAGATACAGAGAGCAGAGCTCTCTGGTCCGGTCGACCGGTCGGTCGACCGGCCCACTGTGTTGCCAGACGTGCACAGCTCTGTGCACGTCGGTCGACCGCTCGGTCGACCGGCCCTTGGTTCGGTCGACCTTGCGGTCGACCGACCTGGCCTGTCAGCCAGTTCAGGGTCAGAAAAACAGGTTATTTTTAATCCTAAAAATTCACATAAAATTTCTAAAATTACACAAAAATAGTTTTATCACTTTATATTGAAATATAAACTTGTGTTAAATATTTCAACACAAATATCAAACATTTTGAAACATTTTTGTGTTATAGAAATTTTGCCAAAAACCAAAACTTGTATTTTCTAAAACTTGAATTTTTGAATAGAAAATACATTTTGTCCAAAACTTATCCAAATACAAAAACATGATATTAAACAACATTTAGGCATGATGTATATGGATATAATCCTATATACATGAAACATATATATATCCATGTTTTTGACTTTAATTCCAAAATATGTTTTGTTAAAAATACCAAAACATAAAACACATGAATAAGTGAGTCAAAACTAAGTTTGTCTAGGAAGTTAAGCATGCATGTATATAGAATGAATCTACTATACATAAAACCATTTAAACTTGTTTTGATCTATCTATTCATGAAACCAAGATCGCTTAAACCAAAAAAGGAAAAACCAAAAACCAATATTCAAAACATGAAACGTATGTGTTGTGAACTTGAGCATATCATACTATTCTAATCTTTACAATTTGGATCTAAACACAAAACTAAACTAGGTACCGATGTCTTCTTGTAGAGCGCAATCTCCAAGCCGACTCGATCCAAAACTCTTTGATCCACCGAGCAAGTGCTATATATGATCTTTGACACTCGGGCTCTTGAATCAACATGTGAAAGCTTTCAAATCATCTTGTTGAAGCTAATCACCAACTAATAACTTGATTAATGATCTGAAACTAAATAACACAAGATTATTAGTACACATAACTACATGAGTTAATCATCATCAAAACTAGAGTGGAAGGCCTTTGGGCCAACAATCTCCCCCTTTTTGATGATGACAAAACTCATGGAGTTATATATGCATGGATTAAAGTTAAGCTTCAAAGAAGCTCCCCCTTAACTCATGCATAAACAAATAAACATAAATATGCAATGAATATGAAACACGAAACATGCATAGATATGCATAAAACAATAAAAGGTTCTAAATACCAATGAAATTTACAAAAACAAATAAACATGCTCTAGATACCAATTAAACTAAACAAATAAACATGATTTAGATACCAATTAAACTTAATATATGCAGAACAAAACTAATGATATCTCTTTTATAAGATCTTGATACCAAAAATAAACATGTTTTATAAATAATGCTTTTGATACCAAATGAACTTAATAAAACATAAAACATGCAAAATGCAAAATATGCATATATAAACTCAAATTCTTCTCCCCCTTTTTGTCAATCATCAACAAAGGGGTTAAAAAAAAAAACAAAACTAATAAAAACATATTCTTCTCTTCTTTTTATTCAAAACAAAAAAATCAATCAAGGGATGTTCTCCCCCTTTTGTCTAAAATCAAATATGATACCAATTAAAAATGTGTCAATGAAGTGCATATTGATACCAATTTAAAAGTGAAAACTATACCAATTGAAAAACAAAAATCTTGATACCAATTGATAAGTAAACAAATATCATATCAATTGTAAATAAACAATCTTGATATCAATTGAAATTAAACATTACAAATTTTGAATTTCTAAACATAAATCTTAATACCAATTGAAATTATTATTCTTTTTAAGGCATAAGATACCAAATAAAATCATTATTTTCTATTCATAAAGCAAGGGAATGGAATACAAAATACCAATTGAAAGATGAAATACAAGATTTTCTCCCCCTTTATGAAATACCAACAAAAATAATGTGTGGGCTCGAATTAAGATACCAATTGAAAGTCAAATCAATTGAAATAAAGTTGAAGCTCAAGCTTAGCCTAAACAAAATCTTGTGCTTAAAGATATAGGGATATAATAAGCACAAATAAAACATATATATGTATGAAAAGTAGATACCAATTGAAATTAATATTCTTTGAAATGCAAGCATACATATACGAAAATATATGAGTATACAAGAAATGTCAAGATTGATACCAATTGAAAGAATTCAATGATACCAATTGAAACAGCAATAAGATCAAGTGTATATCTCATATTCCTATCCTCCCAATCATGTTCAAGTTTAAAAAGATTTTCACAATAAAGCATACATGAGCATGATCGCCCATCCATCCGCCCTTGGAAGGTAGGGGTTTTCAAAAATAGGTTTGAAAATGTAGCATGTTTGAAAATCTCTACCTTAGTGAAGAATACGAACTAGTTATAGGAAAAACTTTTAAACTAATACGAAATCTTTCAAGCAAGGAATAAAACAAAATTGTTTTTCATGAAACACATGTAAATCACATGATCACTAAACACTCAAAGTCCATAAAGCCCATATCATAGTCTCATGAAACCAAATCATGTGTAAACTAAGAAAGTGAGTGAGCAAGTGTAATGTGAAACACACAATCATGAAAATATTCAATTTAGCTCATATGAAATTCCTTAAAAACATGAAAACATGAGAAACTAGATTTTCATTACCAATTGAAATTACCTAAAAACATTAAAATCATCAAAACGATTTAAACTTCAAGGCATATGTATGTCATGTACAAACTAAAGTGTACATACATATCCTAAACATAATGAGTCCACAAAAGTATATGCATGAAGGCACGTGGCTCAAAAGATGTATATGTATAATCAATAGTTTGGACAAGATAGACATATACATGAATTTAAAACACATGATCATAGAAACATATCCAAAATGAGGAATACAAGTTAGAATGCATGAATCATCAAAACTAGACTATACTAGCACATTTAATGGGTACAAATAGGCATTCAAGCACAAACATAAAAGGAGTTACTTGTGGCCCATTCTATGTACAAGTATAAATCCTAGTTTTCATGAAAACTAACATCTAAACATATATTCAAATCATGAAGCATAAAACGACACATAAATCAACATGATAGACATAAAAATGATCATGAAGTAAATCCACATGCTATTAGAATCATGATATACATAATAGTTAAACGAATGGTGAGAACACAACAAATGAGTCCATCTAAACAAGGGTGATCTCAAAAGCTATACATGCATGTCAAAAGTCTAATAAACATGGCATTCAACATACTAAACAAAACATCATAAACATTCATATGATCATTATGTATATGCATGTGCATTAGATCTAGAGCATACATATTAGTTTAAAACAAAGTGAGAAGACAAAGATAGGTCTATGGGTGTCTCAAATGACTAAACATGTATATCTCTAATCTAAACCACATGGCATAAGCATAATGAACAATCAAACATGACATGCTATAAATCAATGATGTGAAAGCATGTAAATAAAAACGGGAGTTAGAGATCGATACCAAAACCGATGAAGGCACCTCTCTAGTTCTCCAAACCAATGGTGGTCCTCTCCACCAAACTCCCCTTAAAAGTGATGCATCCAAATTGTTTTCTTTAGGCACGGAATGCATCCACTTCAAGGCACCAACACTCTCACGTTATGCGAGAGCCCACTCCTATATCAAATACATGAGGGGTGGTCTTTGGTACCCATTTTCTTTTGGGTCCATAGGGGTTAGTATCTTTCCTAACCCAAACAAGATTATTTGCTAAATTTTCAACATGTAAACGATCATAGCAAAATCTAGCAAGGTGGCCTTTTCGACCACAATGTGTACACGTGTACACATGAGCATACATGTTATGGTTGTGTCCGTGATGAGCATGTGTATGCCGTGATGGGTGTACATGTAAAGATGGAACTTGTTTCTTGCGAACCAAGGTTTCCAAGCGTGTATGATTCAAAGTACATTGGCTCAAAGTGGAGCCCAAACATTCAACATTTTTCTTCAAAACATTTATGTCTTTTTCAATACTTGAAGATAAAGTGGAGCATGCAATAGGTGTGCTAGAAGAAGAAGCTACACTAGTATGGCAAACATGAGAATCTAAATCATTTTGCAAGGATTTATTTTTATTTAAAACTAAATCCAATTCTTTTGTAATGAAATCAATTTCATTTTTCAAAACAAGGTTATCTTTTAAAACAAAATCCAATTTAGAAGATAAAGTCTCATTGTTTTTCACAACATCATCACAATCATTTTTGCTTTTCAAAACATCAATCTCTTTTAGGGCAAGGTCTAGTTGAGATCTTAGTGAGTCACGTTCACTAGTAATCTCTTCCTTCTCTTGCAAAACCGATTCAAAAGTTGAGCACAAATCCTTCATTTCTTCTTTTAGTTCAAGATTATTCTTTTTCAAAAGATTATGTTTTTTCAAAAAATTTTCAAGCTTTGTGGCAAGTTCCATATTTAAGGTTTGAGCTTCTAAACAACCATCGCAATAGGAACTAGAGCAATCATCTAGTTGAGAATCCGATTGTACCTCAAGGGAATCTTTCCCTTAGACCATGAGGCAATGCTCGTCGGACTTGTCTCTCCTAGATCTCCTCAACTTGTTGATAATCCTTGGTAGCTCGGGAGAAGTCAATATGCTCCAAACTGCAAAAGCCGAATCATAATGATCAAACACCGGTAAAAGATCTTCATTAAGAGATGCTCTAAGTGTTTTAAGTGCTAATGCATTAGCCTTTTTATGCATGCTAGCATTTGGGTAGGATTCTTGAGAGGTGGCTTGATAAACTAGATGTCCTAGGCTTTTTAAGTGACTACTCATATTGGCCTTCCAAACATCAAGTCTAAAAAAGTCAAACATAGGAGGGCTATCCATGAGTGCAACTATATGTGTGCAAATGAACAATGCAAATCAAGATTAGCAAACCACGATCTCACTCCTAGGTGGTTAAACCTAAATATCAGGAGCGGAGGCTCTGATACCAATTGAAATCACCTAGAGGGGGGGTGAATAGGTGATAATGCTAATCTATTGAACTAAATGCGGAATTTAAAAACTAATTGCAATTAACAAGAGATGCACACTCAAACAAGCCAAGCAAATGATTATGAATGAACAATATGAATTGATGCAAGGCACAAAGTAAAGAGAGAGAGAGAGAGATAGAGTAAGAGCCAAGGGAACAAGCGCAAACAACAAGATATGTTTCGAGGTTCGAGCACCCAGCTCTACATCCCCGCCTTCACACAGAAGGATTTCAAGTCCACTAGCTTGTCCACAAAGGACTCCCACAAAGGGAACCTCCACCGAGGATTTGGGGCAATAACAATTACAAGGAGTACCCAACTCCTCTCCTTACAAACATAACCTCCTCCTTGAGGCACAACTCCAAGCCAACAAACAATCACCTCACAACTTGAGGGATTAGCACAAAGCAACACAAGGATCACCTCACAACTTGAGGGATACAACTCAAATGCACAACCTCCTCAACACAATGAGGGAAAGGCACAAAGCCAAGCAAATGAAGGGTTTACAACTTGGTGGTCTAAACAGCAACCACAAACAATCTCTTTTCCCACACAAGGATCCTATAGAATAAGATAGTAGATGTAGCTCAAGTGTGGAGAAAACCAAAGGAATGGAAATCAAAATCACAAAGAAAATCCTTGGGAAAAACTGAAACCAAGATATAGAAGTTGAATCAAAACTCTTTTTCCCAAAAACCCTTTTCTTTGATATTCCAAACCCTAGCAAAAACACCAAATAGATTGTTCAATTTAAGTCCAAAAACTTCTTTTGATTGCTGTGAAAACACTAGAGAGTCAGGAAAAATTCGCACAAAAAATCTTGGAGAAAAACTCTTTCCAATGGGGTATTTATAGCCCACAGAAAAATATAGCCGTTGGCAGCTGAAAATGCCAGAAATGGCCTACCGGTCGACCGGTAGGTCGACCGTCCAACGGTCACATTTGACCGCTGGCAGCTACCGGTCGACCGCTCGGTCGACCGCCCAGATACAAAGAGCAGAGCTCTCTAGTCCGGTCGACCGGTCGGTCGACCGGCCCACTGTGTTGCCAGACGTGCAAAGCTCTGTGCACGTCGGTCGACCGCTCGGTCGACCGGCCCTTGGTTCGGTCGACCTTGCGGTCGACCGACCTGGCCTGTCAGCCAGTTCAGGGTCAGAAAAACAGGTTATTTTTAATCCTAAAAATTCACATAAAATTTCTAAAATTACACAAAAATAGTTTTATCACTTTATATTGAAATATAAACTTGTGTTAAATATTTCAACACAAATATCAAACATTTTGAAACATTTTTGTGTTATAGAAATTTTGCCAAAAACCAAAACTTGTATTTTCTAAAACTTGGATTTTTGAATAGAAAATACATTTTGTCCAAAACTTATCCAAATAAAAAAACATGATATTAAACAACATTTAGGCATGATGTATATGGATATAATCCTATATACATGAAACATATATATATCCATGTTTTTGACTTTAATTCCAAAATATGTTTTGTTAAAAATACCAAAACATAAAACACATGAATAAGTGAGTCAAAACTAAGTTTGTCTAGGAAGTTAAGCATGCATGTATATAGAATGAATCTACTATACATAAAACCATTTAAACTTGTTTTGATCTATCTATTCATGAAACCAAGATCGCTTAAACCAAAAACGGAAAAACCGAAAACCAATATTCAAAACATGAAACGTATGTGTTGTGAACTTGAGCATATCATACTATTCTAATCTTTACAATTTGGATCTAAACACAAAACTAAACTTGGTACCGATGTCTTCTTGTAGAGCGCAATCTCCAAGCCGACTCGATCCAAAACTCTTTGATCCACCGAGCAAGTGCTATATATGATCTTTGACACTCGGGCTCTTGAATCAACATGTGAAAGCTTCCAAATCATCTTGTTGAAGCTAATCACCAACTAATAACTTGATTAATGATCTGAAACTAAATAACACAAGATTATTAGTACACATAACTACATGAGTTAATCATCATCAAAACTAGAGTGGAAGGCCTTTGGGCCAACACGTATTATATGTACCATGCACTGTTCTTGTTCCTGATACACTGTGTAGTTTAAATATAATAAATATAACATGGGGATGGGGGACTTAACGGTTGACTAGATCTTATCGGACGGATGTCCTGAATTCATGTTTATCCCACTGCAGGGGATGGTAGTGCTGGCTACCGATATAGGAGCTCTCATTTCCTATCCCCCTCTTAACAGAGGGCCCTGATCTCAGCAGCCAAGAGTCTATTTAGGGCCGTGATCTCGGGTATGCATGGGGTATACCCACCCGATTAGAGCTCTTCGACCATTGGGTTTCCAATTAACATAATAAAAGAGTATAAATGATAGTGACATCAGAAACACTTGTTATTTGATACTCTTTCATTTGAATAATGGTACCCTATGCCAAGTTCGGATGGGTTCGGCTGGAGTACGGGCTCTAGTATGAACTGCCGTGGTATTAGACACTGGAAGAGATTGATTAAAATATCAGTCGCTACTGATTGTTATTATTGTATAAACAATATGACTTGCTCAGAATATTTATATTATTGTTCATTTATACTTATTACAGTTCGTGATTTTATCCACTACCATGTCTCATTTATATTGTGCACTTCATGTGGAGACACTATTCATGTACACGTATACTCTACATTTCATGTAATCTCTGTCTCATGTATACTCTATGGATACACTGTTACTGTATAAGCACCACACTGTAGTATGGTTATTCTGCGTACTTCATATCTACCTGTCCATATTTATCACGACACTATCATGCTATTGTTACTATTTGGTTAACAAGAAATATAAAATAACCAAAACTTGCTACATGATTGAGGAGGAACCTGCACACAAAATACGGAATTACAGAACTTAAGATTAGGATGTGCAAGTGCTCAATTCTTACTGCTATAACAAGTGGCTATGCGGGTCGTGATCCACAAGGAGGGTTTTGCGATAGAAGCGTTTACGTTCTTTATTGAAATCTTATGAACACAAAACGAGAGTTCTTCTCTGTTTTTAAAGTTAAGAAAAAGAAAAAGAGTTAATAGTTAAAGTTAGAAGAATATGAGAGATGAAGAAGGTGAAGAAAAATCAGAAAATGAAAGAAGCGACTATGTACAAATGAGTTTGGGAAAGAAGAGTGAAAACGATTTGGAATAGGTGGTGATCTACATTAAAGAAATAAAAGAAAAGAAAGAAAGACAAGTACTTACCTTCTTTTTACCAAAAGCTTACCTTGAGTTCTTAGCGACGATTTTACCTTGAAGTGGAGGCATTCAGCGCATAGCCCATAAGATTAGATTTTTGGTCTCTTTCCACATTACATCATCAAGACTACTTCAAGTATGAAATGATACAGAGAGACTCACAATTCCATCGTCATGAGCTATCGGTGGCACTCGCAAAGGCAAGGCTCTTTCGATTCTTTTAGACTCACTTGGAAGACAATTTGTACCAAAAGAAGAGTAAAGTAGAAAAGAAGAAGACGAAGAAAACTAAAAAGAAGTACATACAAAGAAAGAACAAAGATTTGATTTCATAACAATCAAAGAAAAGAAAGAAAACCTTACACCATTGTCATTATAGCTCCAGCTTCATTCTTGTTCTTCGATGAAAGTCTGATCTCCTCTTATTTACATCAATGAAAATTACAATTACATGAAAAAGAAAAATAAAAACCTAAACTAAGAAATGAAAAACTAGTCTAAATCCTAACTCTGCATGGCCGTCCATTTTTCAGCGCAAAGAATGCCCTTTTATAGGCATAACCCACATCTATAGGATCCCGGGGAGGTCGGGGGAGCAAACGCTCCCCCTAACTCCCCAACAAAGCCGCGGAAACGCGGCTTGGGCCGCGTTTCCGCGGCCAGGGTGTGGCCAGATGGCCACACTCTGTTGGTGGGTTTCTCTGGGAGTTTCTTCTGCCTTTATCTTTAGTTTGTTTCTTCGTTTAGGTCTAGGATTCTGACGAAATGGCCTTGGATTCTTGGCTTTAACCGATCGATCCTGAGAGGATTCTTCTCAACCGGTTTCAACCTCTTGATTTTGCCCTGATTTAGTGAGTGCGAATTAATTCTGATTTAATTCAGAATTTTGGTGGGCTTTGGGCTCATTTCTCTTCAACTCCTTAAAGATTGGGCCTGCAAATAAATCAAACAATTAATTAGGACAATGCAGGCTTTTATTCTATAATAAGTATGGACATATGATATTAAATATGCAACATTAGCGACCAATCACACCCCCATACCTATCTTTTGCTCGTCCTCGAGCAAAACAACTAAACTATACTAGAGATTATTAGACCACTGTCGCAGGTCACTCGATTGCACTGAGCATGTGCAACAAGCCGTTAAACCTCTAGGTTTCCCCTAGAGGACGAGTTTTATCTCGTGAGGGTTTTCAGCGGATTGCACCCACAAAATCCATAAAGAAAGAGAAATAAAGAGTTAGTATTTTCGAAAGGCATTTTGAAAGAGAAAAATATTTGAAATATAATTGTAAGATCTAAGCAATCTATAAGTTATAGGAAAACTGAATTTTTCATTCCTAAACTTAGTCTCTATTCAAAAATTTGTTATCAATCAAGGTAAGGAGTTAACTTGTACTTCTCATCTAGTCTATTACTTTACCCTAAGTCATATGCACCTTGTGATCGTGAAAATTTTGACTAAGGGTTCATTAACTCTAACTCTTATACCTTATTTATTTATATATATATATATTCTGTGGTATTATTCCTTAGTTTTATTAGGCTTTCTAATCTGCCCCTGTAACAAGCCTTTAATCGATGACTCCCAAACCAAACGGTCTTAGGGCACCGGGTGACAAAACACCCCAAGGACTTAAGAACTCGAGCAAATAAGGTCACAAAACTAAGGATTTTATTATATGCACCCCTTTTAGGCATGAATACTTATGCTTTATTAGGCACAAATACCCAGCTTAATCAGAGGATTTTCATATATTCTTTTTTTTTAAACTTATCTAATCATCTTTCGCATAAATACTAAGGCTTGCTTAGGCCAAAGCACCTAGCTAATCAATAATTAGATTTGTTTTTTTTTTATATATATATATTATTTTATAAGGCATAAGAATCTTTTGTTTTGAACCCTAAGTGTGTAAGTGTATGAAGTGTGCATATTTCATCAAGGTAAAGATCAAGACTAAATTACTTTGACAAATTTTCTTCCTAACCCTAAAAATCAAACAAATAATCATATTTTGATCAAGTATAAGAAATTCGAATTTAGATTTTCCTATTCCTTAAAATTAACTTAATTTCTTACAAAAAATATGTCAAAATATTATTTCTATTTTCAAAAAGTTTTTAATAAAAAAGAAAACCTAAGCTATGTTAGACCCTCCCCCACACCTATCTCATGCATTGTCCTCAATGTATGAATTAATGCATAGATGCATGAAAAAGAAGAAAGGGAAGGAAAGTGTTACCTTAAGGTGGTGGTTCCGGTGGTGGTCTGATTGGTCCACGAAATGCGGCCCAATCGACTTTTCGTGGGATTCGGAGGAACCCACCAGAAATATCTTTAATATAACCCATTAAAAAGATATATCCATAAAGGATTTTTATTAAGTATGTGACCCCATCTAATTTCCAAATTCCATAATAAATTTCGGAGTCAAATTTGTCAACCACCTCGTCCCAGAATGGAGCATGAAATGATAGAATGATTGACTTGGACTCAGGAAGTATAGGAACTAATACCGACTCAGGAAGGTGACTTAAGTCAAGTAAAGGTTCAGGAGTCGAAATAAGTTCAGGAATTGGGTCCAAGTCAAGAAATTGAAACTCAAGTCCACAATTATTTTCCAACAATGGAATGTGACTTAATGTTGGTGATTCAAGTTCATGAATGATAGGTGGGGGAATCAAAACTGACTCGAAAATATTACTCAAGTTTGGTAATAAAACAGGAGTCAATATTGATTCAGAAAGTTGAACTGGATCACAGATTTGGGAATCTAGGTCACATATCTCATTGAGTTCAATATCAAAAAATTGAGAACTTGCCAATTTGTCAATAGGATCTTCAAAAGTGTATAATTGGTCAAGTTCAATATGATCCTCAAAGATGGGTGATTCAATTTCATTATGAATTGGTACAGGATCCAATGTTGACTCCGGGAAAGGATTGAAGTCAGGTGAAGATACCGGAGTCATTATTGAATCAGGAAGAAGAATTGAATCACTAAGTTGGGGTTCAAGATCATATTCATTCTCAAGTTCTATTTCAGGAAAGGAATAACTTGCCAAACTATCAATATCTTTTTCAAAATTTGGAGTTTGGGCAAGTTCAAATGGTTGTTCTGAAATAGAATCTTGATTTTCAAAACAACATGACTCTTCGGCTCTAACAGAATGGTAAGTGACATCAGGACGGTGGGAACGTAGAGATTCGACCATCATATCTATGTCACGATTTCTAGCATTTTGAGCATGAGTCATGGCTTCAAGCATCTTTTCATAATTGATGGATTCATTGTTTTGATGAAAAGATGAAGTGTTGTCTTGGAAGTGGTAGTGAAATTGTGAGTCCATCAGATTTTGGGATTTGTGTTTGGACTCACGCATACTCCTTTCCAAAATTGATAGTTTCCTATTTTGGACTGGTGGAACTGAGTATGACTCTTGGGAATATTGTGGACTAGGTGGAGAAGGAGGACAAGTTGGTTGAAAATTATGCTCGGGGGAGGTGAATCCCCACTGACTCGGTGAAGAGTTGAAATTATTATGGACATTATAGTTATTAGATGGGGGACATGGGTTATATTGATTCGGATAAGACCAATCCGGCACACTAGGTTGGTTAAAGTCATGATATGCCGGGTTGGTAATATCCGAAAATGAACTCGGTGTGTAATATGGATTATTATTAAAGTTGAAAAAATTATTATTATAAGCCATATCACATAATAGAATACACACAAAAAAGAAAGAAAAGCAAACAAATAAACAAACAAGAAAGAAAAAATTCTAACCTAAGTTAGGGTAGACCTAGACCTAGACGACTCCTAACTGGTTAGACTGTCCACGGGAGGTCCAATGCAGACTTTGACCACAAGCTAATCAGCCAGGTCAGGGCAAGATTGGTGGGAGGTTTTCCGTCAAAGACGTTCCTTAATTAAATAACCACCAATCTTCGGGCTTTCGGCCCTTAATCCCTTTCCTAGACACTGATATGGCAAGAGTTAAGTTCCAACACCTTTCCCCCTTAGGATAATCTCCTAATTGAGTCCGAGATGTCCCTAGGGCCAACGTCTACTCATTTTAAGTTAGGCTTGGGTTAGTGAGTGCTTGGATTCTGATTTTTGGGCTAAGGAAGGGTGATTAAATCCCCACCTTATCTTGTTAATGGGTGGTGCCCTTAAAATCAGTTTTTGTGCAAGTGTACAAGATAAATAAGATGCACTCAAAGTGATATAAATCAACCAAGAGATAGTCCTATTCTAGATGCAATGCGTACGTACCTTGCTCCAGCACTCTTCAACAGTAAAGTAAAGGAATTGAAAAGACACGTGCCTAAGATGCAAACGTCTAATCATTTTTTTAACTTTTTCAACAAACTTTTTACTATTGGTTTATTAGCAGGTTTATGGTGATGGCATATAAAAAATAAAGATGCAGCAAGCTATGTTTTTGGCAAAGTAAGCAACCCTGCACAAAATCTATTAGTAGTCAACTCTTCTTTGCCGCGGATCCGCGGCTTTGGCCGCGCAAACGCGGCAAATCAGAGGGCCCTGGTCTCTGCTTTCTACAACAGAGGCCCAAGACCACTTGTATGTCACTGCAATCTTAATTTCCTGCTTTGCTTGCCCTGTAACCTGCAACAGAGAAGAAAATTCGTTTAGTTCTAAAAAATTTTCAATAAAAATTCAGATTTCAATAAAAACGTTACCCTCCCCGGCAACGGCGCCAAAATTTGATTGAGGCGGAACCTGCACACAAAATACGGAATTACAGAACTTAAGATTAGGATGTGCAAGTGCTCAATTCTTACCGCTATAGCAAGTGGCTATGCGGGTCGTGATCCACAAGGAGGGTTTTGCGATAGAAGCGTTTACGTTCTTTATTGAAATCTTATGAACACAAAATGAGAGTTCTTCTCTGTTTTTAAAGTTAAGAAGAAAAAAAAGAGTTAATAGTTAAAGTTAGAAGAATATGAGAGATGAAGAAGATGAAGAAAAATCAGAAAATGAAAGAAGCGACTATGTACAAATGAGTTTGGGAAAGAAGAGTGAAAACGATTTGGAATAGGTGGTGATCTACATTAAAGAAATAAAAGAAAAGAAAGAAAGACAAGTACTTACCTTCTTTTTACCAAAAGCTTACCTTGAGTTCTTAGCGACGATTTTACCTTGAAGTGGAGGCATTCAGCGCATAGCCCATAAGATTAGATTTTTGGTCTCTTCCACATTACATCATCAAGACTACTTCAAGTATGAAATGATACAGAGAGACTCATAATTCCATCGTCATGAGCTATCGGTGGCACTCGCAAAGGCAAGGCTCTTTCGATGCTTTTAGACTCACTTGGAAGACAATTTGTACCAAAAGAAGAGTAAAGTAGAAAAGAAGAAGACGAAGAAAACTAAAAAGAAGTACATACAAAGAAAGAACAAAGATTTAATTTCATAACAATCAAAGAAAAGAAAAAAAACCTTACACCATTGTCACTATAGCTCCAGCTTCATTCTTGTTCTTCGATGAAAGTCTGATCTCCTCTTATTTACATCAATGAAAATTACAATTACATGAAAAAGAAAAACAAAAACCTAAACTAAGAAATGAAAAACTAGTCTAAATCCTAACTCTGCATGGTCGTCCATTTTTCAGCGCAAAGAATGCCCTTTTATAGGTATAACCCACATCTATAGGATCCCGGGGAGGTCGGGGGAGCAAACGCTCCCCCTAACTCCCCAACAAAGCCGCGGAAACGCGGCCTGGGCCGCGTTTCCGCGGCCAGGGTGTGGCCAGATGGCCACACCCTGTTGGTGGGTTTCTCTGTGAGTTTCTTCTGCCTTTATCTTTAGTTTGTTTCTTCGTTTGGGTCCAGGATTCTGACGAAATGGCCTTGGATTCTTGGTTTTAACCGATCGATCCTGAGAGGATTCTTCTCAACCGGTTTCAACCTCTTGATTTTGCCCTGATTTAGTGAGTACGAATTAATTCTGATTTAATTCAGAATTTTGGTGGGCTTTGGGCTCATTTCTCTTCAACTCCTTAAAGATTGGGCCTGCAAATAAATCAAACAATTAATTAGGACAATGCAGGCTTTTATTCTATGATAAGTATGGACATATGATATTAAATATGCAACATTAGCGACCAATCACTACATGTTACTTAAATACATTGATTTGATCAAGAAATCACTTGATACTGTATTAGATTATGCATATGAAAAATAATATATAAATAGTATAATTCTTATTGATTATAATAACATAATCTCTCAAAATGACTAACCTATTATTTTATTTATTTACTGTATTAGTTGTATTTGGTAGCATAGGCTGGACTGTTAACTGATATTAATGATACAAAATTGCATAATATTATGGTTATAACACTGTTGCAACATGCTAAGCATTGATAATGTTATAGTGCTAATATAAGCCATGCATATATTTATCAATTGGTAATATAGTTCTATTGTATCACCAGTATTTAAATATGTATTATATATATTATCATGATGGTACTACTATTATAAATATATTACTGCTTCCTTCATTTTATCACTCACTAGGTCGCCTTCTGACGACCCTGAGTTTGCATGCGCAGGTTGGGGATTTGAGTCATCGTAGTAACTGTTATTTCACGAGATTTTAGTACGAGACTCGATGACTTTATTATTCATAAGTATCTTTATTATCATGTTTTTATTTCTTTATTTATCCCTATTTTCATGTCTATCATGATTACTGACCCCTTTGCAGGTATTCTAGTGCTTATCTAATGCTGGAATAGTCACGTATATTGTGTTTATTTTCTTTACTGAGGTTTAGCTACGTATGTAAAGGTATGTTCACCCTACGTATGTACGACACCTATCGTCCTCGTATCTGTGGGATCAGGGCTTTACAGTTTGTGTGTTCTTAAGTATGTTTATGTGTGTGTGTAGTGTGCGTGTCTCTCCCTCTCTCTCTCTAAGTGTGTGTGTTTCACTTTTGCATCCGCTACCACCATGTAGACCCGATCCGAATTTGTGTTCGACGAGGACCCAACCCGCAAGCCGACTTGGAGATCCAGACCAGTTCGTAAAGTGCAGATCCAAATTCGTGCATAGGCGACCAGAGCATAACCCACAACACGTCTCGACCAGGACCCAGATTTGTGTCCATGTGAGTGTTTGGTTTATTAGTGTGATTTATTTTATCATTTCATGTGAATGTTTGTTTTACTATTTGTGCGTTTAATTTATCATCTCATGTGAGTGTATAATTGATTTCTGCATTATCCTGTTATTTATTTAGCGAGTGTTTTTCATTTTAAAATATTATGATTATTGTTATTATTTTATAGTTTATGTCACTTTTTTAATTTGTATAATTAATTTATTAGTACTTTAGAAATTGTAAAGGTTCACTATGATACAATTATATTGTTATATTTTCTACACTGTTATCGTCACGTTATCGCATTATCTGAGTATTCTAGGTAAATGAACATTAGTTATGTTTTTCTTATTTTGTGATAGTCAGATGAGAATTTAATGAAAATTTAGGATAAATTAAATGGGATGTTGCTTTATTGATATATTGGGTCTTTTCTACTAGGGCCTATGAGAGAATTATATTGAGTGATTGGACTTAGGGATGGAGAACGGATTTGATATATTGTTGATGTTCAATATACGCGAAATTATTATTTTGTCACGGGGATGTGGGTGTTTCTCTTTATCGATTTATAATATTATTTGATTTATTGGAATATATGTTGATGTTTAGATTTATCAGTGGACTTTTATTGGAGTGAAATTGACTTAAAGTTAGGGATAAGTGTGGACTGGATTATTGTGAATCAGTGGATTGCATGAACATATAGTGGATTTGTTGCCTTGATCTTCAGCTGCTTGGACCTTACCTGAGATGTTTACTAGGCTTGATCTTTTCATCTTTAATAATAATTTAGAAATGACTTAATTAGATATTGAGGATTTATTTAAATATGAAGTAGCTTTATTAAAAGATTGGGGTCTCTTGATACTTGGATCAGTCAGTAAGTTGTATTGGAGGGAGTTTGACTTGGGGCTGAGGAATGAAGTAGAGTGGATTAGTCTGAGCTAGTGGATACATTTATATAGTTTGATTGTTGCCTTGGTTTTTAGATCGGTGTTTGAGTTCGATTGAAGTAGGGCTGGACTAATGATCTTGATCGATTTGGGTAATGGAGATTTTATTAGATGTATTTCATTTCGATATATTGAGACATGGATATACTGGTGACTTAGAGGATGATTTATATTGATGAATTTAAAAGATTATAAAAGATTGATAGACATGAGAGGATTGTTTTTATTGGTCGATTGAGCTTGTTTGATAATGATTTAATATATGATATTTAGAATGATTGTATTTTGATTGGAAGTTAAGAGACCTGCTATGTTATATCTTGGTACATACAGATGAGATCTTGGTAGTTCTAGTGGTGACCACATATTATAGAATCAGTACACGCCATATTCATAGTAAATTAATGTTACTGGATTCGCTGGAAAAATATGTCAAACAGTAACATTACTATTTTGTTCATATTGTTACATTGATATCACGTTTTCATTATCATTGTTGCCGTTATTGTCATCGTATTATCCCAATAATCGAGATAACATGGATATTGATGGATTTAAGTAAATTAATTAAAAATTTAATTGGACAACTTACACAAGGATTGGAAAAATTGATAAGGAGACAACTTCTGTATTTTGGGTGGATCTACGATACAAGTTGCGCAGCCGTAAGATGGTTCCACTGCAAGGTTCCCGAAGATTACTAACATCCCTCCTTGTTTATATTGTTCATATATTGAGTACCTAACGGTATGGCCTGGTTCAGTGCCGGAGCTTGGGTCGTGGTCCCGGGTATGTACAGGACCTACCTAAAGCATGGATAATGTCTCCATCAATCAGTTTCAATAACATAAGACCTCAATTGTCATGTGTAGTAGGCGTAGTATGGGATATGTCTACTACATTTGGCAATTGATGTTCGCTAACATAATTAATAAAAATAAATATTTCATAATGTACTCTAGAGTGACTGTATTTACATGCAACATATATTATATGATAGACACCTGGCATATGAATGCATAACAGATTAATCTCATATTCTTAACGTTATGTATAGCATGTTATCATAATAAGTGTGATACACTGATTGATATTATATCAGAATATACTATCTTCTAATTTCTATTTTACCTATGATATTATTTTTATAGTAGTATTTAGTGTGTTCACACGTTATATGCACATACACCTTCCCTCATTTTACACACTCATTGAGAGTTTTCTGACTCCCCTGAATTTACACATTCAAGTATATGGGTATTCTTTTTGTTGATCAAGTATCTGAAGAGTAAGAGTCTCTTTTGCGATGATCACCTAGATTATTTGGAACAGTTCATATCTTCTTTTTCATTCTATTGACTTCCTTTGATTCTTTATATATATTGGACTTGTTCTGCTGATTATTCATAGAATAATAATATCATTGTCATTGCAGAACAAGAAGAAGAAGAAAAAGAAGGGATGCAGTGGGTTTGTGGGTGGCAGAGATCGGGCTGTGCGAGAAAGGACGGGAGAGGAAGAGAGGTCGGCTGTGTTGCGACAAGGAGGTAAACATGCTGGTGCTCTTGGAGGAGGACACGGCAGTGGTTGGGTGTGGAGAAGGGTTAGGGCTTTGTATTTTGAGAGAGGGGAAGATGGGAGAATACAAGGGAGAAGATATGGGCTTGGCTGATAGGCTATGGGCCTAAGCCAATGAAAAAATAAAAGAGGAAGTGGGCTAGGTATGGGCCTATCGTTATATCTACAATAATAATGATAACTAGAAATGTTAATAAATAATAATAATTAATAATGATAAAAAATATATTTATAAGTAATATTAGTAATAATAGTATTAAGTAATAATAATAATTTATAAAGCTAATACAATACACATAAAAAAAGGATAACAATAATAATAATTGTAATAAAATTAATAATGTTAATAAGTAATAATAGTGTTAATATATATAGCCTAATTAACCTTTAATACCTAAAAACAAGTTGTATATTTAATGATAATAAAAATCTTGACTCATAAATTAAATTAATTAATTAATAATAATAGAATGATCAGTAATGCCAAATGAATATAAAAAATTAATACCGTATTATTAACTAGGAGATATTACAATATACCTCCCTCCCATCCTTCTCTTTAGCAAAGAAAGTTATTCCAATATTTTATTATGCTTGAATTAGTCATTCTCCGTGTAGTTCGTGAAATTATTCAAAGCCACTTCAAGTGCCAAGGAAAATGCATGTCACAGGTCTATAGCAGAAAACAAATTATATGCTTAGTTCCCCATGGGAAAACATAAGAGAGAGTTGATCATATATATTAGAAAAACCATCATTTTGCTCTTGCCAATGAAGGCGTTGGCCCCTGTTTCATGCATGAGATGG
Source organism: Agave tequilana (assembly GCA_038442645.1). Lineage (NCBI taxonomy): Eukaryota > Viridiplantae > Streptophyta > Magnoliopsida > Asparagales > Asparagaceae > Agave > Agave tequilana. The sequence continues at coordinate 572,006 of JAVJIF010029774.1, read as the reverse complement.
CTGCTAGCCAAACAAGCGTGTGACATTATATACACTTATTGTAAAATTCAACATGAGATGACTTGGCCAAACAAGCGTATGAAATCATGCCCTTAGCCTTGTAAAATTCAAATGATTCCTCATTTCACCAAGCAACCTTAATATTGCAAGACAAAATATTTAGATCAGTATTCTGCGATTATATCATAAATGCTAAATTTTCTTTTTTAGAAAAAGAGAATAATCATATATGCTTTTTTGAAACAAGTGAAGGCCGCATAATCAACCTTATTCTCACCTACAAAATGTTTTGCACATATGCTCCTACAAACAAGTTTCAACATAATATTGCATACCATTTATATGATCATAATGCAAACATTAGTAATGGGCCCGAATCCTCATCTTATTCTTCTACCAGAGCGAGTCGATGAATTGTACACTCAATCGAAGTACTTCCGGCAACACTACTTTATACAGTCAAACCAAAATATTTAGCTTTTAACTGCAATAAAACAAAGACAACCAACCTGCATCGCGCACACGCAGTTTCTCGCTGCACATCTACAAGATGCAAATGCATATAAAACACTCTTACCCATGCCATCTTGCTCAAGTCTGCCCTAAACACCAGAATTTTCTTCTCTTTCCCATTTCCTTGGTACGCTGTGACTAGCATGATCTCCTCCCCTGATTCCACTAGGATAGCTCTCTGAGGCGTGGTACTTAAATGGGTAGCTTCATGTAGCATGCAGCTGGTGACAAATTCATCTTCAACTTATCCTCATTGTTGCAGTCATTCGGGTCTACGACAGTGCTACTTCATTGCTTAAAACTATTGTCTTTAAAGGTGTATTGAAGAAACTGGATAAACATTCAGTGTCAAAAAATATTTCTAACAAAAGTTGGCCATGAGAGGATGCTAGGTATCTTACTTGGAATAGATTGAATGAAAGTTGAATGATCAAAACTAGGATCGATTCAAGGAGTTCGGCTCACGATTTGTAGACACTTCCTCCTCTTGCTTTCAGGTGCAGCCTGTACATGATCAACGGTAAGATGGATTCATGGAGTTTCGCCCACAGGCACGAGCTCTTGCCTTGATCATCTTCTGGTGTAAAGTTATCTTGGACAGCAACTCCTCTTCCTCTGGCCCTTCTCTTGCTATGCGTTGTGCTGTGAGATACAAGTAGAAGAAATATTTTCTTAAGAAATAGAAAACAGGATTAAAGAGCTCCAAAGCTTCTACGTTGATGAAATCTTTAACCAAAGTCAAAAAACTGATGCAATTACGATTTGGAGGAGCTTTATTATATAGTCATATATAGAGATACGATTGATTTCATAAACTATTGCGTTTATTTAGGTACTGTCAAAATTAATTTTTTTATAGATGTGCACAAAATAATCCCAATAATCACCAAATCATGACAAATAATTTGTAACAGGAAACTTACAAATAGACCCTTTCTAATAATAGACTTTCTTTTCCAAAAAGTCATAGCCTTTTAATCACTGGATTTTAAGATTTAAAATTATACCCACAAATATTTAATATTAGAAATTTATCTCCAAAATGTTTTAGATCTTAAAATTTACCCCTTAAACTAGATTTTAAATAAATTAAGAGTGTTTTACTCGTTATGTCTTTCTCCTTGCTTCACTACTGTTCCTATATGATCTAATCCAAATTTCTTGTCCGTCCTCCCTTTCTTCCCTCTCTCTCCCCTCTCTCTCTATCACACACACACACACAAATTCCCTTAAAACCTAATATTCCACCAAATTTTCTTCAAATCTCACCTTAATTTTTTTAAATTTTTTTTCACAAATTTTAAAAAGAATAGTAAAATGACTTGATGTGAGTTTTTGATGATAAATACATAAAATAGAAGCGTGCTTGATTTGAGAGAGAGAAGTGGAGGAGGAGAAATAGGTTTAAAAAAATAATAAGTCATAACCTTAAGTAGCAATGTAGTGAATTAATCACTTAAATATGGATAATTTTGTCATTTTTTTAAAATCATGAAAGTAAAATCAAACTGGATATTCTCTTTTTATTTTAAAAGGAGGGTAAACTTTGAAGATCTTTAAGATTTGGAGAGTAAATTTCTAATACCAATGATTTGGGAGTAAATTTCTAAATTTCAAACATTTGAGCGGTAAATATCCACATACCCCCCCTTTCTTTTTTTCTTTTGGTGCAAGTTTTAATAACTTTCTAATTAGGATTGGTAAAAAAGATTGACAGAAAAGAAACTGTCAACAACTTGCGTGACTTAGATTATATGGTTCCATAGATTTATGGTTACATTTGATCCCAACCTATTTGTGAACTGTGGGCGTAGTTCTCACAAATCCAATAGTGTTTATGCACAACTGAGGAACATGGTTGCTAATTAAAACGAGCCTAACTTCAAGCTTTCTAAGCATTTTTACGGCCATTCAGCTCTGACGTAAAGCCTTGCAATCAATTGATGTCTTGCGCAAGACTTTGAGTGCCATTTTGTGTTCGGTTAAATGATATAAACCCCCCAGGAAACTGGCATTCCATGAATTGATGAGGAAATAATACAAAAGATCTGTACAGGGATAGATGATTGATATAAGAAATCAGCACAAATTGACCAAGCAGAAGCATCACAAGAAAACTAAACCATATTTAGTACGTTATGCTTTAAATCTCAATTTTTCATGCGAAGTGGATGAGTTGTCTAATTAGATTGTAAATTGACTGTGAGGCTACATAAATGAGAATGTGTGATATCCTATATACTCCTATGTTCAATACCATAAGAGGGAAAATGTGTGTGGATATGTCTCTTTTTCTTCATCCCGGCCAAACAAGAGTCATCTTGAGTTTAAAAGTCTTTACGGTTCTAACACGGGAGATAATCTTGGCCTCTGACATAAAAAATGTCAAGAAAATATGATATTTTGAACAAATTACAAGTGCTTATTGAAAGAAAAAATGGGACAAAGTCCTAAAAGTTAAAAGGAAAAAAAAAGAAAAAAAGTTCCTAAAGTTGAAGTTTTCTTAGCCTCTTAATCATTTCATACTTGAGTAAGCAATGAACTTGAATTAGCAATTGTTTGATTGAGTATGGGTATAATATACGAAATATAAAAAGTGAGTATGGGATGATTGAAAAGAAGACTATTTATCATAATCTTTGCTTTTACTTGAAAATTGTTGAAAGTAAGGAAATACTTGACTTCTAAAAATTCATGTATAATAAGTTTAAGTGATTTTATATGCTACATTACGCAAGGTGGTTCATTTAATTTAAATCTAATCTATAAATTGCAATGACTAAATTGATGTTTGTGGGTAGCATTGCGTGAAACCCTCACGAGACTATAACTCATCCTGCAGGGTAACCTATAGGTTTAAAGACTTGTTAAATGCGCTATGCAATCGTGTTCCCTACGAAAGTAATAGTTTTATTATTAAAAATAAAAGAGAGTTAATTTCCAAAAAATTGCTTGAGGACAAGCAAAGAGTAAGATTGGGGGTATTTGATAAGTCTAGATTTTTTTACTATTTGGCACTCGTATTAAATAATTTTTATGAATTAAATTGTGTGAAAGCGGCAGTGATATTGTAATTTTATGATTTGCAGGGTTTACGAGAGAATGGCTTCCGACCCTTCTTTCAAAGACTCAGCAAAAAAAAGTATGTTGTATGGCCAGGAGATCATCATCAGCTTATGACCAATGAGCAGTCATGTACATAAGGATAGCAACTCAAGCCCATGGCACAATGCGACACACATACAGTAAAGCCATGACAAAGGTGCAACAACCAAGCACAAGGACCAGCACAAGGCCCCATGGCACAACCAAGCAACACAAAGGACAGCCGAGAGAGACAGGGTCCAGAAATTCATTGGGACAAATCAACAAACATGTGGCGGGCATTTAACAATCAAAACCAACTGAAATTCAAAATCCCAAACCGCAAATTTTAGCAACATTCAAAATCCCAATCCAAACCAAATCCAATTCAAAACAAAACCAACTGGTGTGTAGAGTTGGATAAATTTAAATAATAGAAAAGGGAAGGATTTATTCAATGTTCAACCGACTAAATTATCCAGTGTATGGGTAAAGTTGTGAAGAGATAGAAACGAAATCAATCACAACATCATTTATAAAAAAGGGAAGAGGCAGATCAAAACCAGAGGAGAAAAGCAAATCCAGGAGAGAGGCAACTCGCGACAAGAGATAAAAGAATCAGATCTAGGCTAGCAACGAATGAAAAGGAGAAGAGAAGAGAGGCAAACCAAGGGGACATCGAGAGGAACCGAAGACGAGAGGCTCACCATCAACGATCGTTAGCAGAGAAGGAGCTCGCTGCTCGGTCGAAGAAGAGGGTGCTTTGCGATCGAATCCAGATTAAAGAAGAACCAAAAGCCAGAGAGATAAGTCACGTGAGCTAACAAGTATTTAAGCATTTTATTTTTCTCATCCCTTCATTCTCTCTTCTTTGTTTTAATTACAATTTTGTATCGAACACTATTCTTTTAAGAGTTATTGAATTATTTATTAATATTACAAAAAGCATGAGCAGCTAAATATCTTATTCTTGGGATGATAAAGTCTATATGAATTGGTGGATTTATATTTTTATGTTATCATCATGTTTTGCTTAACTATTCGAGATAGAATATGGCTCTAGATTTCTACACAGGAGATAGTTTATGCCAAGGATTAGAGTGTACACATGTTTGGTACTTTACGTTCTCTTTACTTCGAGATATCTTATGTATATTGATACTCTTGTTGTATTACAGAAGTATGCCTAGATGAATAAGAGCAACACATGCACGATCCTGCAGTCCAAACCATGGAATATAGATTAATTCTAAACCCAAGAACTCGCTAAAAATTTGATTTCTTTTCTAAGTGAATATTCAATTAGGATTGATTTAGAATCAAGCAAGTTTAGATTGGTCTCTATTTTTACAGTTGGTTTCACAAATCATTCTTTATAAACTGTCTTTAATCAAGTTTAGCGACAAAATCTCTCTGTGAATTCGACTTGAACTCACTACTATATTCGCTTGCAGTAGTTGATTTTAATTTTTAATTTGTATCGTTTTACAAATTTAACAACGACCAATTTAAGCGATTAAATTTTGGTGTCATTGCCGAGAGAGATTTTTGTTTTCTTTATAAAAGATAAAAACTATTTTTTTCTTTTCTCAGGTACAACAAGAGCAAGGGAGTTAAACCGGAGAGCAAAAGCAAAGACTTAAAAAATTTTGATATTCGTAAATCCGATTAGATCTTTCCTCTTTTGTTAATTTTTTTCCATTCAAAAATTAAAAAAAAACTTAAACATAAATTTGTTTTTTTATACATTACAAGAATAGAGATTGATTTTCTTTAGGACAAGCATTTTCTAGGTTGTATTTAGAAAATTGATAAAATTGACTGTTGCATTTTATTTATCTTCATATTTTAACACATCTTAAGGGCACAACCCATAAATAACATAAGGTGCAGATCTCATCACCCTTCCTTGGCATAAAAAATACCAACCTCATTTGTATTGACCTAAACCTTTTAACAAAATTCACTAAATATTGGCCCCTCAGGACTTTTGAGCTCAATTAGGTGGGCCCGTTATAGAATAACTTGGGTGAACACTTTCAGGCTCGTAAGAGAGGACTTCTTTGTGTAGAAAAGGTGACTTAACCATTGCGGCGGTGTTTGGCCTGAAGGAAGGACTGAGGAGCTTTTCTTGTCTAAAAAGAGTAACTGAAAATAGTAAGTACTCAACTTGAAGAAAGAACCAAGTCACTTGTTTGACGGGTTTAATCGGCCTACAATCAGTTCAAACCAGTTAGGAGCAGTCTAGTTGTGTCTAGGATTAACTTTAGTTTTTAGGAATTGATTGTTGATTGCTAATTTTTGAAAGAAAAAAAATCAAACGGTGTATGCTAGATAGGTCTCAAAATCCTGATTTAATTCCTTTCAATCCTGAACCAGAGAGAATCCTTAGATATAGAACACACATTACCTTGGCTGAAAAACTTTTCACTGCTAAACTAATGAAGGAGTACTTCACTTCTTCCACACACACTACAACTTCTTGTATTCATATCCCTAGTACGAACGCAAATCATTATGAGATCAAGTCCAGTGTAATCCAACTTCTCCCATCTTTCTAGGGATTGAACAATAAGGATCCCTATAAACGCTTAGATGAATTTCTAGAAGTGTGTTCCACTGTGAAGATCCAAAAATTTTCTGATTACGCACTTAGGCTCACCCTTTTCTCTTTTTCTCTAAGGACAAAACTAAACATTGGCTTGGACTCTAAATGTGACCATTCAAACTTAAGATAACATGCAAAAAAAATCCTCAAGAAATACTACCTAATAGGTGAAACAAATCAGATGCGTAGAGTTATTACCAGATTTTCTCAAAATCCTGGTGAGCTATTTCGTGAGACCTAAAAGAGACTTAGGGACCTCTTGAGAAAGTGCCTCCACCATGCAGTGCCCAAATGAAAATTGGTGCAATATTTCTATGATAGCTTATCTGAAGCATACCGCCAAATGGTAGAAGCATCGTGCGGCGGCACATTCATGACTAAAAATGAGGATGAAGCATGAGAACGTTTTGATACTTTGAGTGACAATTTCATACATCATCTTCTGTTTTTTGATTTGACAGGTCCACATTTACTATCATTCAAAAGAAAATTGATGTTTACGAGTCAGGACACTCGGTAGACATTCACAGTAAAGTGGACCTGTTAAACCAAAAATTTGACCAAATTCTTTTCATAGGACGAAGTCAAGTCTCAACCTTCAGTCCTCCTACACATCATGAAGTGTATTCTCTTTGCTCCAGTCCAACTCACTTTGTTAATGATTATCCCAGGACTGCACAATACCCAGAATTTGTTCAAGAAAATTTCAAGCAGCCCAAGGTTTCTCTATACCAGTTAACGATCCATTTTTTAACAATTACAATCGTGGCTGGAGGAACCGTCCCAATTTCTCTTGGAAACCCCAATCTCAACCAACTTAAAACTTTTCTCAACCATTTAGGACTCCATATTTTCAACTCAAAACATTCTCTAGGGCATAAGCACGAACCCCTCCTCAGTCAAATCCTTCCTTTGAAGATAAGGTGTTGCAAGCCCTCAAGGGTTTAGAAATGAACACACAGTTGCTCCATTCACATAAACAGTCCATTGCTAAACTTGAAACCCAAATGGGTCAACTGGTTGAAGCAATAATTAGAAGAGAACGAACTGTCGTGATCTACTGTCATGAAGCAATAACTAGAATAAAATGAATTATCGTGTCTTAGTCCAAAGAGTAGATAAGAAACCTATCATGATCTACTACGCTAGTCGTACACTCTCTAAAGCTCAACTGAATTACATCATAACAGAGAAAAAATTATTAGCAGTAGTATTTACATCAGAGAAATTTAGGCAAAATATCTTTTGGCTTCAAGATTGTATATTCTGATCATGCTGCTTTGAGACACTTACTCTCAAAGAAAGAGGCCAAATCACAATTGATATGGTGGATCCTGTTACTGGAAGAATTTCTCGTTAAGATTAGGAACAGGAAAGGATCTGACAATGTTGTTGCTGATCACTTGTTTAGAATATTGAGTGATACCCTAGAAACTACCGAGCCCATCAAGGAGTCATTCCCGAATGAACAACTACTTTCATTGTCTCAAGCATCTACTCCTTGGTTTGCCAACATTGTCAATTATCTAGCGATTTGATAAATTCCACAGGATAGTCCAAACACGAGAGATAGATTCTTTGCCCAATTAAAAGATTACTTTTGAAAAGACCTGAAACAGTTCAAAGTGTGCCCTGATCAAATGATCAGGCTAGTATCTCGGAGAGCGAATTTCATAACATCCTCGCTTTTTGTCACACATTTGCTTGTGAAGGACAATTTCAAGAAGAAAACAGCAGCAAAAGTGTTACAATGTGGCTTTTATTGACCTTCACTTTTTAAAGATGCACACATCTTCTACCAATCTTGTGAACACTGTCAACTATAGGAAATATATCTCGAAGGGATATAATGTCTCTTTCCCCTATCCTTGTAGTTGAAATCTTTTAGTATGGGGGATTTACTTCATGGGTCCTTTTCCACCTTCATTCGAATTTGAATACATTCTTGTGGTCGATGACTACATTTAGAAATGGATTGAAGCATTGGCCACTCGCACTAATGACCATAAAGTTGTAATCAAGATTGTCCAAAGCAACATCATTAGCCGATTTGAATTTCCTCGTGCTGTTATTAGTAAAGGTAGCTCTCATTTTAGGAATTGAAAGTTTGATGCCCTTTTGCGCAAATACTAAATCACACATAAGTTGGCAACACCTTACCACCCGCAAACAAGTGCCAAGTAGAGATATCCAACAGGGAGATAAAGAACATTTTTCAAAAGACCGTTAGGCCCGATCGCAAGAACTGGTCAACTCGACTAGAAGATGCCTTGTGGGCTTATAGGACATGCTGGGTAAAGGAGTACTAGTAAAGAGTTTGTGCAAGCAAAGAACATGCAACATCAATTTCTGATTCCTCCGATTCTAAAACTGATCCAGTTTCTGATTTTGTAGTGGATGATATTGGAAGCCATGATGATGCTAGTGTCAGAATATCAGAAGCTGTTACTAAGGTGGGCAATGACAAATCACCAATCAAGGAGCTAAGTGTTGGCCCAAAGGCCCATCACTCTAATTTTGATGATGATCAATTCATGTAGTTATAATACTAATGATCTTGTGTTTAATTAGTGACAGATTTGTTATCAAGATCTTAGTAGGTGCATAGCTTCAACAAAATTTGAAGTCAAGGTTTGGAGCTAGCACGGTGTTTGGACCAAGTCAAGAAGATGAGAAGGCTTCAAGTGAAGACTTCAAGAAGATGAAGACGTGTGTCTAGGTATAAGATTTTGTTTTTAGATAAAATGTAAAGGATAGAGTAGTTGGTGGATTGCTCAAATACATACACACACACACTCTTGATTTGTTTGTTTTAGAAAAGAATTTTAACCAAAAATCAAAAATGGTATTCTAGTGAAGACTTCAAGTGTTTTGATGTTTTTTGGAATTTCTTATATGCATGTCTTTTATCCAAACCATATTTAGAGCTTAATGCCAAAAACATAGATATTTCATCTTAATTGTGTAGTGGATCATATTCATACACACTATGCCTTAATGAATTCAAAACATCTTGTTTTTGTATCATGAAGAAGTTTGGAAAACAAGTTTTAGAAAATACTAGTTTTCAATTGAGCCAATATTTTCAACTTACAAAAATAGTCCAAATCTTTTATAACATGCCTTGATTTTGTGCAAGCATGTTTGTTTATTCAAGTATACTGGTAAAATTATTTTTGTAGATTTTTATGTATTTTATGGGATTTTTATGTGAGCCAAAAGACCAAGTTTTAATCCCAGATTTTCTGTTCCAGGCTTCAGCCAAGTCGACTAGTCGACCTACTAAGTCGACTAGGGCTGAAGTCGGTCGACCGGCTCGGTCGACCGACGTGCACGCCTTGACCTGGCAGATGGCCGGTCGACCGCCCCATTCGACCGGAACTGAGAGCAGTGCTCTCTGTTTATTTCGGTCGACCGGCGGTCGACCGGAGGCTCCAACGGTCGATTTTTGACCGTTAGCGGTCGACCGGCAGGTCTGACAGACCTCCAACGGCTAGTTTTTTCTAGCCCTATAAATTTGGGGGTTTGGGCATTGTTTTTCACCAAGATTTAGAGAGTATTTTTGAGCCAGTTTTTTCAATCCTTTTTAAAGGTTTTTCTCCACAAATTTGAGAGCAAATATTTCCTATCAAAAGGGAAGATTTTATCAAGAGTGTTTAAAAGAGATTCTTTGAGTTTTCCTCCACCATCTCTTTCCTTGTTTTTCTCACAAACACTTGAGCAACCCATTGAGCTATTCATTCTATAGGAGTGTTTTTTTGTGAGAGGATTTTAGGTGATCAAGAGTTGTGATCACCAAAGTTCTACTTTGTTCCTTTGAGAAGGCGGACGGTTTGTGTTCGCATTGTTTCAGGTCCTAGTGGGGACTCGGTGGTTTCGAGTTCGTGTGTGAACTCCGTGTTTGAGGTGCGGCCTCGCGCGCCGGTGAGCTTGCGGTGTGTACGGACTAGGGAGTCCGAGAGTTGTAGGTGTTGCGACACCGGGTGATCCATTGGGATCGATTATAGTGGAAATCCTTCGTGTGTCGAAGGCGGGGATGTAGAGCAAGTGTGCTCGAACCTCGAAACAAATCCCTTGTGTTTGCGATTGCTCACTCTCTCTCTCTCTGTCTCTCGTTTATATCTTGTATACTTTTATTGTCTATCTTTATATGCTTGATATATTCATTTGTGCTCATTGATATACATGCTTGGGTTGTTTGCTAACACTTGTATTTAACCAAGAGAGCCAACGCAGCACCTCAACCTTATCAAGGGGAATCTATAGGAGTTTGTCCAGAGCCCTTCACGGGGAATTCGGCCACACTCTTGTGTTATACGTGGTGTTTAGTTTAAATAGTTTGTTTAGGTCATAATAGTTTTTACTTTCGCATTATTTGGCATTTAGTGACCATTAGATTAGCCATCACCTATTCACCCCCCTCTAGGTGAACTTACAATTGGTATCAGAGCTTGGTACTCTGATTTGGGTCTTACAACCTAGAGTTAAAGATCCTCATTTTTAGGCTAATCACAATATTTTGTACACACACCATGGACTTCATGTCACCACCCACCTTTGACATTCTTAACATCCAAATTTGGAAGGTTAAGATGTCTTTGTACCTCAAAGCCCTAGGTTTATCATGTTTATCTTGCCATCACTAATAATGATTATTGTTTATATGGTAAGAATTTTGAGGCTAATGCAAAACCCCTTCATGCTTTAAAGTCTACCCTAAATGATGATTATTTATCTAGGGTTTCTAATATTGATTCGGCTTTTTGTAGCTTGGACATCACCACCTCCCTTGACGAAAAGGATCTATATTATGCCGGGAGCGATTCGGACGTTGGAAGCAACACCTCCAACTTGTGCTATATGGTCCAAGGGGATAACCTCCTTAAGGTAACTACCGAATCCGAGGTAGATGAAGATAATGATATGTCATATGATGAGCTCACATCTTTTTGTCAACTATTACTTGAGAAATATGACATGATTAAGAAAGAAAATAAAATTTGAAAAAGAATTTTGATTGCATGCTTAATGAAAAAGATTCATTAGAAAACAAGATTGCATGCTTAGAAAAAGAAAAGGAAGATTTAAAAAATGAGAATGTTTCCTTATTTTCAAAATTGAATGATTTGTGTGAAGGAAACAATACTTTGAAAAATAAAATTGATTTGGTGAAAAAACAAAAATGATTTTTTTTCCAAGAAAATAAATCTTTAAAAAGAAAAATTTGTGAAAAGAAAAAGATTTTGTTTCTAAAAAGAAAAACAAAAATGATTCTTTATCTCATCATGCTTTACATGCCACCACTAATGAGATTAAAGATTTGAAAAATAAAATGGATTGTTTGAGTTCAACTTTGAACTCTTGTGCATTCAACCATACTAGGTTGGAGTCTTTGTTTTCAAAGAAACAAACTCCACACATTCATGCACATCATCATGCTTATGTTGCACATCATGATCACACTCACACACATAAGCATTCTAAGGTGTACACATGTACACATTGTGGGCGCAAAGGTCATTTAGCAAAATTTTGTTATGACAAGTTGTATCATTTTAATTTTGCTAATAATAAAATTTTTTTGGTTCCTTACAAGACTAACCCCAAAGGACCCAAGAAAATATGGGTACCAAAACCCCCACCCCATGTTTTTGATATAGGTGAGGGATCTCTCAAGACGTGAGAGATTTGGTGCCTTGATGGTGGATGCAAATGGACTTGATGGACACACATTTGATGCATCACTATCAAGGAGATTTTGGTGGGATGACCACCATGATTGGAGCTTTGGAGTTGGTAACAGTCTCTAAACTCCCATTTTATTTATGTTCATGCTTGTTCATTCATAATATTTTGAGCATGTTCATGTTTTCATTTGTTTTGTGCTTCATGTGGTGATAACATGCTTAGATGTAGTTTTTTTATCAAAACTTGTATTATACATGTACAAATAGTGAGCTACATTTGTTTTATATATGATTGCACTTCATGCTCATTTGTACCCACTATATGCATATGTATAGACTAGTTTTGATGATTCTCATTTATACATGCTTTGCCAATTTTTATGCTTTACTTCATGTATATGTATTATTAATTCAAATCTAATAAATATACATGTATACCCGTGAGTCTCTTGCCTTCATGCAAATACATTTGATACTCTTTTATGTTTGGGATATGTATGTGTATTGTTAGTTTTAGATAAATCATACATATACCATGAAGATTAGTGTTTTAATGAAAAATGATTTTTATTAAAATGTGACTTATGATCTTTTTGAGCTTAAATGACTATTTTAATAAAAATGCTATTTACATGATCTTTTAACACTCACATCTTCATTTATTATTTCATGACTTAGTTTCATGATCATTTTGAGCTTTATAATCCATGAGTGATTAAATCTTTATGTACTTAGTTATGTTTTATGAAAAACATATGATTTGATGTATTTGAAGATTTTTAACTAGTTGTTCAAAAACTATTTTATACTAGTATTTATTCTTCAATTAGTCTATAAGTTATACACATGATCCTATTTTTAATCCATTGGATAAATTATTTTGTGTTCTCAAGATTTGATGCTTCCTGAATTGAATATTAGTTTAAGTGTTAGTTTTTGTCAACACTAGGATTTATACTTGTACATATTGTGGTCACAAATAAATCTATATATGGTTGGGTTTGATTGCTTATTTGTGCCCATTAGGTGTGCTAGTATAGCCTAGTATTGATGATCCTTACATTTTTAAACTTGTATTCCCATTTTGGATTTGTTTATGATCATGTGCCTTTCATTTCATGTATATGTTTATTTTGCCAACTTTAAGATATACATGTATAACTCTTGAGTCATTTGCCTTTCATGCAAATCTATATATATGGACTCAATTGTGTCTAGGGATATGTATGTATACTTCTTGTGTTGTCAAAACATACATATACCTTGGAATATAATTTTTTTAATAATTTTTTTTTGATTTTTATGTTTTCAAAATTTATGATGATTTTCATATTGTCTCATTTAATGGAATATTAAGCTTTATTGTCATTTTTATTTTATTCCTTGATTGAAGGATTCCGTACTAGTTTTCAAACATTTTCATTTAACTAGTTCGAGTTCTTCATGTGGTAGATTATATGATGTATACACTTAAACTTATTTTTCTATTAGTATCATTGGATATTTTCAATTGGTATCAATATGAACTTCTTTTATATATACTCATATTTTGTTTTCCCATATATGTATGTATCAATTTCATTTGGTATACTCATTTTTCATACATATATATGATTTGTTTTGTGCTTGAGATAAAATTGTTTTACATGTTTAAAGCATAAAGTTGTTTATGATAAGAAAATAAATATTTTAAGAAAAAATTCTCAATTTGTTTTATTGAGAAAATTCAAAATTGTTTTATAAGAAAATTTTAAAATTTTTGAATTGTATTTCCTATATGCAAGGAGAGCTTAACATCTCTTCTACATATAGATTCATGTTGAGTGTATTGTATATTGAGGAGCTTGACAACTCGTCTTTATGTGGTACACGTGTGTAGGGGAGTTTCACATCTCCTCTTATGCATTACATATTATATGTTATGTGAATTAGGGCTTGTCATCCCTCTTTCATGTAATATATATGTGTAGGGAAGTTACTTAACCGTCTTCCTCTTCATGAATGTATATCGCATATAACCTTTTATTGATATGTTTGATTTGACCCCTTTATTGGTTTCTTTGTTTATGACAAAAAGGGGGAGAAAAATTTGATGATTTTGTTTTTTACTTTAACCCCTTTGTTGATGATTGAAAAAAAGGGGGAGAAGTATTTGAGATATATGCATGCTTTTGGTTGGTTAAAGGATTTATGTTTATGCATATATGTTTTGTTGTGCAAAGAGGAGAAAAAGATTTTGTGATTTTGTTTTATGCTTGATTAGCATGTTAACTCCTACATTTGCATACATGTTTACGTGCCTCATTGCATATTTATTTTGTTTATGTGTTATGCATGAGTTAAGGGGGAGCTTCTTTGAAGCTTTACTTTAATCCATGCATATATAACTTCATGAGTTTTGTCATCATCAAAAAGGGGGAGATTGTTGGCCCAAAGGCCCATCACTCTAGTTTTGATGATGATCAACTCATGTAGTTATAATATTAATGATCTTGTGTTTAATTAGTGACAGATTTCTTATCAAGATCTTAGTAGGTGCATAGCTTCAACAAAGGATTTGAAGTCAAGGTTTGGAGCTAGCACGATGTTTGGACCAAGTCAAGAAGATGAGAAGGCTTCAAGTGAAAACTTCAAGAAGATGAAGACTTGTGTCTAGGTATAAGATTTTTGTTTTTAGATAAAATGTAAAGGATAGAGTAGTTGGTGGATTGCTCAAATACATATACACACACACTCTTGATTTTTTATTTTAGAAAAGAATTTTAACCAAAAACCAAAATGGTATTCTAGTGAAGACTTCAAGTGTTTTGATGTTTTTTGGAATTTCTTATATGCATGTCTTTTATCCAAAACCATATTTAGAGCTTAATGCCAAAAACATAGATATTTCATCTTAATTGTGTAGTGGATCATATCCATACACACTATGCCTTAATGAATTCAAAATATCTTGTTTTTGTATCATGAAGAAGTTTGGAAAACAAGTTTTAGAAAAATACTAGTTTTCAATTGAGCCAATATTTCCAACTTACAAAAATAGTCCAAATCTTTTATAACATGCCTTGATTTTGTGCAAGCATGTTTGTTTATCAAAGTATACTGGTAAAACTATTTTTGTAGATTTTTATGTATTTTATGAGATTTTTATGTGAGCCAAAAGACCAAGTTTTAATCCCAGATTTACTGTTTCAGGCTTCAGCCAAAGTCGACTAGTCGACCTGCCAAGTCGACTAGGGCTGAAGTCGGTCGACCGGCTCGGTCGACCGACGTGCACAGACGTGCATGCCTTGACCTGGCAGATGGCCGGTTGTAATACCCCGTTTCCGTAATACGTACTAAGTTGCGTATTCAGCTTTTCGATCGTATTTTTCGATTTACTTCCCGTATTTGACCAATTTCAATTTCAAATATCATTTTCTAATATATTAGATTTTTGGTGAATTTCTGAAATTTTCTAAAATTAAAATGAATTTCTTCAAAACCGGTGTCGACTAGTGTCGCTGATCGATTCCCGAATTTTTATCTTACAAACAGTTAGGAATTTCAAGAAAATCTTTTAGACATTATTTCTTAGAATGACATTTCTTATCTAAATACTTTTTCTGAGAATTTTATAAATTTATGAAAATTCCAACGGAGTCGGTAGTTAACTGATTCCGGGATTTTTAGTTTTAAAACTATAAAGTATTTCTTCAAACGGATTTCATTATACGTCTTCATATATTATTATTGATTTTTGGTAAAATTTACGAGTCGTTCCGAGATACTTGAATTTCGGACGATTTCGGTATTTTCCGAAATGTTTTCCGCATTCTCGATTTAAACCCGGGAATCAGTGTTTTCAATATTCTCATTTTTCAAAATTCTTTCCTTTTACAAATTCTTTTCCTTTTTCTTTTTTCCTTTTTCTTTCCTTCTTTCCTTCCACCAACTTCCCAAAATATCTTCTCCTCCAAAATATCTAAAAACTCCACACCCTTCCCCATTAATGCCCTTCATTCCCTCTCTCTTCCATGGCCGGCCACCATTGGCCAAGGGAGACACCCCCATCCCCCCTATTTGCACAAAACCCCTCTCAATTTATTTATTTACACCTCCTTTACAAAATCAAATCCTATATAAACTTTCCTTTACAATTCTTTTCTCTTTTTTCACTTCACCAAGAAATAGCCTTCAACATTTCTCCTCCATCTCAAACCCTAATTTCAAAACCACCTCTAAGTCTTCATCTCCATCTCAAGTAACTTCAACCTTGAATTTGGATCGCATCTCTCTTCATCGGAAGTATCGCCAAAGACCTAGTTGGTGATATTGTCGTCAACAATCATTCGGAACTCGTAGAACTTTCACGTAGCCGTTCAAAGTGAGTATTTTTACTCACCAAGACTAGATTACTTCTTTGTGTACATATGATGATCATTCATGTACACTTGTGTCATAAAAATCCCATTTTTAGGCCAACAAACAACCATCAGAATTTCTGTTCTGTTTTCTGTTTTCTTCACGATTAGTCGACTTAACCTAGGGCCTAGTCGACTAACCCACCTTAGTTGAAACGTAGTCTTTCTAATTTCACAGTTTTAGTCGACTAAGCCATATCACCAGTCGACTAGACCCCCCTAGTCGACTACATTTTTAACCTAGTCGACTAACCTATTCCAGAACCAAAAACACCAACTCTCGGCTCTGGTCGACTTATCCCAATTATTAGTCGACTTGAGACCTCTAGTCGACTACACATAGTACCTTAGTCGACTAACATGTCCCTGAAATAAACCCCAACTTTCTATATCACCGATTTAGTCGACTTGCGTATCCGTTAATCGACTTATAGTTCACCACTAGTCGACTACCCTTCTAACCCTAGTCGACTAACTATTCTTGAAATAGAATTCCAACTCTCTGGAAACCATTATTAGTCGACTCCTGCAGACTAGTAGTCGACTTAAGACTCCTATTAGTCGACTAACCCTTGCACCTAGTCGACTAATTCTGACTATTTAACTTAGTTGTTTCCTTTTCTGATTTTGGACTTTAACCTCTATACACATGTGATACATTGTTCATGTTTATGCTTCATTACTGATATTACATGACATGCTACTTGATGGATCTTACTTCATGTTACTCCATAACCTGCTATTACATATCTTTATTCCATAAATTGTTAAAGTAGCGAATATCACCAACTTATCATGCCATCACTTACATCAAGCATGATGCATTGACCTTTGTATAAAATAGACCAACTTACACATGGGTCGGGGGAAATATACGGATATCGGTATGTGTTCGTGTTTACAGTGGCTTTAGGTATATTGTACAATTATATTTCCGATCTGACCTGAGGGCCTCCAGGGGACCGAGGGGAGTGCTGGCTCCCTTTTCCTGAGTACTGTCATGACAAAGGGCATACATAAGTCCCTCCTGAAAGGCCTAGCGGCTGGTTCCGTCACCATGCAACGGAACACCCTTGGCCGTTGTCCCGGGCAAGCACGGGACCCACTGTAAACATAGTTCGTCGATACAACCGCTGTTTCTAATAACAACCTTGCTTTACTAGGATATGGATCTATGTGTTCTGGGACGCTGGGTCACATAGCTAGATATCACAGTAAGACAAGTAATAATAATAAGACGTTAATTGTAGATTATTGTATTATGATCTTATCTCTTCATGCTTTTCATACTTATTAGTTGATATTCCTTATACCTGTTTCATCTTTTCTTATTCATGTCCCTTAGCCACTTGGCTATAGTTTGTTATCGTTATATGTCTTGATTCCTTGGATTTGCATATTCAGATTCTGAGGCTTGGAACGAAGTGGAGCCATCCACAGAGGACCAAGCGTATCTGAGTGAGCAGGCTGATCAGATCTAGTTCCCTCGTGCCAGACTCTTCCTTTTGGCTCACGAGTCTCCATCTCTTACGTGAGCATCTTGTGTATATCCTTGTATATGTTCTTTTGGACTTGGTTGTGAAAACAAAACACTTGTAAAGTGTAACAGTTATCATAACTTGTATAACTTTGTATTTGTACTTTTATAGTTGGCATATGAATATACCACGCTTTGTGTTGTACTCTGATTCTTGTTGTACTTTTATGCTTAGCGTATATACGTGGGGGCATTTTCTGACCTACGTATATACGTTGCAGTGACGTCCCCGTATCCGTGGAATCGGGGCGTTACAGGTTGGTATCAGAGCTTAGGCTCTTACACCTAAAGTACAATCAAGTAGCAAATTACTGTAATTTGCTAATGCCAACTACAATGTACAAAGTTATTAGTCCTTCTTGATTCCGTCCTTGATTCATTCCTTCGTATCCTAAACTCCTTTCCATTGTTTCCAATTCCAGTTATCACTCGGAATGGAGAGACGATCGGGTCGTAACAATATCGGGCAAGTGTCGAATGGACCCACAGGAGGAGCTGGAGGAGAGAATGTCGATGTCCTGAGAGTCATTCAGGCTATGATGGAGAACCAGCAGCAGCAGACCGAGCTCCTCAGGCAAGAGTTAGCAGCTCCTAAGGAGCAGAGGCCGGGAAATGTCTCGGACTTCAGAAGACTACAGCCTGCTATATTCACGGGGAGCGAGAAACCATTGGAGGCTGAGCAATGGTTGACGGACACTACAGATCTGCTGAGCGCCGCCCGTGTTCCAAAGGAGAACCAAGTTGAGGTCGCCAAGATTCAGCTGAAAGACATAGCTCGAACTTGGTGGCTCGCAGAGGAGGCTAGACTGGAGAAGCCCGTCACTTGGGATGCCTTCTCCAAGAGTTTTTACAGCCGATTCTTCCCTGCTACTGCTCAGAAAGATATGGAGGAGCAATTCATCAGACTCCAGCAGTGGAACAAGTCCGTGGACGAGTATGCCGCGGAGTTTCTTAGACTGAGTCGTTTTGCCCCGTACATGGTGACAGATGAAGAGAAGCGGGCAAGCAGATTTCAGCAGGGCCTGCAGATGGATATACAAGTATTCCTAATGCCCCAGCAGTTGAAGACTTACTCGGAGGTTCTTACCATCGCTCGAGAGGTGGAGCGTGGGTTACAGAAGAAGCAAGAGAACCAGGCCATGAAGAGGCCGTTTGTACCAATGGGGAGAGGAGGACCATTCAGAGCAGCGAAAGTCCAGGCCAGGCAACCATTCAGAGCAGTTCCTTACCAAATGGCTCAGCCAGGTCCTATCTGCAACTTTTGCCAGAAACCAGGACATTCTCGGCAGAACTGCCGGAGGGCAAATGGATGGTGTTTAGTGTGTGGATCAAGAGATCATTCTATAGAGGCTTGTCCACACAGGAGATTGGGCATAACCAACCAGACTTTGCCAGCACTTCCAGGACCCAATGGACAGAGAGGGTTACCAGGGCCACTTGGGCAGAGGAACCAGGGACCAGTGATGAGGAGAGCTCTTCCCCTTCCTCCACAGCATGTCATTCGCCCAGTCCAGAGAGGAGGCAGGACTGCAGCAGGGCGTGGCAGAGGTCAGGCTTATACTCTGACAGCAGAAGAGGCCGAGGCTTCAGAGGAAGTGATTACAGGTAACATCAGAGTTCATTCAATACCTGTTCTCGCTCTCTTCGATTCAGGAGCATCCCACTGTTATATCTCAGATTATTTTGTGGCCTTACATTCTATACCTGTTAGATCTTTAGACCACAAATGGGAGATTAGTACTGGGAATGGAGTAGTCATATCTTCTAGAGTTTGTACTGATTGTCCAGTAGAACTTTGTGATAAGACTTTGGCCATAGATATGCTCGTACTAGACACCAAAGGGTACGACGTAATCTTAGGCATGACCTGGCTTAGTCAGTACTATGCAGTTATTGATTGTAGGGAGAAGAAGATTAATTTCAGGATCCCTCATCAACCGGAGTTCCAATTTAGTGGAGAAGTGAAGTCTACCAAGGGAAAGACTCAGATGACTACTTCGGAGGTTCAGAAGCGGAAGGGAGTGCCGGTGTGGGATGAATTCCCAGAAGTGTTTGCTGAGATTTCAGGATTGCCACCGGAAAGGATAATTGAGTTCTCCATTGATACAGTTCCAGGAGCAGCTCCTATATCCAAGGCTCCGTACAGGATGGCACCGACGGAGTTAGAGATTCTGAAGAAGCAGCTGCAGGAATACTCAGACAAGGGATTGATTCGGCCGAGTACTTCACCATGGGGAGCTCCAGTACTGTTGGCCAACAAGAAGGATGGTGGTAAGAGACTTTGTATTGATTATAGGGAATTGAACAAGGTCACCATCAGGAACAAGTATCCCTTACCCAGGATCGATGATCTATTTGATCAGCTTCATGGAGCCCGTGTATTCTCTAAATTGGATTTACAGTCGGGTTACCATCAGCTGAGGGTAAAGAAGGAGGATATTCCGAAGACGGCATTCAGGACCCGTTATGGCCACTATGAGTTTCTAGTAATGCCTTTCGGAGTTACCAATGCCCCTGCAGTTTTCATGGACTTGATGAACCGAGTGTTCTCGCCCTACTTGGATCAGTTTGTTGTTGTTTTCATAGACGACATCCTGATCTATTCAAAGAACAGCAAGGAGCATGCAGAACACTTGAGGATTGTGTTGCAGACTCTTCAGCAGGAGCAGCTTCATGCCAAGAGAAGCAAATGTGAGTTCTGGTTGGATAGCATAGCCTTTCTTGGGCACATTGTTTCAGCAGAAGGAATTTCAGTTGATCCTAGCAAAGTCCAGGCAGTGAAGGATTGGCCAGTTCCGAGGACGGTGACTGAGATTAAGAGTTTTCTTGGACTAGCCGGATATTACAGACGCTTTGTCCAGGATTTCTCTAGGATTGCAGCCCCGTTAACCAGGCTCACCAGAAAAGGAGAAAGGTACATATGGACTGAGGAATGTGATGCAGCATTTGAGCAGTTGAAGCAGAGGCTTATTTCAGCTCCAATCTTGAGGACTCCCTCAGGGAGAGGAGGGATGGTTATCTTTAGTGATGCTTCAGGTAAAGGCCTGGGATGCGTACTTATGCAACATGATCATGTTATAGCATATGCATCTAGGCAACTGAAGACTCATGAGAGGAATTACCCGACTCATGACTTGGAGTTGGCAGCTGTGATATTTGCCTTGAAGATTTGGAGGCACTACCTTTTGGGAGATAAAGTGCTGATATACACAGATCACAAGAGCCTCAAGTATATCTTTTCACAGAAAGAGTTGAACATGAGGCAGAGGCGGTGGTTGGAGCTTATGGCAGACTATGATATTGACTTGCAATATCATCCAGGCAAGGTCAATACAGTTCCTGATGCACTGAGTAGGATGCCAGAGAACAGAGTGCTTGTCCAACTTACTCAGCAGAAGGAGTTGATTCAGGACTTTATCAGATTGGACTTGATGGTGATTCGAGGAGCTGAGAAGGCAGGACAACTTATGACTTTACAGATTCAGTCTTCATTGATAGATGAAATCAAGGAAGCTCAGAGAGAGGATCCCAGATTGCAGACATTCCGAGCTCAGGTAGAGGCTGGATTGAGGACCGATATCTGTATTCGTCCAGATGGAGCCTTGTACTTTGGTAGCAGGCTTTGTGTTCCCCAGGGAGAAGTTAGACAGAAGATTTTGGTAGAGGCACACAGTTCAGCATATTCTATACATCCAGGGGGAAACAAGATGTACCAGGACTTGAAGAAGCAATTTTGGTGGAATGCCATGAAGAGAGAGATAGCTCAGTTTGTAGCTAAGTGCTTGGTGTGCCAGCAGATAAAGATTGAGCATCAGAGATCAGCTGGACTTCTTCATCCTTTGCCAATACCTGAATGGAAGTGGGAGCACATCACTATGGACTTTGTCACGGCATTACCTCGTAGTCCCAAAGGTAATAATGCTGTGTGGGTTATCATTGATCGTCTCACCAAGTCAGCTCATTTCATACCATTCAGGGTGGGTCAGACTACAGAGGTTCTGGCAGATAAGTACATGAAGGAGATAGTTCGTCTGCATGGAGTTCCAGTGAGTATTGTTTCAGATAGAGATACCAGATTCAGATCTCATTTTTGGGAGAGTCTCCAAGAAAGTCTGGGAACTCGTCTGAAATTCAGTACAGCATATCATCCTCAGACAGACGGACAATCTGAGAGGACCATCCAGATCCTTGAAGATATGCTTAGAGCCTGCATAATTGAGTTCAAGGGTTCATGGGAAGATCATCTTCACTTGGCTGAGTTTTCTTACAATAACAGCTATCAGGCCAGTATTAAGATGGCACCCTTTGAGGCTTTATATGGAAGGAAGTGCAGGTCACCGATTTGCTGGGATGAAGTCGGTGAGAGGAGTCTATTGGGGCCAGAGATTCTGATCCAGACAACCGAGAAGGTCAGAGTCATCAGGGATCATCTCAAAGCAGCTCAGAGTCGGCAGAAGAGTTGGGCAGATTCACAGAGAAGACCATTGGAGTTCCAGGCAGGAGATCATGTGTTCTTGAGGATATCACCTACCTAAGGTGTGATCCGATTCGGTATTCGTGAAAAGCTGAGTCCGAGATATATCGGCCCATTCGAGATATTGGATCGAGTGGGAGATGTGTCTTATCGATTGGCTTTGCCGCCATCGTTGGACGGTGTTCATAATGTTTTCCACGTATCTCAGTTGAGGAGGTATGTAAAGGATGATAGCCATATTTTGGATCACTCCGAGCTGGAACTGCAACCGGACTTATCATATCAGGAGCAGCCGATGGCCATATTGGATAGAAGTGTGAAGACACTGAAGAACAAAGCCATACCTTTAGTGTTGGTGTCTTGGAACCGCCATGCGCCAGGAGAGGCCACATGGGAACGAGAGGACGTCATCCGAGAGCGTTATCCTCAACTCTTCTCATCTTGATTGGTAAGACTCTTTCCTTTTACTCTTTTCTATTGTTATCTTTCTTCCTAGCCTTATCTATCTGTTACCATTCCTGTTACCCTTTACCTTATGAAATTTCGAGGACGAAATTTTTATAAGGTGGGTAGATTGTAATACCCCGTTTCCGTAATACGTACTAAGTTGCGTATTCAGCTTTTCGATCGTATTTTTCGATTTACTTCCCGTATTTGACCAATTTCAATTTCAAATATCATTTTCTAATATATTAGATTTTTGGTGAATTTCTGGAATTTTCTAAAATTAAAATGAATTTCTTCAAAACCGGTGTCGACCAGTGTCGCTGATCGATTCCCGAATTTTTATCTTACAAACAGTTAGGAATTTCAAGAAAATCTTTTAGACATTATTTCTTAGAATGACATTTCTTATCTAAATACTTTTTCTGAGAATTTTATAAATTTATGAAAATTCCAACGGAGTCGGTAGTTAACTGATTCCGGGATTTTTAGTTTTAAAACTATAAAGTATTTCTTCAAACGGATTTCATTATACGTCTTCATATATTATTATTGATTTTTGGTAAAATTTACGAGTCGTTCCGAGATACTTGAATTTCGGACGATTTCGGTATTTTCCGAAATGTTTTCCGCATTCTCGATTTAAACCCGGGAATCAGTGTTTTCAATATTCTCATTTTTCAAAATTCTTTCCTTTTACAAATTCTTTTCCTTTTTCTTTTTTCCTTTTTCTTTCCTTCTTTCCTTCCACCAACTTCCCAAAATATCTTCTCCTCCAAAATATCTAAAAACTCCACCCCCTTCCCCATTAATGCCCTTCATTCCCTCTCTCTTCCATGGCCGGCCACCATTGGCCAAGGGAGACACCCCCATCCCCCCTATTTGCACAAAACCCCTCTCAATTTATTTATTTACACCTCCTTTACAAAAATCAAATCCTATATAAACTTTCCTTTACAATTCTTTTCTCTTTTTTCACTTCACCAAGAAATAGCCTTCAACATTTCTCCTCCATCTCAAACCCTAATTTCAAAACCACCTCTAAGTCTTCATCTCCATCTCAAGTAACTTCAACCTTGGATTTGGATCGCATCTCTCTTCATCGGAAGTATCGCCAAAGACCTAGTTGGTGATATTGTCGTCAACAATCATTCGGAACTCGTAGAACTTTCACGTAGCCGTTCAAATGAGTATTTTTACTCACCAAGACTAGATTACTTCTTTGTGTACATATGATGATCATTCATGTACACTTGTGTCATAAAAATCCCATTTTTAGGCCAACAAACAACCATCAGAATTTCTGTTCTGTTTTCTGTTTTCTTCACGATTAGTCGACTTAACCTAGGGCCTAGTCGACTAACCCACCTTAGTTGAAACGTAGTCTTTCTAATTTCACAGTTTTAGTCGACTAAGCCATATCACCAGTCGACTAGACCCCCTAGTCGACTACATTTTTAACCTAGTCGACTAACCTATTCCAGAACCAAAAACACCAACTCTCGGCTCTGGTCGACTTATCCCAATTATTAGTCGACTTGAGACCTCTAGTCGACTACACATAGTACCTTAGTCGACTAACATGTCCCTGAAATAAACCCCAACTTTCTATATCACCGATTTAGTCGACTTGCGTATCCGTTAATCGACTTATAGTTCACCACTAGTCGACTACCCTTCTAACCCTAGTCGACTAACTATTCTTGAAATAGAATTCCAACTCTCTGGAAACCATTATTAGTCGACTCCTGCAGACTAGTAGTCGACTTAAGACTCCTATTAGTCGACTAACCCTTGCACCTAGTCGACTAATTCTGACTATTTAACTTAGTTGTTTCCTTTTCTGATTTTGGACTTTAACCTCTATACACATGTGATACATTGTTCATGTTTATGCTTCATTACTGATATTACATGACATGCTACTTGATGGATCTTACTTCATGTTACTCCATAACCTGCTATTACATATCTTTATTCCATAAATTGTTAAAGTAGCGAATATCACCAACTTATCATGCCATCACTTACATCAAGCATGATGCATTGACCTTTGTATAAAATAGACCAACTTACACATGGGTCGGGGGAAATATGCGGATATCGGTATGTGTTCGTGTTTACAGTGGCTTTAGGTATATTGTACAATTATATTTCCGGTCTGACCTGAGGGCCTCCAGGGGACCGAGGGGAGTGCTGGCTCCCTTTTCCTGAGTACTGTCATGACAAAGGGCATACATAAGTCCCTCCTGAAAGGCCTAGCGGCTGGTTCCGTCACCATGCAACGGAACACCCTTGGCCGTTGTCCCGGGCAAGCACGGGACCCACTGTAAACATAGTTCGTCGATACAACCGCTGTTTCTAATAACAACCTTGCTTTACTAGGATATGGATCTATGTGTTCTGGGACGCTGGGTCACATAGCTAGATATCACAGTAAGACAAGTAATAATAATAAGACGTTAATTGTAGATTATTGTATTATGATCTTATCTCTTCATGCTTTTCATACTTATTAGTTGATATTCCTTATACCTGTTTCATCTTTTCTTATTCATGTCCCTTAGCCACTTGGCTATAGTTTGTTATCGTTATATGTCTTGATTCCTTGGATTTGCATATTCAGATTCTGAGGCTTGGAACGAAGTGGAGCCATCCACAGAGGACCAAGCGTATCTGAGTGAGCAGGCTGATCAGATCTAGTTCCCTCGTGCCAGACTCTTCCTTTTGGCTCACGAGTCTCCATCTCTTACGTGAGCATCTTGTGTATATCCTTGTATATGTTCTTTTGGACTTGGTTGTGAAAACAAAACACTTGTAAAGTGTAACAGTTATCATAACTTGTATAACTTTGTATTTGTACTTTTATAGTTGGCATATGAATATACCACGCTTTGTGTTGTACTCTGATTCTTGTTGTACTTTTATGCTTAGCGTATATACGTGGGGGCATTTTCTGACCTACGTATATACGTTGCAGTGACGTCCCCGTATCCGTGGAATCGGGGCGTTACACCGGTCGACCGCCCCAGTCGACCGGAACTAAGAGCAGTGCTCTCTGTTTATTTCGGTGGACCGGGCGGTCGACCGGAGGCTCCAACGGTCGGATTTTTGACCGTTGGCGGTCGACCGGCCGGTCGACCGGCAGGCCTGACAGACCTCCAACGGCTAGTTTTTCTAGCCCTATAAATTTGGGGGTTTGGACATTGTTTTCACCAAGATTTGGAGAGTATATTTGAGCCAGTTTTTCCAATCCTTTTTAAAGGTTTTTCTCCACAAATTTGAGAGCAAATATTTCCTATCAAAAGGGAAGATTTTATCAAGAGTGTTTAAAAGAGATTCTTTGAGTTTTCCTCCACCATCTCTTTCCTTGTTTTTCTCACAAACACTTGAGCAACCCATTGAGCTATTCATTCTATAGGAGTGTTTTTGTGAGAGGATTTTAGGTGATCAAGAGTTGTGATCACCAAAGTTCTACTTTGTTCCTTTGAGAAGGCGGACGGTTGTGTTCGCATTGTTTCGGGTCCTAGTGGGGACTCGGTGGTTTCGAGTTCGTGTGTGAATTCCGTGTTTGAGGTGCGGCCTCAGCGAGCCGGTGGGCTCGCGGTGTGTACGGACTAGGGAGTCCGAGAGTTGTAGGTGTTGCAGCACCGGGTGATCCATTGGGATCGATTATAGTGGAAATCCTTCGTGTGTCGAAGGCGGGGATGTAGAGCAAGTGTGCTCGAACCTCGAAACAAATCCCTTTTGTTTGCGATTGCTCACTCTCTCTCTCTCTCTTTGTCTCTCGTTTATATCTTGCATACTTTTATTGTCTATCTTTATATGCTTGATATATTCATTTGTGCTCATTGATATACATGCTTGGGTTGTTTGCTAACACTTGTATTTAATTCTTCTAAGGGTCATATATCCTTTAAATTCTTCAATTTCTGGCAAGCTACTGAGGGATTCCAGGATACTTTGAAGGCCACATGGCAGGAACATGTTGTCGGGACTCCTCTTTTTCAGCTTGTTAAGAAACTTAAGAATCTAAAATTTGCTCTCAAAATCTCTGGAGGAAGCAATCATTTGACAATACTGTTAGCCGACTTCAACACATTAAGGTGAGGCTCAAGGAAGTCCATGAAGAGTTGGATAAGGATCCAGGTAATGTCCAGTTTCAGAAGAACTTGCTTTGCAGGATGATCCTGGGAAGTGGTTGTGTAGCACCCCGTTCCCAGGATACGTACCCAGATACGTGTCTCAAATTTTTCGGCCGTATTAATTCAGTTTTCTTCCTGTATGTGTTTTCGAGTTGTGATTACTTATGTTATTGTATATCAGATCGGGATTCTCAACCCTAGAGTCAGCCCTGACTCGGACCGGGAACCCGATACCAGCAGTAGCCCGATTTGACCTTTCTGTTAGTCCGATTTGACCGATTTTAGTTTCATATACTGTTTTCTAATATTTTAGATTTTTCATGATTTTCTGAAATTTTTCAGAATTTTTCTGCAAAATCTCCAAAACCGGTGTCGGTCGGCATCGCTGACTGATTCCCGGATTTTTTAGTTTTCAAACGGGATTGAATTTTCAAAAACGGATTTCTACGTTACTTCTTAGAATTTCATTTTCTATCTAAATTCATTTTTTTAAATTTTTCTAAATTTATCAAAATTTGATCGATTCTGGCGTCGGCCGGTATCGCCGGAAGATTTCAGGATTTTTAATTTGAAAAATACATTAAATTTCTCGAATCCGATTTCACCGAGTATCTTAAAATAATATTTGCTATTTTTGAGAATTTTTCGGAACGTTTCTGAAACAGTCAAATTTTCGCCTTATTAAAATAATAATATTTTTACCGACGATTTCTTTTCTTGCTTTTTTCCTTCTCTACTCCCCTACTTTATACTTCCAGAAATTTTAATAAATAAATTATTTAATAAAAAAATTTTCTACTATTTTATTTTTTTCCTTATTTTTTCCTTTTTCTTTAATTTCTTTCTTTTTCTTTCTTTTCTTTCTCCCCCCATTGACTTTCTCCCCTGCTCCCCTGCACCCGCCGCCTGCTCCCGCCCCTGACACTGCAGCTTGCAAGCCACCCGCACCCCCTCTTCCCCCTTCCCCAAATTCATCATTTCATCCTTCTCTATTTAACCTCCATTTTCCCATTTCCTTTTCATTTAAAAAATCCAAAAAAATCAAAACTCCATCTTCAAACAAAACACAAAAACTAAACCACCCTCTCCATGGCCGCCGCCTCCACCATCACCACCGCTGCCGCCGGCCACCCCTAGGTCGGCCAACCACCTCCCCTACACCCCCTCTCCACTTCTCCACTTCCATCAACCCCAAAAACCCCACCTCCTTCTCCAATTTCACCATAACCCACCACCACCACCTCCATTTCCATTCCTCCTTCAAAATTCACAACCTCTACCAATTCTACCACTCCACACACCTCATCATCACCTCCTCCTCCTCTAACTCCCCACCACCTCCAATCATCACCACAACCACCATAACCACCTCCACCATCAACCACCTCCACCTTCTTCAACAACAACAACAACCACCACCGTCTCTCCTCCCCGGGGGCGCGCGCGCAGCTCCTCCCCGGCGGCGGCGGCGGCGGCGCCGGCGGTGGCCGACGGCCACCCCCTCCCTCCATTTTTCTTTCTTTCTTTCTTTCTTTCTTCCTTCTTTAAATCTTCTTTCCTTTCTTTTCTCTTTCTTTTCCCTAAATAAACACTCATTTCCTCACTCCCTAAAATACCCTCCACCTCTCCCTCAAATTACTTCCCTATATTTACAACCCTACCCCTCCCCTTTTAATTCATATCCCTTTTCTAAAAATACCCTATTTTCCCTCTCTCTCTCTCTCCTTCCTACCACTTTCTCTCTCCTCTCTCTCTCCTCTCTCTTCCCTCTATAATATTTATTTATATAATATATATGTGTGTGTGTATTAATATATACATGGGTTAGTAGCTTGCTTGAACGTGTTTGCGGATTTTTCCCGATTTTCTCGGTATTTTCTCCGGTGCTAGGCGAGTACATTTCTTGCTTATTTACCGTCATTTCATGTTTAATAATTATCATCTTGCTCTTAATACATGATGTCTCTTTATGCAAGCTAGTATATGTTATATAAATAATTATCATGTTTTATAATAGCTGCCGGCCTTTATTATACCTTGTCGAACCAGTATTATACCGGGTATGCCTAGATCTGCTCCCGCTTTACTCAGGCTTCGCATAGCTAATTAAAAAGATAAATTTATTATTATAAAATGGTAGTGAAGAGTTTGAAATGTTTATACCGCTCTCCTGTACCTTGTTATGTGACTAGTTGATACCTGATATTTGTTGTTGTGACTCTCACCGACATATTAGGTACCTGACCCTGATATATGACACCGGTACTTACCATGCTATATTTGAATACCCGACACTGGTACTTGCCATGCTATATTTGACCGATAATATCTGACACCGGTACTTGCCATGATATATTTGACATATGATACCTGACACCGGTACTTGCCATGCTATATTTGACACATGATACCCGACACCGGTACTTGCCATGCTACACTTATTATTTGATATCTGATACCGGTACTTACCATGTTATACTTGGCGATTGACATGCTATCACCTGGCGCTAGTATATTTGACCTGATATTGTGACACCTGACCGGATACTATAACACTTGACACCTGTATCTCCTTGCATATTCATGACTATCACTTTTACGGGGACTTGGCATGATTATTATATTATTACCAGACATTTGGTACTCCTGAACTCCTGTACTCCTGAACTTCTGTATACTTGAACCCCTGAAATAGGCAGGCTCCTGATATTACTCTTGATACTATACTCCTGTTGATCCCCGTAATAGGATAACCATGAATATAGGATTACTATAAATACTCTGTGGACATTAGCACCGGGTAAATTATAATAATTAGACAGCTTACACCGGGATTAGGGAAACTGATCAGTACCGATATAGTCTCCATGTTTATGATGGTTTTATAGTGTCGCGCGGCCATATACTTGGATTCGATCTGGAGGCCACCAGGCGCTTCCGTGGGGTGTACTGGCACCCCTACTCCCTTACCTGCCGGTTGTACCATAAGCCTCTGGGCCTATTCCTGTGGGAGCGGTGACATCCCATTCCTGTTCGGGTGTACAATAAGTCCCGGTACCTAGCGGTACGTTCCGGTTCAGCACCGGATACTCCTTGACCGTTGTCCCGGGCATGTACGGGATCCATTCTAAGCATGGTTCGTCGATCTCCATCAGTTTCCAATAACTTATTCTCTGGTCTGTATGCTGAGGTATGTGGGATGGGACACATACCGACGTACACAAATCAGATGAGTCTTAATAATTTAATAATAACATGCTCCTAATATATGACTAGCTATACTCTTAGTTTATACTGCTCACCACTTAGACATGTGCTATCTTGTAGGATTACTTAATTGCTTCCATACTGTTTCATTATTATATTGTGAAGGCAAAGTCAGGTTATATAAACTCAGATCACAGTGACGCGATGTACAGGGTATATATATGAGGGCTTCCTTATTTGGATTATTCTTTCGACATACTAACCTCATAGATTGGTAATGAGAGCTTATATAACTGATTTTCCTATGTTTACTTTATTTACTGTCTCATTTCATATTCATATGTGCTTATATTCACGATACACATTTCTTGTACACATGTATCTGTTATGCACGCCACCTGGCTTTTGTATATGTACTCGCGGGTTGCATCTGACAACCCTGAATTCTACTGTCCAGATCCTGGAGTCTGGACCATGGTGATCTTTCTGTAGCTTATCAGAGTGCGCAGCGGATCCTCCCGTGGTGATCGGAATGCAGCAGAAGCTCGGACACCGCCGTAGCACCTCCTCCCAGCTTTTCTCCTGTTTGGCTCCCGAGGCCCTCTTGCTACTCGTGAGCACCTCTCAGTTTTTGTATATCTCTTCTAATGCTTCTTACTTGAATGATTTCAGACCCATTTCCTGTTGTAATACATTGTACAAGTTGATATCAAAGCTGTTGTTAAATAGGTTGCAACATGTCATTGGTGAACTCATTTCACCAAATCAATGTGCATTTTTGAAAGAAAGGCTAACTAGTGATGATGCTTTGCTTGCACATGAAATGGTCAAACATTTCAACAACCCAATGGGAAGTAGACTTTGCCTCAAGGTGAATTTGCAAAAGGCTTTTGACACTGTCAGTAGGGAGTTTGTTTATTATATGTTTCATTGTATGGGTTTTTCTCATAAATGGATAAACTGGATATAAGAGTGTCTTGCTTCTCCCTCTTTCTCTATTATGCTAAATGGTTCGCCTAATGGCTATTTCAGGAGCAATAGAGGGATTAGGCAGGGAGATCCTCTCTCTCCATACCTTTTTATTTTGGTGAAGGAATTCTGGTCCATTACTATCAAAATTGCTCATCTTTCAGGAGACATTAAACCATTTAAGAGAAATGATAGCATGGTCACTCACCTCCTGTTTGTAGATGATATGTTGGTTTATAGTAAAGGTGATGTGAAATCAGCTTATAGTTTGAGTAATGCATTGCATAAGCTTGAGCCATATACTGGACTTGCAATCATCAACAAGCAGAAAAGCAAAGAATTTTTTAGCAAACGCTGTAAGAATAAGGATGAACTTGCTGATATCCTTGGTGTCCCTATTGGTTGTTTCCCTATCAAATACCTGGGACAACCTCTTACAAGCAGTTACCCCAAAGCTAGACAATTTTCTCCACTTATTGATAAAGTGAAGGGCAGAATTGAATGCTGGCAATTGAGTTATTTGTCTATGGCTGGGAGAGTTGAGCTTGTTAAATGTGTTTTACACAACATGGTTAGCTATTGGGTTCTCTCTTTCAAGTTGCCTGGTACTGTGTTGAAAGAGTTTGAAAAGGATTTTCTCCAACTTTATTTGGAACAATAATATGCATGCATGGAATTGGAAAGAAGTGTGTAGGCCTAAAGATGAGGGAGGTTGTGGGATTAGAAGATTACTGGATACAAATCAGGCTTCAAGAGTAATGCTAATATGGAGATTCTATACTTCAAAATCACTATGGTCTTAATGGATGAGAATTCACTACCTTCAAGGAAATCACATATCTCAGGCCGAGGCCACTTTACTTGATTCAGGTACTTGGAAGTGGATTGGGAGCTTGAAGGCACAAACCCTTGCAAGTATGTGAGAGTAGAAGGTGATGGCTCTTCTATTTCTGACAACTGGAAATGGACATGCACAACATCTGGTGATTTTAGTGAGATACACAATTCCAATTATCCAAAGTAGTGTGGTTCCCTTCACATAGTCCCAAGATGGTTATCTGCCTTCTCAGAGCCCTTCATGGTAAACTGCTCACTAGAGATTTCTTGCAATCAGTTGGAGTTTCTGACACAGTAAGTTGTGTTCTTTGTGGCACTGGGCAAGAAAGCATACAACATTTATTCTTTACTTATCCATACACTGCACTGCATATCTGTGGACCCTATGCAGGCTCAAATTGGGATTGACAGGTACAATTGGCCTAGAGGAGGCGGCTTTGCTCATACTGACCACGTTTAAAAATAAGACTAAAACTGACATATTAGCAAAGCTCACTTTGTCAGCTGTAGTCTGGGACATATGGAAATAAAGGAACCAAAGAGTATTTCATCTTCAGAAGCATCATAAAATTGTGGTTTTCAGAAGGTTGTATGAGGACATCAGGCTGCCGATGAGAACTTGCGATTGGAAAACTGGTAACCAAATCTATATGCAGTCTATCCTTTCAAATTGGAATCTCCAGTAGCAGTTTCTTTGAATAGATATATGCAGGTACTGGAACTATCAGGTTTTCTGGATACAACATATTGATTGTGGAGCTCTGGCAGAGTTTTTGTTTCAGCTTTATTGTTTTCTACATCTTGTTTTCAGATTCTATACACAGAACTGATAGCTATCTCATTTACTGAAAACTTGTAACTATATAATGGTAGTACTGCATTTTGTGTTGTAGACTTTGGGTCAATCGTGGTTTCATACTAGGATTCCTATAGTAGAGGGTGACAGCTATGATCCTCTCTCCTCTCTATAGTAGTCCAAGAATAGGAACCAGAGTAGCCTAGTCTACTTGTATATTGTACTCTTGTTACTGGTTTATATGAAATTCACTCATTTTTCAAAAAAAGAGTGAGGAGAGAGAAATCAAAAGAGAGAGGGAGCTAAGAGGGAGAGAAAAAGAGTCCATTGGTCGTAGCTCCCAGCCAGGAGAGAGAAAGCACAGGGGAGAGGGAGATAGGGAGTTAGAGATAGTGAGAGTGAGTGATAGAGAGAGCGGGAGTGAGAGAGAGGTAGAGAGAGCCAGAATCAGATCCAGAACTAGTGTAAGAAAGGGAGAACAGAGAGAAAAATAGATAAAAGAGAGAGGAAGTAAGATAGTGAGAAAGAGAGAGGGCATGAGAGTGATCGAGAGAGAGAGAGAGAGGGAGCGAAAAAGAGAGGTGTTGTGCACAGGAACAGGGAAAAGAAAAAAGGAGAAAGAAAAAGAAAGAAGGAAAGAAAGAAAGAAAGGAAGAAAGAAGAGGGAAGGGTGGTTTGGCTGGACTGGCCTAGCTGGGCCGGGCGGCGCCGGCGCGGTGTGGAGGCGCGCGGAGGGGCGCGACGGGGAGGTACGGGCTGCCAGGGCCAAAGGAGGAGGAGAAGGATGGTGCAAGTGTAGTTTAGGAGGTGGAATTGGGGTTTGTTGAAACGGCATTTCAAAAGGCGGGAGGTGCTAGGATAAAGTACGACAGAGGGAAGAGTTTGCCGGTGGTGGACGTGGTGATGCACATGGTGGTGGAGAAGATTTTAATAGTGATGGGTTTTGGTGGTTGTGAAGGAGAAAGGTGGCGGTGGTGACTGTGTTTTGGAGTAGAGAGAAAAGGAGAGGAGTTGGGGGAGGAGAGTAGGTCGCCGGTGGTGGTCGTCGGCCTAGGGTCACCAGCCAAGGAGGGGATGCTGGTGTGGCTGTCGTTGGTTTTGAAGAAGAAAAGAAGAAAGAGATGTGAGAGGGTTAAAAAATGAAAGGGGTATATATATATATATAGGAGAGTGGAGGGATTTACAATTGAGACCCGCGTCTCTGAGTGAGACTCGCGTCTGGCTTATTGAGCCCAGTATTTGGGCTACCCCCGCGTTTGGGGAGGAGGAGGTCCGCGTTTGTAGAAGAAAGAGAATAAATGATGTGAGTGATGGTGATTGATTTAGAGAGGAATTAAATGAAGGAGAGATAAGGGAGGATCCCTGCATCTCATAAACCAGACCCATGTCTGTTTATATTTCGCCCAGACGCAGAGGTTTAATCGGCGTCCTGGGGAAGGCCATGTTAGCAGGGGAGGAGAGAGAATGAGTGGGGAGAGAAGATATTTTTAGGGAAGTTTATGTGGAGGAGAAAAATTGAGAAAAAGAAAAGAAAACAAAAAGAAAAGGAAAAAGAAAAGAATGAGTTGAGGAGAAAATCTGGAAAATAGAAAAAGAAAAAGAAAAATTCTGGGTAATATTCCGGAATCTGGGAAAATACCGAAAACTCCGAAAAAAACCCAGGAAATGAAGTAACTCAGAACAATCCCTGAAAATTCTCAAAGAATAATAAATATTTTATTAAGAAATATGGTGACATCGGATTTCAGAAATTCAATCCCGTTTTCAAATTAAAAATTCGAGAATTCACCGCGATACCGGTCGATACCAAATCCGGCCAAATTTTCATAAATTCTAAAAAATCCCCAAAAATGCGTTTAAATAGAAAATACAATTCTAAGAAATAATATGAAAGTAGTTTCTAGAAATTCAACTTCGTTTGTAAATTAAAAATCTGAGAATCGATTGGTGGTACCGGCCGGGTACCGATTTTGAAGATTTTGAAATTTAATTCAAAAAAATTTCAGAAAATTATGAAAAATCTAAAATATTAGAAAACAATGTATGAAACTGAAATCGGTCAAATTTGATTAACAGAAATATTAAATCAATCAATATACTAGGATCGGGCTCCCATTCAGACCTCGGGCTGATTCTGAATCTAGGAATCCGGATCCAAATACCAAAGGGTGATATAATAATTATAAAACAAATTAAATATGAGAGAAAATCGAAAGAATATGATCAGAAAATCAGAATACGTATCTAAGTACGTATTCCGGGAACGGGGTGTTACATTCCATCCACCTTACAAGAATTTCGTCCTCGAATTTCGATAAGGGGAAGATCAACAGAAAATGATAGTGATAAGGATTATAACAATTAAGATATGAATAACTAAAGGTTACGTTCACAAATCAACTGAATGGTAAACTCGGGGCCTGGACTTCTTCTGCCCTTCCTGTCGTATAAAACCTCGGACTGTGCTATCCACTACTGTTTGATATCCATTACGAAGAATATTACCGAAACTTTTGAAAACTAATCTACTCTAAATAATATAAAAGATAAGATGTCATAGGAGCTGGCCAAAATTTTACTGCCTGAATTCCGTTAGAATAAATGATGATTACTTTTTTTTTAAAACGACGAGACTCAAGAATACGATACTTACCCACTCAGAACTTATACTTACTCTACTTAGCGTGAAGCTGAATCTGATTAAGAGTCTGTAATAAGATTATAGATGCGCTGTTTATTCTCTATTACTCTGAAAGTAGACTATAATACCATAGGTAAAAAAAGCTCGATAAACTGATCACTGATAAATAAAGAAAAAACAATAATAATGAGTTTCGATCGCTGGCGCTGATTACCCAGAAAGGTATAACCGAGAATTTATAAGAATTGCCCTCTGGATGATAATCCCGCTAGGAATTAATTATATAGAGAATATCCAAGTCCGGCAAGGTTGGCCGAATATATTGTCAATAAAGACTGCGACAAATTTGTTCATATACAGTGAGAAAATTCGGTTCGTTAAATTCATGAAAATATGCTAGGCGGGAGAAATTCGGGAATGAAGCTAGAGTCCTAAATACTGACAGAACTAGCCACAAGAGAAGTCAGGCCCAGGTGAGGCCATTGCGTAACAAAGCATCAAGTGCTAAGCACTAGGGTGCAGCGGAACTAACTCTGCGAAGCTCGCACTTGGCGAAGCTAACGCGACAAAGCCAGCGCGTAATATAGCGCTAAATGCTAAGCGCTGGGATGCAGCAAAACCCACGCCTGGTTGAGCTTGCGTGGCTAGAACACGTCTCTCGCTCGGCGAGGCTAGCAGGGTCAGTGGTTCATCAAATCCATAAAGACTGCTGGATGTTGTTGCTCCAAAGAACGTGATCGAGAATCCATACTAACCGAAATGAATCCTGAATGCTGTTATCTTGGTGACAACTTTACGACAGATCACTTTTAAAAATATCCGAGCTCCGTGAAGTTGATAGAAAAGATCGCGATCGTTCTTGGAATAATATAAATAGATAACACCGTAGCTTTGTCTGATAGAACTCCTAATCCTGAAAAATCATTTCATACCGACGCTCCATGTGCAGTGATACAATTTGTCTGATTTCCTAAGTGATGGCTACCCTACTTCTTGTACTGATCACCGTGATTCGTCCATACATGTAAGAATAGAATGTGAAGCCGAAGAACAGTTTGATATGAAATAATGTGATGCATTGAAATCAAGAATGTCAGAATAGGATGAATGTGAACCACATTTGTCCTGCTAGTACCTCAGTAGTCTACCCATATCTTAAGTTGATATAAATATGATAGGAATTGGAAAGTGAAAGATGGAAATGATACGAACATGAAAAAGATAGGGACAACGTGGCAAAAGAAGGTGAACACGGAAAAACTAATATTGGTGGTAATAATACGATAAAGTGGTTATAATAAAGAAAAATTTACCAATCCAGGACATGCTAAATTAGGGTTAACAAATACGGGTGTCACCTTCAAGGTTCAACTTTCGGATATTGGGCATTACCTCCTGTTCCCACTCTATCCGATATCTGGGCTCCCTTCTTCTGTCAAATTATATGTTTGCCTCTTTCTTCCACCTATTCTAACCCTTGGTCTTCTTTGTGCCTGATTGGAGGAATATTGCTGGGAAAGAAATGGAGTCTCCTACCAACGGGTCTGGGTTCCTTCCCACTAGTGATGCTGGAAGTGTTGGTCGAATCAGTGCAATATTTCCTGTTCTTCTGATCAGGCAATTCTTTATCAAATGTCCTCCAGCTCCACATGCTAAGCATAGTCTGTTTGACATTCGACAATTGCGCGTGTGGTGTCCAGGCTTCAGACAATACCCACATATCATCTGCTGAGGGAGAGGCCGGGGTGGTTGCTTGGATAGAGGGGCATTCAGGGGCCTGTCTGAGCCTTCACCTTCCATCAGCTGAGAGGGTTTCTTTGCCGACTTCTTCTGCATTTTATCCTGCTTCTTCTACAGTCCCCATTCTACCTCTCGAGTGATGGTGAGAACCTGAGAGTACGTTTTGAGTTGCTGAGGTATAAGAAACATCTGAATCTTCATTTTTAGGCCTTGCTGGAATTTACTTGCTCAGTTCTCCTCGTCAGCCACAATGTACGGTGCAAACTGATTAAGTCTTAAGAATTCCGCAGCATACTTGTCCACAGTTCGATTCTTCGGCTGCAATTAGATAAATTGTTCTTCCATTTTCTTCTGCGCCGTCTTAGGGGAAAAAATTTCATAAAAATTCTCCGAGAACTGGTCCCAAGTAATGGGCTTCTCCAGTCTTGCTTCCTCTGCCAACCACCAAGTTCTTGTCACATCTCTTAGTTGTATCTTAACCACTTTCACCTAATTTTCGTCTAGGATTTGGGCTGCCTTCATAAGATTTGTTGTATCTACTAGCCATTGTTCTGCATCCAATGACTTTTCAGTACCAGAAAATACAGCAGGTTGCAGCTTTCTGAACTCGGAGTCATTTCCTGGCCTCTGCTCATGGGGTGCCATTAACAACACCTGGTGTAAGATCTCCATCTTCTTCTGTTGGTTTTCCATCATACTCTGCAGGATTCTCATCAATTCAACATTTTCTCCACTAGGACCAACCTGAGAAGAGCCAGACCTGTCATAATTTTCCCATCTTTCCATGTTCAAATTGGTCTAAAGATAGCGAAAAACTGAAAATTGAAAGGATGGAAGAGCTTCAGGAATCAAGGGAAGGATTATCAGGAGAGAATAGATAACTTTGTATTTTGTAGCTGGATTATAAAACTAGGACTCATGCATTCCAGTTGCAAATTTCTTTACCACAAATTTGCCGACTGGTAGTACTAAGGATGTGAGAGCCTAGACTCTCACATCACCCTGTAACGCCCCGATCCCGCAGGTACAGAGACGTTACTGTGACGTATATATGTAGGTCAGAAATAACCTCACATATATATACGCTGAGTATTAGTACAGGCAAGAATCAGAGCACGAAAGTACGTTGTGCATTATGCATTCCAACATATGAGTATAATTACAAAGTTATCATATGATGTAACACAATATTACAAAAATATTACATCACTGATAAGTGCATATGCAAGAATATAAAGAGATATACAATTATGAACAGTACAAAAGACGCTGACAAGTTACAAAAGGAAAACTCGAGAAACGAGCACGGGGCCTGGAAGGAAAAGACTCTAGACGGTCTACCGATGATTCACGCTTCCACTACGCTACTCTGATCAGCAACCGGGAGAATTCACAAGCTCAAGCTGTAGGATCTAGATATGTAAATCTAAAGGAGTCAGAACTCCCTAACAAGTGGTGAGGCAAGAGCCAAGTGGCGTACAGGGACATGCATACGTGTATCGATAAATCCGAGTCAAATTCATGTGTTGAAAACTGTGTCATGAGCACAGGTACACATGAGCAGGAAGTGAGACAACAAGTAAATATGGCAAAACCAATTATACAAGCCCAAATTACCGATCCGTGAGATTAGTATGTCAAAAGAATAAACCAAACAAGGAAACCCTCATCTATATACCTTATATCTCACATCACTGTAACCTGATCTCAATAACCCAAATTGTCTCCTAAACTAAGAAAGCAACATAAAACTGATAAAAACTGATAAAACTGATAAAACCGAATATGAGCAAATCCACCTGTACAAGCTTAGTTTACAGCGTCATAAGACCAGTACATCAAAGGAATAATCCAAAGAAACCCTCATCTATATACCTTATGCCCCATGTCACCGTAATCCAAGTGTATACGACCCGATTTGCAAAAGAACACATTGAATTGTTAATTAGTATCTTAGTATTATTACTTGTCCGACCCATATATCTAAGCATGTGTCCTGGTGTACATCTCAACACACATACATTCATATATGAGCAAGTCGAGATTTGTTATTGGAAACTGATAAAGAACTGATGGATCATATTTATAGTGGGCCCCGCCTCTGCCCGGGACTATAGCTCAGGATATCAGGTTACTGCTTTTGGGGTCTTATCATTACGCGCCCCACACGACACCTTAGAATATAACCCCTGCTTTCAGGGACTTATCATCACGCGCCCCACACGACACTGTTGGCCCAAAGACCCATCGCTCTAGTTTTGATGATGATTAACTCATGTAGTTATAATACTAATGATCTTATGCTTATTTAGTTTCAGATATTTGATTAAGATCTTAGTAAGCGTTTAGCTTCAACAAAAGATTTGAAGTCAAGTTTTGGAGCTAGCACGTGTTGATTCAAGAGCTCGCGCATCAAAGATCGCATCAAATACTCAAGGAGAAGTCTAGCTCATTGGATCAAGATTTGGACCAAGTCAAGAAGAAGAAGATTTTCAGAAGACTTGTGCCGTGTTTGTAAGTGTTAAGCTTTGGTTTTAGATAAAATGTAAAGGATATATTAGTTGGTTGATTGCTCAAGTTCATATATATACAAAATTTATATGTGTTTTCATAAGATAGTTTAGTGTTTAGAAAAATATCGTTTTTGATTTATCAAAACTTATTTTAGAGCTTATAGTCAAAAACATAAATATTTTATCTCATATGTGTAGTGGATCATATCCATACACACTAAGCTTCAAAGTATTTAAAATATCTTTATTTTTGTATTTAGAGAAGTTTTTAAAAAAATCATTTTTCAATTTAGAGATTGTTTTTGAAAAATACAGATTTTAGTTTATGGCTAAATTTCTATATTAGAAAAATGGTTCAAAATATTTATAATATGTGTTGAATTTTGATCAAACATGTTTGTACATCAAAGTATTTCAATGAACCTACTTTTGTAGATGTTATATGAATTTATGGGATTTTATTAGAGTTAAAATAACAAGGTTTTTAATCCCAAATATTTCAGCCAGACTATACTGGCGGTCGACCGGATGGTCGACCAGACCAGGAGTTGGTCGACCGATGTGCGCAGACGTGCACAGGTCTTTTGGTCTGTGGGCCGGTCGACCGACCCGGTCGACCGTCCAGAGAGCTCTGCTCTCTGGATCTGGCCCCGGTCGACCGGTGGTCGACCGGCAGGTGAAGCCCAGAGAACGGTCGACCGGGCGGTTGACTGGCAGACTGCAATAGTCAGAAATTTGACCGTTGGCCGGTCGACCGACAGCAGGATTTCCTGCTGAGTTGGCCTACAACGGCTAGTTTTTGGGAGCCTATAAAATGGGGTTCCCTTAGGCTGTTTTAGATAAGATTTTGAGTGAGTTTTCAAGCTAGTTTTTCCTATCTCTCTAAGAGGTTTTCTCCACTTGTTTTAGAGCTAAAACTTTCATATCAAAAGGAGAGTTTTCAAGAGTGATTATAAAAACTGATTTCTTGAGTTTTTCACATCTTTATCCTAGTTTTTCTCACACATACTTGAGCTCTCCATTGCTAAATCCATCCTATAGGAGCTTTGTTGTGAGAGTTATTTTTGTGATCAAGAGAAGTGATCACAAGTTTACATCTTTATATTGTGAAGTGTTGTAGAGGTAGTGGCCTCAGTGAGAAGTATTTGTGGTGATCAAGTGAAGTGATCACCAAGTGTTCCGATGTGTGGTTGGAGGAGTTGTAAGAGGTGCGACCTCAGCAAGCTAGTGTGCTTGCGTGTGTTTGTTCTAGCGAGAACAAGAGAGGGACTAGTGAGTCCAAGATTTTAGTGTGAAATCCTTCTAGGTGTTGCAGCACCGAGTGATCCGGTGGGATCGTTTTTAGTGAAAATCCTTCATAGTGTTGAAGGCGGGGACGTAGAGCAAGGGTGCTCGAACCTCAAAACAAATCTCTCGTGTTTACGATTGCGCTTTCTCTATCTCTCACTTGTGTTTATATCTTGCATGCTTACATTACTTATCTCTTTATATGCTTGATATATCTTGTGCTATATTGTTATATACTTGGGATTATTTGCTCACATTTGTATTCAACCAAGAAAGCCATAGTGGCACCTCAACTCTTAATCTAGAGAAATCTTGAGGAGATAGTCCAGAGTCCTTCACCGCGAATTCGGCTACACTCTTTTATTATACTTTGTGTGTTTTGCAAAATAATTTTTAGTTTACTTAAATAGTTTTTAATTCCGCATTATTCATCATTAGATTAGCTAGTCACCTATTCACCCCCTCTAGGTGACCTACAAGTGGTATCAGAGCTTGGTGCTCTTGATTTGGGTCTAACAACCTTAAGTTAAAGATCCTCATTTTAGCTAATCACTATATTTATTTACACACACATGAATTTCATGACACCTCCCATGTTTGATATTCTTAACATCCAAATTTGGAAGGTTAAGATGACAATGTACCTCAAAGCCCTAGATATTCATGTTTATTTTGCCACTATTAAAGATTCAAATTGTTTAAATGGCAAAAACCTTGAGGCAAATGTAAAAGCCCTTCATACTTTAAGATCTACCCTAAATGATGAATATTTATCTAGGGCTGCTAATTTTGATTCAGCTTTTGTAGTATAAAACACTCTAGTCTTCCTTGGTGAACAAAAACAATACTATACGGGGAGCGACTCGAATGATGGAAGTGATGCTTCCAACATATGCTACATGGTCCAAGGGGATAACCCCCTTGAGGTAAATTCGGAATCCGAAGTAGAAGAAGAAATTGGCATGTCTTATGATGAGCTTGCATCTTTTTGTCAAAAGCTTCTTGAAAAATATGAATTGTTAAAAAAGAAAAGGATTCTTTTAAAAATAAATTTGAATATATTTCTAAAGAAAATGAAGCTTTGAAAAAGGAGAATATTTCCTTATCTTCAAAATTAAATGATCTTTGTGAAGGAAATAATTCTTTGAAAAATAAAATTAATTTGGTGAAAAAAGAAAAAGAGATTGCTTTAGATGAAAACAACTCTTTGAAAAAAAAAATTGTTTCAAAAGAAAAGGAAAACATTTCTAAAAAGAAAAAGATTGTTGATTCTCATTCTTGCCATGCTCTTTATGCTACTATTGATAAAGATGAGATTCAAATCTTGAAAAATAAAATAAATTGTTTGAGCTCAACTATGAGCAATTGTGCATTTAACCATTCTAGATTGGAAACCTTGTTTCAAAAGAAACAAGCTCCACATGTTCATATACATAGCACACGGCATGCATATGCACACTATGCACATCATGATCACACTCATTCTGATATGCACGTTAGAGTGCACAAATGTACACATTGTGACCGCAAAGGCCATTTAGCAAAGTTTTGTTTCGATAAGGTAAATTCTATGAATTTTGCTAATAAAAATGTTTGGGTTCCTTATGATGCTAGCCCCCGTGGACCCAAAAAGAAATGGGTACCAAAATTCCCACCACTTGTATTTGATTTAGGTGCGGGCTCTCACATGACGTGAGAGGAAAGGTGCCTTGGTGGTGGATGCATATGGAGCTAGATGGACATACCCTATTGATGCATCGCTATCAAGAAAGTTTGGTAGGAGGACCACCATGGTTTGGAGACTTAGAGAATAGTGCTTATGATTTGATAACTATCTCTAAACTCCTAATTTAGTTTACATGACATTGATAATTTTAGCATGTTTTGGATTTATGTTAAATAATCATATTTTGTACTTCATATGGTGAATACTTGTTTAGATGAATTTTTCATTAAAACTTGTGTATATACTTGTACAAGTGTGAGCTACACTTGATTATTATATGTTTGTGCCTTATTGCTCATTTGTACTCATTACATGTACGTGTATAACCTAGTTTTGATGATTCTCTCATTTATACTTGTCTTCCGTATCTTTGTACATGTTTTGCTTCATGTATATGCTATTTTTGTCTAAAACTAATAAATATACATGTATACCCTTAAGTCACTTACTTTCATGCAAATTCTATTATGGACTCTTTTGTGTTTGGGATATGTATGTATATTTTTAATTTTGATAGAACATACATATACCTTGAAGTTTATTTTTTTAATGAAAAATAAATTTTTATGATTTTCATGTTTTTGATAAAAGAAATTCATGCTTATTTTGAGCTTTATTGATTATTTTTATGAATGTATTATTCACATGATTCTTGTGCACTCACATTTCTTTGTTTACTCATGCTTGTTTCATGAGCACATTTTTTGAGCTTTATAGATTTCGAGTGTCAATTTTTGTGTATTTAGCAATGTTTCATGAGATGCATATGATTTGATTTCATGTTTGAAGGATCTTTAACTAGTTTTTTTCAAAATTACTTTAAATAGTTATTTATTCTTCATTTGGTAGTGTTTTCAATCTACAATTATTCTCAAATCTTAAAGCTTTTACCCTTAAAGGGCGGATGGTTGAGAGATCATGCCTTGTATGCTTTAATGTATATCTTTTAAACATGTGCATGAATAGGGTAGATAGTTATGAGTTATACACATAAACTTCATGAAATTCTATTTTTGTATACTCATGTGTTTTCTTATATATGCATGCTTCAAATTTCAATTGGTATTATCACTTTCATACATATATATAATTTGATTGTGCTTGATTTACAATACCCTTACATGTTTAAAGCA
Organism: Agave tequilana; assembly: GCA_038442645.1. NCBI lineage: Eukaryota > Viridiplantae > Streptophyta > Magnoliopsida > Asparagales > Asparagaceae > Agave > Agave tequilana. Next base: position 528,265 of record JAVJIF010029774.1, on the reverse strand, counting down.
TAAATTATGTTTATGCTAATCTTGACTAATTTTTTAAATGTAAATTGGTATCTTTATAAGCTTAAGCATTGTTTTCAATTGGTATTTCAATTGACATTTAATTGGTATCATAATATATTTCATATTTTACTCTTCAATTGATATAATAATTTACCAGATATTTCTAGTAGTATCAATAACCTACAAGTGATATCTTAAAATTTTGATTATTACAAGTGATATCTTAAAATTTTGTTTATTTACAAGTGATACCAACTTTTGTTTTGTTAACAACAATTTGATTTCTTTGGTATCAAACTTCGTTTTGTTGACTTAAGAAAATTCAAAATTTTGTTTCAAATTTGTTGATATATATATATTCTTATATGCAAAAGAAGCTTAACATCTTCTCTATATATAGATTCATGTTGAGTGTACCTTATATTGAGGAGCTTGACATCTCTTCTTTATGTGGTACACGTGTGTAGGGGAAGCTTAACATCTCCACTTATGCATTGTATATTATGTTTTATGTGAGTTAGGGCCTTGTCATCCCTTCTTCATGTAATGCATGTATGCAGGGGGAGCTAACTTCACGTCTCACTTCTTCATGTGTATATCGCATATATATTTTTATTGTTTGATTTGTTTTCCCGATAAAAAGGGGGAGAAGAATTTTGAGAGTTTATATATGCATGTTTGTTTTCTTGTTTATGCAAAAGGGGAAGAAGAATTTGGTGAGTTTATTTCATTGTTTATGCATATATGTTTGTGTTTATGCACTTTATTGAATATCTTTATTTGTTTATTGTTATGCATGAGTTAAGGGGGAGTTTCCATGAAGCTTAACTTTAATCCATTCATACATAACTCCATGAGTTTTGTCATCATAAAAAAGGGGGAGATTGTTTAGTTTCAGATATTTGATCAAGATCTTAGTAGGTGTTTAGCTTCAACAAAAGATTTGAAGTCAATTTTTGGAGCTAGCACGTATTGATTCAAGAGCTCGCGCATCAAGATCGCATCACGTACTCAAGGAGGAGTCTAGCTCATTGGATCAAGATTTGGACCAAGTCAAGAAGAAGAAGAAGATTTTCAAGAGAAGATTTTCAGAAGACTTGTGTCGTGTTTGTATGTGTTAAGATTTGATTTTAGATAAAATGTAAGGATAGATTAGTTGGTGGATTGCTCAAGTTCATATACACACACACAAAATTTATATGTGTTTTCATAAGATAGTTTTGTGTTTGGAAAAATATCGTTTTGGATTTATCAAAACTTATTTTAGAGCTTATAGTCAAAAACATAGATATTTAATCTTATATGTGCAGTAGATCATATTCATACACACTAAATTTCAAAAGTGTTTAAAATACCTTATTTTTGTATTTGGAGAAGTTTTGAAAAAAATCATTTTTCAATTTAGAGATTGTTTGGAAAAATTCAGATTTTTGTTTATGGCAAAATTTCTATATTACAAAAATGGTTCAAAATATTTATAATATGTGTTGAATTTTGATTAAACATGTTTGTACATCAAAGTATTTCAATGAACCAATTTTTGTAGATTTTATATGAATTTAGGAGATTTTATTGGAGTTAAAATAATAAGGATTTTAATCCCAAATATTTCAACCAGAATACACTGGCGGTCGACCGGACGGTCGACCGGACCAGGAGTCGGTCGACCGGACCGGTCGACTGATGTGCACAGACGTGCACAGGTCTTTTGACTGGTGGGCCGGTCGACCGACCAGATCGACCGTCCAGAGAGCTCTGCTCTCTGGATCTGGCCCCGGTCAACCGACGGTCGACCGGCAGGTCAAGCCCAGAGAACGGTCGACCGGGTGGTCGACCGGTAGGCTGAAATAGTCAGAAATTTGATCGTTGGCCGGTTGACCGGCCGGTCGACCGACAGCAGGATTTCCTGCTGAGTTGGCCTGCAACGGCTAATTTTTGGGAGCCTATAAAATGGGGTTCCCTTGGGCTGTTTTAGATAAGATTTTGAGTGGGTTTTCAAGCTAGTTTTTCCCATCTCTCTAAGAGGTTTTCTCCACTTGTTGTAGAGCTAAAACTTTCATATCAAAAGGAGAGTTTTCAAGAGTGATTTTCAAAAGTGATTTCTTGAGTTTTTCACCACATCTCTATACTACTTTTTCTCACACATACTTGAACTTTCCATTGCTAAATCCATCCTATAAGAGCTTTGTTATGAGAGTTATTTTTGTGATCAAGAGAAGTGATCACAAGTTTACATCTTTGTATTGTGAAGTGTTGTAGAGGTGGTTGCCTCGGTGAGAAGTGTTTGTGGTGATCAAGTGAAGTGATCACCAAGTGTTCTGACGTGTGGTTGGAGGAGTTGTAAGAGGTGTGGCCTCGGCAAGCTAGTGTGCTTGCGTGTGTTTGTGCTAGCGGGAACAAAAGAGGGAGGGGGGAAGAATAGACACATAGCTAGCTAGGTGTCATCTCCCAATCAACTTAATTTATCTGTAAGTACCATCTTCTCTACTCCTCACTTCTTCCATTTCCCCCATCCACATAAGAAAATGTTTCCGTTCCTTCAGTGTGTACTGCTGCTTGCACAACTGGAGCAAAAAGAAAAGAAGAGATAGGAGACTTCAATAGATCTTTGGAGTTCTGCGTAATTAGCAATATTTTGACAATAACTTTCTCTACATAACTCCGATCGAGCCAAGATTAAATGCAGCAAAAAGTAACTAAGAGACGAATCCATAGGTATATAATTCAATAGGTATTTCTCATTTTTAGAGACTGAATATAATCAAGAGTTTCACAAAAGAAGAAAAGATCTAGTGCTTTAAAAGGTAATCAAGATAAAAGAACTTGGTTTTGCACTTTCCTTCAAAAAATAAACTTGTAGAGAAAGATAATTTTATTAAAGTGAGATATTAGTTAAATTATAATGGAAAAAATTTAAATTTGCAAGAAGTTTAGTGAGTTATGAATTTAAACTTGATTTGAAAGTTGTAGAACTTGTGGACTTGATTTCCATATAACTTTGTAGCTTGGAAGATTGAATGAATAAAGTTATGAACTTGATGTTAAGAACACATGACTTTATAAAAGAAATTTTTATCAAAGACTAAACTTGTGCGATGCTAATAAAAAATGTAGTTTACAAGTTATTTAGTTTTATGTATTTTCTATAGATTAACAACTTTAGCTTTTATTATGTAAAATAAAATGGCATTTACATAGAAATGATAGGAATACAAGATTGGTTGCTGGCCAATAAATATAATAATTCATTTCTAATTAGTAAAGAATGACATGTGATGGCAATTATAAATTGGGGTTATGCACAAAAACTCTAGATATGCTTGAGTTCCATTAATTAGCTTGTTTATGTATGGTTATCTTGTACAGTTAATGAAATACTTGAAAATAACATGTTTCACTTTATTGGAAATAGTTTGCGATATGTGTGAGATGTGATGTGTTATGGTGCCTATGTTATTGTGGTGAGGATTTTCCGTCACAACTAGTTGAACGTTCCTGAATGATCCTACCAAAAATATAAAACACCTTTTGAGGTCAAGAGCACCAGTGTGGTACCGGTCGAAGACCTTCAGGCATGAGAATAAATATCTTTCTTTGAAGAAAAGTAAATAACACTGTATGAATAGGGTTCTCAGTAGTAATCAGAAGCTAACCTCTTTCTCCTTGGAGGGGGATATAAAAATGGCTGACTCGGCTATTAATGTATGTCGGGTATCTCAGATCTCGACAATTGCACAATCGGTACATTGTGATTTTCTTGTAACTGTCCAGATCACGCCGCTTGATTATTGGGATTACCATGCAGAGATATCTGACACTATCTATAACAACCCACAATGATGTTGGGGCATTGTAACGTGAGGATGATCTGGTAGCGTGGCTGGATCCGCGAATCGCGGAGATCATGTCGTCCAACTATAAGCAGTGCATGAGCAGTAAGCTTCAGAGTGTTTTCTCATCAGAGTCTGGAGTAGTTCCGGAGAAAGTCTGTACTGATGACTGTAACCTCCAGAGAACTACGCAGCTCCAGCTGAGTTAAGGTTCCGAATAATGATACTGGAGTGAGGCAGGCTCGGGGCAAGACCCGAGGCTCCCTTTAGGCCAATGTTGGGCTCGCAGGAATGCTGGGCCCGCTGGCAGAAAGGTGACTTAGCCTCTTGGGACACTGATGGGCAGGACACACGGTGTGATCTCAATATATATTGAAAATCTACCACTACAGAGCCCCCACTTTTTCCTTTTTTGGTGCTTGCGATCGAAAAGAGGGAAAGAGTAACTGACTTGATCCTCCGACTAGGTCTGGTTTGTAACTTTGTAGTGAAAGCAATCGGTTTATCTCTTCGTATCTTGCACATTTAATGTTGTGCTTGTTATGTATGGTCAGCTATCATCAAATCAAACGTCTGACTGGCGTGCACAAAAGAAAGGTAGCCGTCGTTTGGCTGATTGGGTTTGTTGGGGTCCGTGTGATGGTTCGATTTGAATCAAGAACCTCCGCGACGCCTTGATTTAAACTCCAGATTATCATTGCAATGATGTTTCCCTTCAATGTATAAATAGGGGAGAAGGACATGGGCGGCTTCTTCCAAAACCCTAGTTTTCGAAACATCCAAAATTTTCTTCTCCATTTGCCCCCGAACTCGTGATCCAACTCTTCATTGCCCAATAGAGCTTGGATCAGATTTCTGAAATGGCAAGTCAAGGAACCATGGTTGCTGCTGACAAGAAGAGGCGGTCGACCACAGGATGAGAATAATGATGGACTTCAACCCTAAACTGTCCCTTACCTTCTAGTATCGAAGTGAAGTGTTCCCACCCTGGAACAAATCGTAAGATTTCTCCTCCTAATGGTGTTGTGTACGGAATCCATCCACAGATTCTGGTGTTGGGTGTGCAATTGTCGTTGACTTTGTTCGGCAGGTGTTGATATTCTCTAATGTTGCCTCAACTCAGTTGACACCAAGTGCAAGGCGGGTGATTGTTCGTGTCAGAAAATTGAAAATATTGCAAAGTTTCCTTGAATCAAGGAAAAATTACAATAACTCAAAATCCAATTATAAGAGAGGAGATATTCAAACTCAAATTTCCTCTTTGTTTACTACTGGGTTCTTCACATGGCAGTAGAAAGTGGTTCTTGTTCTCCGTTGATCGGGTGAACGTCAAGCTTCTTCAGCATCTTTCTCCTTAGACCACTGATGGAGTAGCACAGCTTTTATCGAATGAAATCTCAAAGAGATTTAAGAAAAACTTGAACGCAGCAAGTTTTTTTAAAGGAGAAACTTTTTTGATCCTCTCCTTGGATTCTCTCTATTCAACAGCAGCTTGCCAACCAAAAATTCTCCACCACACACCCCTTTCAATAGCAATCTTAGCTATTTGTATGGAGCTCTAGGGGTAAACTTATCCCCTAGAATCCTTCCATAATGGGGGTTAACTCCCCTCATTACGTGGGCACTAACTGACCCAGTAATGGGGCAGTTACAACTGAGACGCAGGGTTATCCTATAGTTGAAATGTGGGGCTCCAGGCCCGCATTCTTGTGAGGACGCAGATGTGGCTGGCATCCACATTTGAACTGAGATACAGTCTTTGTTGAGCTTCGCGTTAAAGCTGAGACGCAGGCCTTGAGTGAGCTCCGCGTTGATGCTGAGACGCATGCTTGTGTGAGCCTTGCGTTTTGATGTTGAGCTTTAATTAGCCCTGCGTTTAGATTTGAACGCAGGCCTGAATCAGCCTTGCGTCTGAAGTATGAGCTCTACATTTTATGACTTGTCTCGAGTGATTTTAGACAGTCTACAAAACCTCCTCCAAAGTTTTCAAAACTCCGTAGTTGACTGGAACGAGTTTCGGAACACTTTGGACTATTCTCTTGACAATGGGCTCTCAAGACTGGGCTGGCAATCTTCTGAGATACCCTGAGCTTGATCTTGTCTGGATCCCAGACTTCGTGAGTGTACTGTTATATTCTTTGAAGCCACCAGAGATGATCATCGTGAGTGTCTAGATACACACTCTAGACCTCATCAGTGCTCTGAGCTGGTTGTTGTACTGTTGAACCGAGAGAAATCGTAAAGTACTTTTGCTAGTGTACTGTCGAATTGATTGCATAAGCAGAGACTGAACACAACTCTTATAAACACAAAGGTCACGTTGTACTGGAGAGACGCGAACCTCATTTGAAGTGGAGACGCGGCTCTCGTTTACCGGAGATACGCATCTTTCACGCACTTAAAACGTAGACCTCATTTGTAATGGAGACACGGCTCTCATTCATTGAAGAGACACAGACCTCATTTAGAGTGAAAACGCAACTCTCACTTTACTGAAGAAACGCGAATATCGAAGAAGAGACGCAACTCTCACTTTGCTGAAGATACGCAAACGTCGAAGTGAAGACACAGCTATCACTTTACTGAAGGGACGCGGACTCCATGTTTTGTCAAGACGCAAACTTGATATTTCTGCTGAGACGCAGCTTTGATGTTCTGAAGAGACGCGGCTCGGTTAAACACAAGCATCACGTTCTGGGTGCGCTGCCATTTGTCTAGCGCTGATCAGTCTCGAGATACGCATTGCGTATCTCAGCCAATCAGTCTGCTAATAAAAAGACAGGAGTCTTTTCAAGAGTCATTATCAGACTCTTCTTTTCCACTGAACTCTGCGTCCAGAGTTAAAGAGCTTCTTTAAGCTTCTTAAAAACAAAAAAGCCCGAGCTTTTTTCTTCATCTTCTCGAAGAATTCACCATCAAAATGGCTCCAAAAACTAAGCTTGTGGCTTCTTCATCGAGCGTCATCGCTCCAGAGACTCAAATGGGTGGCTCTTCTTCGCCGGAGGTCCTCATTTCTGGTAAGAAAGAATGGCTTTCACCATTGAAGAACTCGAAGAGTTTCTTTAACTCTTAAACCTCTTTTGGAGTTAGGCAGCCAATACGAGGCTGATGCCCACGTTTGATTCACAAACGCGACTCATACGCTGATAGGAAAGACGCGGGTATGACGATCTTCGCTTTGTTGGCCCGAGTTCTGTGTCTGTTTATTAAACGCGGAGCTGATGAGCTTTGCGTTAAAGCTTCTCTGAACGCGGGTCTAACTGACTCTCGCGTTTGATTCTAACACTTAGAAAAATTTCTAAGTTGTGGAGTTCAGACGCGGACTTCATGTGAACCTCGCGACTCTGAGGTTTGACGCGTGTCTCATTAAGCTTTGTGTCACAATCACTAGACGCTGGTCTGATGTGAACCCTGCGTTTGAGCTTCAACACTTAGCAATTTTCAGGTTTTTATAAACACTGACTGTTGTATTGTTCTTTTTGCAGTGCGATATTTTTCAAATCCGCTGTCCAAGAAGTGTCACTTTAGACACGTATGCGGCGCTGATCCCAACATCGCATTCGTGCTCCGAAAAACCGCTCCAGTATTTGCCTTGAAATCAAAGGAGCGTCGGGACAGACTCAGCAAACCCAGCATGCTGACGTTTCAGGAAATCATGTCAAATGGACGATTCGAATCTGACTCCCGTGTTGAACTGAAGAAACTAGACTTCTTCGGTGACGCAATTGCCAAAAATGAAAGGATTCTATATGACGGGGACTACAAATGGCTCCGCCAGATCGGAGAAAAGAAATTCTTTCTTCCCAACATGGAGAGGAAATACCCCTTGGCGTATCTGCAGCACATATCGGTACGCCGTACAATGCAGTGAAATCTCTCTAAGTCTCTTTTTGGTGTCTCCCTAGGCAAACTGGGCGTGAACGAGGCTTATCCAACCGGTCACGGGAGAGACATGCTTGGGTTGTAACCCGAATTAGTCAGGGCTAAGTACCTGACAGGGGAGACTTCCCAATTAGCCGCAACCTTCATCAACCAGTTTCTGAAGGCGAGAGGTGACTTTCCCACCGATTTTCGTCCACTCGGGGGGTTCATTCCTCGAATGAGTCATGGTGAGGCATAATGGTGGGCTTTGTTCTCACAGAGCTAAATCCTGAGATAGACATAATTGTACAGTGTTGTCAAGGCCATTCAAAATGGTATCCCGCAGAGCTCCCACCACTTCTATGGTGTCTTAGAACGTTACAACACATGGACGTGCACATTCTTCGCTACAGTCAAAGAGATGGGTCTTGCTCTCCATGAGTTATACGAAGTCTCGGGGCTAGTAATTGGAGATGCCCCTACGAAGAGTACGTCCCAACTACCGAGGAGTTACACCTTTTGAAGAAGGATGACCCTCAGGTGTAAAAGACTTATCAGGAAGTGGTTATACCACTTCAACATCTGCGGCCAGATAACTGGCTGGAGGACTAAGGGTGTCACATAGATTCCCGAGCGAGCGATCTTTTTAATGCTCTGAATAATGAGAACGTCTCAATGACTCGTCTGGCTCCAAGTACTGGCAGGGAAATTGCAGAAAGGATCAGTGCTTCCAACAGCTCATACATCACGGAGTCCAATGAGGAAACTTTCAAACCAGACACGACCTTTGAAAGTTTCTATCATCAGGCCAAGATTCCTATATCTGATCAGGCTCTGTTGGTGGGCTTCCTCACGCTCTGGTTGAAACGATGTGTGGTGCCAACACTACCGCACGAGGTCATTGCCGATGTAGTATACCCGACGGTTTTGTTGGCGCATGGGAAGTCAATTTCTATTCTTCCGACGATGATGGCCGGTATCCAGAGCAGCTTACGGGCGTTGACCAAGAGCCTGTGTCAAGTGAAGGCTGTCTTAGATCCCCAAGGCAAGCCGGTCATGGACTCAGAGGGGATGCCGGAAGTAAAGACTCCTAATCCCAGAGTCAAGCTCCCCTACACATAGCTAATAGCTTAGCATGTTATGCAATGACAGTCGCTGATGACATCAGTGCCTGCCTCAGAAGGCTTCGTCCCCTTTATGCACCAGTTGAAAAGCTCAAACTGGTCTCAGCATTACATGTTCTACGTTCAGAAAGCTATTCTGAGCGGGGCAAGCTACCAGCTTAACCAATGCTTCCCCGAGATCCATGACACATCATATAGGGACAAGTTTGCTGACCTTGCAGGCCCGGACGAGTTCACGTGGCTGTCCTCCGAAGTCTTCTGGTGGCTTATCAACATCCAACCCAGATACCTGATCTTCCGGCAAGGCGATTCATGCACGATCGAACCTTACAAGCCCAGCCGTTTTGCCAGGCAGTACGTTATGATCAACTATATGTCGGCAATCCCAACACTGGCCTTCGCTCCAGCGGCAATCTGTTTGAAGGCGCCCGAGCGTAATGCTACAGTGTAGCCGGGGGACTGGGGCCGTCTTTGGCCTCCCTCACAAAAACGCCCAATTGCTATATGAGTCTCGACTTTTGTACGTGGTACTCCGTCGCCAGTTAGGTACCCGGCTTTGGACTGAATACTTCTTGTATTAAGAGTATCAAGTCTTCATACAAAGCCAAGTAGGGTTCCAAGGGCAACCGTATGCAGGGAATAAGTGAGTACATAGCGGCCGAGAGGGAGGCCAACGAACAAGAAGTGGCCACAGAGCCAGAGTCCGGCACAAGGACCGCAGAGGAGCGACCCACCATGAAAACTCGCCCAGCCATGGCCACCCAAGCTTCTCCTTCCAAAGGTCAGCCTAGCCAGAAGACACGGAAGGGTCTGAGGCTGAAGCTCCATCTCAGGGCCTCGAGACAATCACTTAGGGCATTGAGGAACAAGAAAAGAAGAGTTCGCTTCTCCTCTATGTTTTCGAGATTTACGAAGCAGGGGCCATGCGGTCTTGATGGAGGTAGAACCTGCAGGAGAGTCTGCAGCGGCCGAGGGAGCTATGGTCACAGAACTGTCGGCTGCAGAGGTGACAGAAAGGGCGAAAGTTGATATCCCAACTCACCCAGGAGTTTCAACTAAACTGGAAGTTGCCCCACCTCGAGAAAAAAAGTGGAGGTGCAACAACCAGGCCCTCCTAGTGTCTTGATGTCGACTCCACAAGCTGTGGAGCCCAGTCCTACCTCTGGACTTATCAATGGTAAAGCTCCAGCCACCGACGCCTCCTCCATTCAAGCGTTGTCTTCGTCATCCAAGGAACAGGTTGACTTTTCGGGAGACGAATACAACTTTGGCGATCAACCCGCTCCTCCTGACACTAGTAAGTATTCGCACATCTCCGAGGAAGAGATGCAGGTGGATGTCCCTGCAACGGCTCTACCATCGGGAGAAGTCGTCACCACCGAGAGTATTTCTTCTATCCTACTTAATCATTACTTTATTTGTTTAGACAAACGTTGTTTCAACGCTTCTTTTGAATGTCATCCACAGGAGTTGCTACCAGTGCCGAAGCTATAACTTCCTCCCATATCGAGGAGGTGATCGAGGAACTAACCCAGCCTAGGGGTTCTAAGTTCTTACCACTGGCACGATCCCTGTGGGCACAACCACCATGATCGGGGAACCCTCACCCCCGAGCAGCTTACCGAAGGATCTACCATCTTCGTTTCCTATGCTTGGTAAGAGAATAAAGATTCCTCATATACTCTCACTCTGATTGTTATTGTTAACATGATTATTATAATTGCAGAGAATACTGTGGTGGCTCAAGTGGAAGAGCCTATAGCAAGCACTTATGCAGAAGACAACACACTTCATACTTCAACAAGTGAACCAAGTATTGTGAAGTCTGCTCCTGAAGCTGCCACACTGGAAGCTACCACAGGTACAGTCCCGGAGGTGCCAGTCACGACTTTGGCGTTGAGGGAATCTGCTGCTGACCTTGACACCGTTCACACTATTATAGAAACGGGTCCGAAAATGCGTCAGCAGAGTTAGCTCCGGCCATGGACATCATGGAAGAATTGGCTCTTTAGATGGTCCAACAATTCTTCGTTTTGATAGTCTTGCATTGAGTTGGTGCACTCCGGGGGACGTTCCTTCGAGTTTGCATGAACGCTCCTCGAGAATCAGATTGAAAATATTCGTCATACTGGAGGTTCGGATCAAGCTAAGCACATCTGGCACTAGTAGCACGGTTCAAAGACTCGGCCGAGTCGGAGACGAGTCGGCCGAGTCGTATCCGTCTCGGCCCGCTCCGAAACGAGTCCGAGTCACGAGTCGGTCGACTCAACTCAGAGGAGACCGACTCGGCCGAGAATCGGAGTTGACTCGGTCTACTCGGCGTTATGATGATGATTTTGTACCACATCGCAATTCGATGTGAAAATAACTACATTAGCATGTATTTATGAATGTAGTTTGTGCAATTTATTATATTGTGCATGTATTTTGATATGCTTCTACCGACGACGCGTGCATTTATACTTTCGCTTTATGTTTAGTGTGCTAGGTAACATATTTTGGACATGTAATACATGAATGTGGATGTCTGTATTTTTTTAAGATTTGTCGTGATTTTTTCAGAATTTTTTGAGCTTTCTATGTAGCGTTTTGCACGTATCGCCTGATACCGATCCGAGTCGCCGAGACCGATCCGTCTCAGTGCCCGCTGAGTCGGCGGCCGAGACCGCGACTGTGAACCATGACTAGTAGAGCAATTGGGGGTGTGCTTGAAGGAATTGAGGACCCTGAAAAATGTCAATACGGTGAATGAGACCCGGTTGATGCTAAACATGCTGCTCACTGCTCAAGAACGCGAACGGAAAGAGATTGAGGAGCAAATGGCTGAGGAGGCCCGTCACTTCAATGAATTCACAGCCAGCTACCAAAGATTGGTTGATGACGCCAGGGAATCTGAGGTCATCACCAAGAATGCAGAGCAAGTCATAGCCAATGCTCAAGCAGTAATTACCAAGGCGCAAGCTTTGATTCAAGTTAACGAGCAGAAACTTGTCGCCGCCAAGAAGAAACTGGAGGAAGTAGGGGTCGCCTAGAAGCAGGTTCAAGAAGATCTCACTTCTCGTTCTTCCAAACTGGAATCTCTTCAAGCACAACTTGCTACGAAGAAATTATTGTCGAAAGAAGAACTGAGAGTTCAGGCTTGGGCAGAAGTTGAGAGAACACGCAAACGTGAGATTCAGTGTCTCCGGGGCCAGATTCACTCTCTCGCTGAGCAAGATTAGCCCTTTTTTATCTCTTTTTTTGTAACACTCCATTTATCAAATAAGAGAGTGTTTGTATCACTTTTATCATTTTGATATAAATAATAAAAGTTATCAAATCCTGTCTCGTCTTTATTCCTTCTTTTGTGTTTGAAAATCAGACAGACTAAATTGATTATATTTGATTGCCAGAGGTGACGATTAACTTAGCGATCAGAAGTTTAATTCTACTAGATAAATTGAATTTTGTTTGATAAGTTATCAGATAGACTCAGTGACTGAGTCTATCTGAATGATCTGTTGCGGGCTAGGGTTTCGATAGATTGAGTTGGAGAGGAGCGATCTTCCTTTAGAGAAGAACGACAAGGCTTACTTTGTTAGTTTGTCTGTCTCTTCAATATTGACATAGTGCATCATTGGCTCCTGATGTTCGATCAACTCAACATCGTTTGTTGAAGAAGAGTGACAAGGCTAAAGTGATGGCTTGTCTTTGCCTTTTCTTCAATGTTTACATCATGCATCCTTAAATCATGATGTTTGATCGACTTGACATGATCAATTGGTGATGTAATCATTTGAAGAAACAATTCTTCCATGGTGCCTTTCTTTGGCGCTCTCTCAAACATCTTTGATCCCAAGCCCTAATCTATCTGAGCAATAAGGGAGATTCAGAGTCGATCTCGTTCAGAAAGGGTTTCCATGGGGGGGTGGAACAGAGGTGTAATGCTAATACGATCCTGGTAAGTACTCCTTCGACCATGAAAGACATCCATTCAAACCCACATGTGTTGTCGATTATGACATTTGGAAGAGGGAACTCATCTTTAGGACAAGCTTCATTTAGATCGCAGAAATCAATACAAACCCAGATCTTCCCATTCTTCTTGGTGACGGGGACGATATTAGCTACCTAATCAGAGTGTTATTCTTCCCCTATGAAACTGGAGTTTATGAGCTTCTTGACTTCTGATTGAATCGCTTCCATTATCTCTAGGCGGGACCGTTATTGTTGTAGCTTGACGGGCTTCGCATTTTAATTAATGTTTAGGCGGTGCATAGCCACTTGAGGATCAAGCCCAGGCATATCCTCATAGTTCCAAGCGAAGGCATCTATATACTCTCGCATGAGACGTATTAGGTCTTCTTTCTCGGATGGTAGTAAGCTTTCACTTATGAAGATGGGCTTAAAATTAGCCTCATCTCCCAGATTAATTTGGGTTACTTTATCCTCTGTAGGTGGTTTACGCTGTTCAAAGTGGATGTCTTAGAGAGTATTCAGGTGTTCGATGCAGGAAACTGTATCTGACTGGATCATTTCCTCATCTCTATCTTTCAGGTGGCTTGTTGAAACAATGTTTGCCGAAAGGTCTTTGAAGATGTCGCCGACACATGACTCCCAAGATGACGTGCCTGACGAGTGGTCATAATATAATGACTTTTTAAACTCGAGGCTGAGGAACTTAGAGTTGACACATAGCCTAACCCCCTCCGAATTCGGTGATAATAATCAGGTGTTTTTCCTCTGAGAACAAAAGGTCAAAGTAAAGTTCGCCTTCCTTTGCTGCAGTTTAAGCCAGACTTTTTCATCAAGTCATATCCCATATTCTCCATCATTCGGAGCACATTAGGCTCGTAATGAGAGAATTGCGGAGGTTCAACCTCACTTTCTGAGTCTTCTCGAATTACTTGTTCGTACTCGATTCTCCCGAAAAGGATTGATTTTTGACCTTTGTGTTTCGCTGGGACCTCAAAGAAAGATCCTTGCACATCGCTGATATTTTCGCGCACCATAAAAGATGATTTCACTGGTGCTTGCAATGATGTCAAAGCATCTATTGCCAACATGGATCATCTATGTCAGTACTAGTATCTGATGGTTCAGAATCAGAAGCAAACACAAAAAATAAGCCAAATCTAAATCTTTGATAATGTACCACTCGCCTGCATCATTGGCGATGTTATTAACATCGAGCTTATCAATGCTCATTACAAGAGGATTCAGCTCCTAAAGGCATTCTTCTTCTGCCTCTGGCTCGACCATCAGCTTCATTACCAGAGTCTGGTTCCTCTTGTTGGGGATTCTGGTCTGCTTCCAGAGAATCCTGATAAAGGAGGGAGCCTGTGAAGTAATTATGTACCCTCTTGAACGGATCGCCTCTCGGCGATCAACGTTCGGACTTTTCCATCTTCGTCAACATACTTCATGACTTGATGAAAGTAGAGGGGATGATAAAGTTGCGATGAATCCATGTCATCCCAGCAGCAAGTTATACGAAGTGTCGACGTTAATAACATAGCACGTCACCTCAAACCTCAGGTCTCCAATCTGGAATTTGAGTTTGATCTTTCCCATCGGGTACGTACCATTAAATTAAAGCCATAGATGGTAGTCTAGGTGGCGTTCAATCGATGAATAGGGATTTTCAAGTGCTGCATGACCTGGTAGGGCATGATTCACAACGCGGATCCTGAATCCACATGAATGCAGCTCACGATCCAAATGGACCCTGTGAAGTACAAGGGCCTATCATGTTTCCCATTAACCTGCATGTCATCTGAAGTGAAGGTTATGCAAGGGACATATTGAGAGGCGTAAGGCAATTTTCTTCATTTCCTCCTCTGGTTTAGCCAGAATCCGGGCTATGAAGGCCTCAGATCAGCTAAAACTTCTCTAAGAGCTTCCCTTGTTGACTTGGATAGTCTCAGGAGCTCATAGAGGGTGATCCTGGCCAAGATGTTGGCCAGCTGAGCCAAAACATCAAAGCGGTAAGGTGTTGAGGATCCCTCCGCTTTGTCTTTTGGGAGAGGTTTGGCGTACTGAAGCTCCTTTTGCTTCACGGATTGTTTCGTGGATTGCTTGGTTGGCTCTTGGGTCAGCTTGGACGGACTTGCCACCACTTCATCGTACTTCTTCAAGTACGACTGACCCGAATGAGTCCCTACTACAAGCGGTGCATTCGGCTCTGCAGCAAGGACGATTGTCTCCTCAAAATCAGTTAGCGAGGGGACGTCGGTTTCTGCTTCCCTGGAGGAAGCACACACCACATTGCAATGCGAGGCTTTTGCTTTGCCTCTGGACTCCCTGCTGGTAACAGTAGTCCACTGCTGGCCTTCTATGAGGTCGGGATGAACCCACATGGTCTCTCCTTGAGGAGTAAGAACATGTACGGGACCTTTCTCCCGCTAGTATGGATCTGTATTGATCACCCTTACCCTTAGTTCCCATTTCGGAATGGGAACCACTCCGGCTAGCATTGGAGGTTGTACCCTGAACTGAAGAAATAACGTCATGTTAGCTGTCACCTTCTTCTGCTCCAGGCGGAGCTTGAGCACCTCTACATCAATCAAAAGTTGGAGAATGTCTTTGAAGATATAGCAACTCTTGGTAGGGTTTGGGCATGCCTTCTTCTGCCTTTAACTCTGGCGACGATCTCCTCTGCTTGTTCGCCTTGCTGCACTAAGTGCTTTCAGGTATAGCTCTCAGCCACTCCTATCAGAGATAGGAGTGAGGTTTGTAAATTGTGGCGGTTGTCTTCACCAAGATAGCATGGGTCATACTGCTGGAACATCCGAGTGCCATGTTCTAAAATCTCTCCACAAACGCTTTAACCGGCTCTCCTTTTTGTTGCCTCGTCATCAGGAAAGTTGGCATAGTAATCTCTGAATCATCTTCAAAGAAATGGGTGAGGAAAAGCTTCTCCAGATTACCCTAGTTCTTGATAGAACCTTTGGGAGCTTCATGAACCACTCAAAAGCAATCCCTTTCAGGGTGCCGATGAACAAACGTGCCAGGATGGCATCGTTTGATACTACATTCCCGGTTTGACACTTGTAGTATATGTGTTGGTTCGGTGACCCCTTGCCGTTGAAGGCCTGTAGGGTCGGAGCTTTGAACTTAGGAGGGCCGCTACTTCTTGGAGGCCCTTCCGGTTGGCGAGGGCTTCGAGACGCTTCTCCAGCTCACTCATCCTCTTTGAGTGATCACTTCCAGTTTTTGAACCCTCTTTTTCTTCAGGTGGGGTCTCCAGATTCTCAAAGTTCTACCGTCGTAATCTTCAGCGTCAGAGTCTTCACCCTCATGGCCTTTTCCCTTGCTTGAAGACCCTTTTAGTCTTTGACTTCTCTTTCATAAGCAGCTTGGTCAACATCTACTTAAGAGTGTCGATAACTTCTTGTTGAGCACGAATCATATCGAGTTGCTCCCTCTGAACATGGGCTTGCTGTTCAAAGCGCCTGGCCATTTCTTTAGGAGTGCTTGCCATATATGTGAAAGCATCTCTCTCCAAAAAAGTTTGAGGCTTGTGATTCCGTAATGGCAGAATATGCTTCACTCAATTCAATGTCCTGAGCTTATGCACTCTAATTTATTGAAGCAATTGTATCGTTCTGAGTGCGGGT
Source organism: Agave tequilana (assembly GCA_038442645.1). NCBI lineage: Eukaryota > Viridiplantae > Streptophyta > Magnoliopsida > Asparagales > Asparagaceae > Agave > Agave tequilana. The sequence goes on along the minus strand of JAVJIF010029774.1, from coordinate 511,852 downwards.
ATAATATTGGTACATCCCTTCTGGTTCAACATCAGACTGGTCAGAGTTGACTAGTGGCTACTTCCCCTTAGTCATGTTTGGCATAGTGCATGGACCCACAATATTTGCAGTGACTCCAGGGTACTCCGTGTCAGAGAAGGTGCTCTTCCTGCGGGAGCGATGCCTCTTGGCCGAGCGGGAGACTGGCGCTGCTGATAACCGGTTGAACACCGGCTGTTTGCTTGCATGTAAGCTGCAATGGCATTCAGAAAGCACCCTATGATGAGTTGTTCACAGCAGCATTATGGAGTGATTTGATGAACACTCCTCTTCTTTATCAAGTAATCTCTTAGATTCGTTGCCAGGGAATCAAAGAGATCAACGTTGAATCTTTGAGGATAAGGACTTCCCGGTTCAGCTCTGACCTTAGCCGTCAAAGAGTGAACGTGATTCCTATATTCTAACTCTAAAACGCAGGTCTCAGAGACGCGGGGCTCACGTTTTGAGTTAGAGACGTGAAGGTCGTTCTATGCAGAAGAGACGCGAGTCTCGCATTTTGGCACAAAGACGTAGGTCTCGCGTCTTTAAGAAGAGACGCAGACCTTGCGTTGTTGAACGTTGCGTCTGTGAGGTAAAACGCAAGCCTCGCATTCTAATGTAGAAATGCGGGCTTCGCGTTCAGTTACAGAAACACAGACCTCATGAGCTCCGCGTTTTGATATAAAGACGCAGGCCTCGCGTTTTGATATCAGGCCTTGCGCTATGGCTGGGAAACGCGGGCCTTGCGCTCTAATGCAGAGACGTGGGCCTCGCGTTGAGGATCTGAGACGCGAGTCTCCCGCTGCTCAGAAGAAACACGGGCCTGAGCCCCGCGTTCTGAACAGATGGCTTTTTCAGCTTCTTCTATTTGTTATCAACGTGCGCAACACCTTTGTCGACGTTCAGCATTCCGGTTACGCTTCATGGGTTGTAATCTCCGGAAACCTGGAGTTGAGGAATCTAGAGAGGAAAGGTATGGCGAGATTGGCCTTCATCATCATTGGCCTCACGGGTCTCGTGGGAAACATTGACGCGGGCCATGTGGGCGATGCGGCCAGAAATGACACTGTTTGCGCAGGTCATTCTTGGAGAAGTCTACGAAAAGACTTGAGACGGATCTCCGAGGAGACCCTGCGGTATTGCCGCGTCGCTTTGGGGCTCTTAGAGCCATAAGAGAGACTCCTCGTACTTCGCCTGGTCGATTTCAACGACAAGTGATTCGACCATCTTTCTCACGAAGTTGACGTTACCTTGCACCACAACTTGCTCGTCAGATGAGAAAGTCAGCTTCCCTAGCTGGGTCGCCATCTCTTGTTCGTGTCGAAAAATTGAAAATATTGCAAAGTTCCCTTAAATCAATGAAAAATTACAATAACTCAAAATCCAATTACAAGAAAAAGAAGATATTCAAACTAAAATCTCCTCTTTATTTAATGCTGGGCTCTTCACGTGACGGTGGAAAGTGATTCTTGTTCTCCGTTGACCGGTTGAACGTCAAGCTTCTTCAGGATCTCTCTCTTTGGACCACTGATGGAGTAGCACAGCTCATATCGAATGAAATCTCAAAGAGATTTAAGAAAAACTTGAACGCAGCAAGTTTTTTTTAAAAAGAGTTAAGACTCTTTTGATCCTCTCCTTGGATTCTCTCTCTGTTCAACAGCAGCTTGCCAACCAAAAACCTCACCACACCACCCCTTCAATAGCAATCTTAGTTATTTATAGGGTGCTCAAGGGGTAAAATTATCCCCTAGAATTTTTCTATAACATGGGTTAACTCCCCTCATTACGTGGGCAGTAACTGACCCAGTAATAAGGGCAGTTAGAACTGAGACGCAGGGTTATTCCGTAGTTGAAACGTGGGACTTCAGGCCCGCGTTCTTGTGCAGACACAGATGTGGCTAACATCCATATTTGAACTGAGGCGCGGTCTTTGTTGAACTTCGCGTTGATGAGACGCGAGCCACGAGCGAGCTCCGCGTTGATGCTGAGACGCATTCTTGAGTGAGCCTCGCGTTTTAATATTGAACGCTGGCTTTTATTAGCCTTTCGTTTAGACTTGAATGCAGGCCTGAATCAACCTTGCGTCTGAAGTATGAGCTCTGCATTTAATGACTTATCTCCAGTGATTTTTTGACAGTCTACAGTGATTAAGGGCTATGAGCTCTTTGTGCCCACTTTTCCGCTTCCTCATACAGTTTGGAGGATTTCTCCTTTTTTACATGATGAAAAAGCTTTCAGCGGTGACTCACTCATTTAGTCCACAGGGAGAGGTGGGGCAACTTGATTGTTAATCTCCCTGATAGCGACCACGGGTGAAGCACTGAACCATCGTTCAAGTTTCTGGTCCTTAACTGTGGGAGCGTTTCGACGGTCAGGTCCGAGGGGCCCATTACCCATGGTATTGAATTATCCTCAAAAAATTCATGAAACTGGCGAACAAATTGCTTAATATCCATAACATTCACAACTGGAGTTGGCAGTTGGACTCTCATAAGCCTGTGGTGCCGCCAGTTGTTCTCAAAGATAAGTCCCAAGTAGATGGTGTAGCGTCACCGACTCTCGACGCTGCCACGGAAGAATCTGATGAAGAAGAGTTCCTGCCCGAAGAAGTTGAGGGCGAGTTTCAAGCAACTGTTACCCTTCAGAGGCGAAGAGAGCGAGGGAAAATCACCTGCTCGTACCAGCTCCTGAAGAGGAAAGGGTCCGAGCCGATCTACCAGATGCTAATGTTAATGATGTAAGAATCAACTTTTACTCCTTTTTTATTATTACAGTTCCTATTCATATCCGTGATTCACAGGGTGTCCCTGACGTTGCTTACGAATCCGATGATGAGGCAATGAGTAGAGAAATGCAACAGCTTCACAGTGGCTCAATTTCAGATAAGTCGGTGATGAGACATCGACCGAGATATTGATTCCACGTGTCGTCAAGCGTTAGGAAGGGTCTTTGATTAGGGATCCTTCCGAGTCCCAAGGTGGTGATATGCCATCCTTACCCAATGCGTGGTCTTCGGAGAAAGCTGCAATATGCAACAGCTGAAAGAGGGTTCACCTCCTGACTGGGAATGACACAGAGCCATCTCCTGGACAATGGAAGAGATTCAGGAGTTGTTAATGGCACCCCATGAACAGAGGCCAGGAAATGTCTCCGAGTTCAGAAAGATGCAACCGGTTGTGTTTTCTCGTACCGAAAAGCCGTTGGATGCAGAATAATGGCTAATATATACAACAAATCTTATGAAGGCAGCTCAAATCTCAGACGAGAACCAGGTGAAAGTGGTTAAGATACAACTAAGACATGTGGTAAGAACTTGGTGGTTGGCAGAGGAAACGAGACTAGAAAAGCCCATTAGTTGGGACCAGTTCTCGAAGAGTTTATGAAAAAAATTCCCTAAGACGGCACAGAAGAAAATGGAAGAACAATTTATCAGATTGCAGCAGGAGGATCGAACAGTGAACGAATATGCTGCGGAGTTCCTAAGACATAATCGGTTTGTGTCGTACATGGTGGCTGACGAGGAGAACTGAGCAAGTAGATTCCAGCAAGCCCTGAAGATGAAGATCCAGATGTTTCTTGTACCCCAATAGCTCAAGACGTATTCTCAGGTTCTCACCATCGCTCGAGAAATAGAGCGGGAACTAGAGAAGTAGAACTAGGATAAAATGTAGAAGAGGTTGGTGAAGAGGCCCTCTCACTTAATGGATAGAGAACTCAGTAATGCTTGTTAATGTTCCACTGACAAACCAATCATTCCAACCTTCTCTTCCTCAGTCAGTATGCAATTTCTGCCATAAGCCTGAACACTACAAGCGTGACTGTCGAATGACAAACGGACTATGCTTAGCCTATGGGACCGAGGGTAATTTAATAAGAGATTGTCCATTCAAAAAGATAGGAAATATCGCACCGATCTAGCCAACACTTGCAGCACCACCAGTGAGAGAGAACCCAAGACCCATTGGCAGAACTCTATTTCTTTCCTAGCGATAATTTTTCAATCAGGCACAGAGAAAACCAAGGGCTACAACAGGTGGAAGAAAGAGGCAAACGTATAATTTGACAAAAGAAGGGAGCCCAGATATCAGATAGAGTGGGAACAGAAGGTAATGCCCAATATCCTGAACCTGAACCATGAAGGTGCCACCCATAATTGTTAACCTAAATTATGATGTCCTGAGTTGGTAAAATTTTCTTTTTTATAACCACTTTATCGTACTATTATCACCAATCTTAGTTTTTTCGTGTTCACCCTCTTTTGCATGTTGTCCCTATCTCTCCGTGTTCGTCCCTTTTTCATCTTTTCCCATTTCAGTTCCTGTAGCATTTATACCAATTTAAAATATAGGCAGACTATTGAGGTAGCGACAGGACAGATGTGATCCCTCTCACCCTGTTCTGGCATTTTTTTGATTCTAGTACACCGTATTATCTCATATCAGACAGTTCTTCGGCTTCACATTCTATTCTTATATGTATGGACGCATCATGGTGATCATTAGAGGAAGTAGGGTAGCCATCACTTATGTAATCAAACAGACTGTATCACTGCACGGGGCGCGTTAGTATGAAATAAATTTTTTGGATTAGGACTTTTGTCAGACAGGGCTACGGTATTATCTATTTATATTATTCTAGGAATGATCGTAATCTTTTCTATCAACTTCACAGAGCTCGGGTATTTTCAGAAATGATCCGTTGTAGAGTTGACATCGAGAAAACAACATTTAGGACTCATTCGGTTAGTGTGAATTCTTGACCATGCCTTTCGGAGTCGCACAACCAGCAGTTTATAGATTTGATGAGCCACGGATCCCACTAGCCTCGCCAAGCGAAAGTCGTATATTATCCATGCGAGCTCAATCAGGCGTGGGCTTTGCTGCACCCTGGCACTTAGCATTTAGCGTCGTGTTATGTGCTGGCTTCGCCGCGTGAGCTTTGCCAAGTGCGAGCTTCGCAGAGCATTAGCTCCGCCGCACCCTAGTGCTTAGCTCCTGATGTTGTGTTACGCAATGGCCTCAACTAGTTTGGCTTCACTCGTGGACAGTTCTGTTAGTGTTTGACACTCTAGCCTCGTTCCCCAGATTTCTCCCGCCTAACATATTTTCATGGATTTAATGAACCGGATTTTCTCGCTGTATATAAACAAATTTATCGTAGTCTTTATTGACAATATATTCGGCCAACCTTGCAAGACTTAGGTATTCTTTATGTAGTTAATTCAGAGTCGGGATTATCATCCAGAGGGCAGTTCTTATAAATTCTCGGTTATACCTTTCAGAGTAATTTGCGCCAACAATTGAAACTCGTTATTATTGGTTTTTCTTTATTTATCTGTGATTAGTTTATCGGGTTTTCTTTACCTATGGTATTATAATCAACTTCCAGAGTAATAGAGAATAGGCAGCACATCTATAATCTTATTACACTCTTCGTCGAGAACAGCTTCACGATCAGCAGAGTAAGTATAAGTTCTGAACGGGTAAGTATCGTATTCCTGGGTCTCGTCATTTCAAAAAGAAGTAATCGTCGTTGATTCTAACAGAATTCAGGCAGTGAAGTTTGGCCAGTTCCTAAGACAACTCATCTTATATTATTCAGAGTGGATTTGTTTTCAGAAGTTCCAGTAGTATTCTTCGTAACAGATATCAGATCAATAGTGATATGATATGATACAGTCCGAAGTTATATACAGCAGGAAATGCAGAAGGCGTCTAGATCTTGTGTTCGTCAGTTATAAGTATCACCCTTAGCTATTTGTATCCTAATTGGTATAATCCTCGTCCCTATCTTTTTTATGTTCATCTTCCCCATATTAAAATTTTGAGGACGAAATTTTTATAAGGTGGATAGAATTTTCCAATCATATTCTTTTGATTTTCGGAATACGTACTCAGATACATATTCTAATTTTCCAATCATATTCTTTTGATTTTCCCTCGTATTTAATTTTATTTTATGATTATTCATATCATAGTTTGGTATTTAGATCCGAATTCCTGGATTCAGAATCAAGTCGAGTCTGAACTGGGAACATGATCCCAGTGTATTGATCGATTTGACCTTTCTGATAATCAGATTTGACAGATTTCAGTTTCAAACATTGTTTTCTAATATTTTAAATTTTTTATGGTTTTTTAAATTTTTCTAAATTTAAATGTAAAATCTTCAAAACTGGTATCGATCAATGCCGCCAATCGATTCTCAGATTTTTAATTTACAAACGAAATTGAATTTCTAGAAACTACTTTTATATTATTTCTTGGAATCACATTTTCTATCTAAATACGTTTTTGGAGATTTTTCTGAATTTATCAGAATTTGAGCGGATTTGGAATCGCCTGATATTGCCAGTTGATTCTATGATTTTTAATTTGAAAACGGAATTGAATTTCTAAAATCTGATTTTACCATATACCTTAAAATAATATTCATCTAAAAATAATATTTTATTATTTTTGAGAATTTTGCGGATCGTTCCAAGTTACTTCATTTTTCGGACTTTTCTACTGTTTTCGGTGTTTCCCAAATTCCAGAATTTTATCCAAAATTTTTTCTATATTTCTAATTTTTCTCCTCCGCTCAATCTTTTCCTTTTCTTTTTCTTTTCTTCCCTTTTCTTTCCTCAGAGAATTCTGTGCCACTCAATAAATATCCCCCAACCACTTTTTCTCTCTGCTCATTTATGACCCGTACCTCAGCTCGTACCCAGACACGGGCCTGACCTTCGCGTCTGAGCTCAGCCCAGCTGAGACGCGGATCTCATTTTGAGAGACGTGAGTCTCAGTTAATAAGACATGGATCTCATTTTCACCACACCCCCACTTGTGTATATATATATATCCGCATTTGGGTTGGAGAGAGAGAATGAGCGGGATATAACATATATATATATATATATATATATATATATATATATATATATATATATATATATTATATCCCAATCCACTCACTTTCTCCAACCAAAACGCGGATCTGACCTCCACGTCTGGGTTATTTATCACCAGACGCGGGTCTGGTTTCGTGTTCACACGTGGGACTCAATGAGACGCCAGTCTCATTTTTATTAAACCCCACACTCTTATATAAATGCTTATATAACATACTCTCTCTCTCTCCCTTTTTCATTTCCTTTCTTCCACCTTTCTTTTCTTCTTCAACCAGCGACAACCCAACCCAACACCTGCCACCTCTCCCGGCTGGCGAGCCCTGGCGCCACCACTCCAGCCACCACAACCAACCCCCCAAACTCCTTTCTCTTCCTACTCCAAAAACACCATCACCACCCACTCCAAAAATACCATCACCTCCTTCACCAAAGAAAACCCATAAATCACCAACTTCTCCACCATCTCCACCACCACGACCACCACCACCATCACCAAACTTTCTCCTCCGCCGAGCTCTTCCATCCTATCCACTTTTCAGCTTCTGAAACGCCATTTCCAACAACTCCATTTTCACCCTTTTACAATCCTCTTGCACCCTATATTCCTTTCCTCTCCTTGGCCCTCTGCCGCCAGGCCCCACCTGGTCGTGCCGCCGCTAGGCCGGCCGGCCGACCCTATCCCTCTCCTCTCTTTTCCCTTCTTTATTCCCATCTCTTTTCTTTTCTCTCTTTCTTCTTTCTTTCCTTCTTTTTTCTTTTCTTCACGCCCTCCAGCCTACTCTCTCTCTCTCAATTCTCACTCTATCTCAACCTCTTTCACGCCCTCACTCTCACCTTCTCTCTATCTCACTACTACACTCTCTGTTCTCCCTCTCACTGATTCTGAATCTAATTCTCCCTCTCCCTACTGCTCACCCCCGCGTCTTTCCTTCTGGCTGCTGGACCGGAAATCCCCTGTGCGTGCGCTTGGCATTTGAACGCGGGGCTCGCCAACCCCGCGTTTCTCCTTTTCTCTTCCCTCGGATTCTTTCTCTTCTTGTATTCTCTCTGCATTTTAATATATATAATATATTTATTATATTTAATATAATTGAACTTGTTCACGCGTTAGTTACTTGGAGTTTCGGAGATCAGGGATTTCACGGTGTTTTTTTCGTATTTAGACGAGTATTCTCACTTTCGTTCTGAGTATACCCGCTTCATTGGGTTCATTTGTATTTATATAATTGTACAGTTGTTGTATTGATGGATTTGTATTGTATCAGTATTGTAATTATTTTGTATGAAGAATGTTTGTAATAATATATGTGATATATATATGTTTTTGTGTATGGTACAAACACTTATGCAGTTACTCCATAGTCCCCAGGCTTAACCACTTTGTGGTTTTACTATAACCTCCAGATTTAGCCTCTCTGAAGTTTTCAAAGTCCTTTGGACTTTCTATATGCTACGCCTGGTAGGCGGACCTAGCATTAGCGCTTTACTGCTAATTTCGTTCGAGCGTAGTTACCCCGTGAGCACAGCTGTGCCGTGAGCGGTAGTATGGCATTTATATGGATGCTTCGCCATGTGCGACAAGCGGTAACCACGTTGAGCATGATGGCGTCTAGTATTGTACGTTAGCTCCGCTCCAACTTTGCTTAGCTCCGCTTGGATGTTCGCTAGCTAGCTTGCTTTCCCGCTTACATGCTTGAAAATTTAACTATATTTTTATTTAATGATTGTGAAGAGTTTGAAACATGTACTTGTACTATTTTTTCAAAACTGTATTGTTTTCCTCTATTCGTACCGATCCCCTGTATCAGTACCGTTTTCTTGTATTCGTACCGATCCCCGTATTGATATCATTTTTCTGTATAGAGTTATACAATAGTGGATATCTGTTGTGCTATCACCTGACATGTTATTACTTGACACCTATTATCTGTCTGTTATCATCTGATTCCTGACATACTTAACACCTGACATCTTACATGACATACTTGACTTATAATTATCACTTACGAAAATGATGATCTGATATCCTAACAAGCATTGATTTACTCCAGTACATGTACTCATAATGCACCTGACATGCTCCTGCTCATTCTCGTACATTGATAATTATCTAATAAAGTATAAAAAAGACAACTTACATCGGGATGGGAGAAACTAATAGATACTGGTGTGATGTTATATCTATAGTGGTCGCAGAACTGACGATTCGTGTTGGGTGTCAAAATACCCAAATTAGGCGACACGTGTCCGCGTGTAATATAATTCCCGAGAAGAAAAAGTAGTAGTGGGTCGTTGTCCCAGACGAGATGGTACCCACTATAAATACCTAGATATATAGGTCGGGCGAGTAATAATAATAAGATGCTAATTAACAATTTGTTGTATTGTTTTGCAACTCGGGTTGTATACACTTAGATTACGAATTTACGATAACACGAGGCATAAGATATATAAATGAGGGTTTCCTTATTTGGATTATTTATTTGACGTACTTGTCTCATGAAGCCGTAAACTGAGTTTGTATAGCTGGTTTTGCTGGTATTCAGTATAATCGATTTTATGGATTTTCTATCGATTTTTTGATGTTTTCTTAATTTAGGAGACAACTCAGTTTATATGAACTCAGGATACGGTAGTGTGAGATGTAAGATATATTGATGAGGATTTCCTTGTTTAGATTATTCCTTCGACGTACTAATCTCACGGATCTGTAACTTGGGCTTATATAACTAGTTTTGCCATATTCACTCTATTTACTGCCTCCTTGCCTGTACCTGCATGTCTGTGCTCACAACATAGTTTTTAATGCATGCTTATGATTTGAATTTATTGATATATGTGTTGGCACTCATCTTACCACTCGTTGGGGAGTTCTGACTCCCCTGAACCTGCATGTTCAGATCTTAGAGGTTGGACCGAAGTGGACTTCCTATTGATCAGAGTGGCACAGCAATGACGTCGTGGATCAGCGGTAGACCAGTCTGAAGCCCTATCCTTCAAAACCCTCCTGCTCGTCCTTAGTTTTCTTTTTGTAACTCGTGAGCGCCTTTTGTACTGTTCATACTTTTATATCTCTTTGTATTCTCGCATTTGCGTCTATCAGTGATGTAATATTTTTATAATATCATATCATATCCTGTGATAACTTTATAATGTACTCATATGTTGGAATGTATAATGCACTACATACTTTCATTCTCTAATTCTTGCATGTACTGATACTTAGCGTATATATGTGAGGGTATTTTCAGTCTGCGTATATACGTTCAGTAACGTCTCTGTACCTACGGGATGGGGTGTTACTATATTTCTATTATTTTCAAGGATTTACACAGAGTTCCAACACTTTAATCGTTCATCTTCAAGGAATTTCCTGAACCAGACGAGAAGAAATTCCTAACAGCAGATCTGAAGCTTATTGCTCGCATCGTCAAAGAGATAGTCGTGCACTGATCAAACTCCTACCGACACACTTTCCCAGAATCAACTCTCGCGTAAGATTCTTATAATTTTCATTTTTTAATTACTTATAATTCTTCTCAAATTTCTTCAAAATTTTCTAATGGAAAACTTGTACATATATAAATTTCTTTATTAGCGTTGTTGATCTTCTGTGAGAATACTAGGTAAAAGATCACCAAATATTATTAAAAAATGCTATTGTTATACCTTACAAAAAATTAGACGTAATTAATAGTTTCTTTCATGATAACATGCATCTATTTAGAGTGATTCCATTCTTATGAGATAATTAAGTTTCATTAAGGTTAGTATTTGAATGCTATGAATTGAGGAGTTACTTAATAAATGGTGAACTCATTCAATTCACAATTGATATTGTTTTCAGATTTTAGATTGTTTACTTCAAACCGACCAAATTTAGGAAGATGAGGCATTAGAGTACCGGTGGATCCACATCTTTCATATTTATAATTGTGTGCATATGTATATGATCAAAATTGGAACTTGATGTTATTTTTTACATAAATGGATTTACCAATGAGTCTGTATGGTATCAGTTTGTGTTGGAGGCTGGTTATGAGACTTTGAGACGTGTATATATGAAGGATTATGACTAGAAATTTTGATTTGGTATTAATATTCATTGGGAGTTATTTCACCAGTTTAGCATCCATATATGTTATTGGATATATAGCTAATATATTTTCTTAGAAGTATAGATTCAGTTATAACTATTGTTCTATACATGATCAAGAAAAATGAGAGGAAAAAGAAAGAAGGAATCTAGAAGGAATACACATCATGGATCATTAGTGATTAGCCTTACCAAGTCACATTCTGGGATTTGACTATTTTAAGATCTTGGGGTATGACGCCATCTTGCATGTGGGTCATGAGCCTCAGTGAAGAGCTTAATTGGATTGGTTGGACTCGTTGAGCCTGAGCCCATTCCGGCCAAAAGCCTTCAGGCTCGTTAGGCCTGAGTCCAATCATATGGCGGGCTATGCCCACACAATACTTAGTTGCAATAATTTTTTCAATTTTTTTGTTGAATAGTTGCCCACACAATACTTAGCAGTATGTTGCCTTCACCTTTGGTTGTTCCTTTAAGCATATAAGTCTTTATTGAGACCCTAACACGTCTCTTCTTTCTATTTCCAATGAAGTTGTTTTCCAAGTATGTGCCATCCATCTTCTCTGTATGGGAATAGTAATGGATACTCCAAAGACACATAGGTTGGGTGCATTTCACTAATTCTTTGAAAACCTTTCTTGTAATGGCACAGAACATCACACTTACCTACATGTTGTAAATAATCACCAATCATCAACACTGCAATATCTGAATTGTTGGGGGGCAATCATTTGCCTCATTTTGTTTTTCCTATTCTCAATTATGTGTGAACTGAATTCAGACTTCTGACCCTTTTCGTCCCATTCCCTGGCTTTTTGAAACTCTTTAATGCACCTGTTATTTTCACCAAGGACTAACTTTCATCATCAATATTCTTTTTTCCTTTTGTTGTTTTCTTTTTCTTTTCCAATGCTTGGTACTTGTTCATTATCTCATGTTCTGTGATGCTAGATATATAGTGACGCATACCTAGGCCTCACTTCATCAATAGGCATCAAAGAACCATAAACATTCATACATAAAGTGTAAGGCCCTCTCCATTTCATCACACCGTAGGCTATTTTTTTCCCCATGGGATGTCATTGCAAACATAGAGTTGAATATCCAGATGTGTTCTCCAAAGCATTTTGACACAAGGTCTGAGAAAGAAGGATCCATGCATTCTAACTGAGTATCTAATGTTGCCTTAAAGGGTGGGAAAACGATTTTGCCACCAACAGCAGCTTGCATAGTGGCACTCTTTTGTCAGCTTCACCATGTCTTCTTTCCACATAATGGCGCCACAGTTTCCACATGATTCTGATGGGGAAGGAAGTGTGTAGAGATTTCTATGTGAGATTATGAAAATAGGAAACATTCATTTATTAGGTAAAAATGTTCTTATTTTTCCTCGAACTTTCTATAGCCCCAGCAAATCCAAGGCAAGTGAAAGTATGGAAAAAGACAACACAAGGGTACTAGCTGCGTCTGAACAGATCCTGATTTATGTTCATAATTACTTTGATTGTCGGGCCAATTCAAAGTGTTCTATCATCCAATTTAGGCCAGCTCATAATTAATTTGATTCATATAATCATCCTCTTTGTTACCTGATGCACTCAATTATCGTTTGATTTGAATGTTGCAGAGATAATCGCTTATAATGCTTCTATGCCAAGGCACAAGTGCATTTGCAGAGAAATCTATGCTACTTGAACAAAGAAGTCCATTGATTAGTATCCAAAAGTGCATATTTTACATCATAACTCCCATGCATAATACAAATAAATATGTGATTTTTACTCCTCTTCTCTACATATTTGCAGGTACACAATTAATGGAGAGATATTCAAATAATCACTTAATTAACACTAATTAAGTGATTAATCAAGATTAAGGATAAAGCCAAATCTCAATCCAGATCTAGAGAGATCCGCGCAACAAATTCAGAATCCAAGTGGTCCACGTGGATAACAACCCAGATACCAGATCTCACCAGAAAATCTGGACCCAACGGCCGCAACCGTGCCGCGCCCATGCCGCGCCGCCGCGGCAATCTTGTGGCCGTTGAGCCCCGGATTTTGTGGCAACAACCTTGCTTCTGGATGCTTCTCAGTTCTCCTATAAATACTTCATTTGTACCTGCGAGAAAAAACTGATCAGAGAAGAGAGGAGATTAGTTTTAGGTGTTGTAATTTTCATTTTTCTCTAGGTTTTGTTCTTTAGTTCCCTCTTCTTCTCTATCCCTAGATTTCATTACAAAAGAGAGTGATTGTGAGGGAGAGAGCTTGTGTAATCAAGGGTGACAACTTGAAGCTATGCAAGGATTGATCCATCCTCCATTCCTCTACTTGAGTTTGATTCTAGTTTCTTGTGCTTTCTTTACTTGCTTTATTACTTGCTTTGTTTAGTTCTTGCAATCTAATTCAAGCTTTGTTTTAGTTCTTTAATGGTTTCTTGTAGCTAATTTTCATTCCATGTACTAGTTTACCACTAGCTTAGCCACTTCACTACTCATGGGTGATTGCTTTTGTTAATCTTGCAAGTGTATGATCTTCTCTTCTCCGATGGTTAAACCACCATCTTGCAAATGAGAAAGTAATTAGGTCAACATGTGAGAGGAATTCTAAGCCTATGGAGTGACAACATTAGGCAAAGCTTTCATTATCAAGGAGTTTGGTAAGCTTTGGCAAGCTAGCAAGGTAATCTAGTCTTGGATCTCTTTCTTTAAGTTTCTTGATTCTTTTCTTGTGAATACAACATCCACATCACTTCTTGATTTCTTTTCCACTTCCACCACGAACATATCCATCCTCTTTTGGTTTCTTTTGTATTTGCTTCACTAAGTTTATAATCAAGAGAAGGATACTAGTTTGATCACTTCACTACCATACGTTTAAAGCTTCCATCGCGAGCTCTCCCTGAGATCCGACTCGGTATAGCCCTATGCTATAGCGGAGACAAGAAAGGGTACATCAAATACATTTGCTACATAATAAGTACACCTTTTCAGTCTAATCATCCATCGCACCTCATGACTCAAGTAGAGAAAAAGAAGTTCTAAACTTTCAATTTTATTTTTGTGCTTAGGCCTGCGCCAACCTCCTATTGCATTTGGAAAGCATCCTAAGTGGCTTGAAACCTCCCATGCTTGCACCCCATTTCCATTGTCCTTACTGTTTTCACTTGAAATCATATCCTTGCAAGCTGCTCCCTCCTCTCCTTTCTTTCATTGGAGGCTGAGACATATATTGCATGGACACGGCAACGTTGAAATGTACACGACACATGGACACGTGGCAAATTCTAAAAAATACACACGACATGTGTGTCTGACACGCGTGTCTGATACATTTCGGACATGACACGGCTCCATCATAGAAGTGTCCGCGCTACATAGGCTGAGACTGCAGGTTGCAAGTTTTAGTGGAGCCCGCATCTTGTTTCTCATTTTCAACTCTTAGTAGATTTGTTTTCTCACTGCTTCCAGAATTGACCTACTATATTCATGCTAGACATAGGACATTCCCAAGCGAATGCCCTTCCGTTGCCTTGCACATTAAATCAGCATCATATACAGTGTGATTCTTCTTCTGGTACCTTGCACATACGCAAGATCTTTCTCCCCTTTATTTGTTAGTTAGACAATCCCTACCCTGCATTTCCTTTTGTGGCACTTTTAGCTTGCATCACCATGTTCTATTGGACACAAAATCGCATTATAAGCTAAGCGCATCAAACTCGTTTATCTAGGAAGAAAAGAAACACACTGTTTTAGGGTGGCTAGCTCTTGACACACGCGTGGACGCACGCGCGCGCGCACAAAAAAGGTTAGGACACAGCGTACACATGTTGTGCACATGAAAAGCGAGAATGTTTCTTGGGGTAGGATTATAACATAGTAAGTTTATACTTTATTATAATCCAAATTATAATTTGGGGTTCAAATTTGATAAGTTATTCAAAAGTTAAGAACGAGTGAGATCAAATTTAATATTTTGATCTATTTTATTCTTTTTAGCTAAATAATTTTATCTAGAACATCTACATATGTAGATATCCAACATTATTTCAGAATTGAGTTTTTTTCATATGACCCCAGTAAATTTGTTATTTACATATAACACCCAAAAAAACTTTGTATTTATGAAAAAACCCCAATAAACTTTAAGTTGTTTATTCTACCAAACTATTAAGTTATTCACGGACACAACATTGAAATGAACATGACACGCCGATACACAACAGATTCTCTCCGACATGCGTGTTGGACACGGCACGACTCTATGATAGGAGTGTTCGTGCTACATAACTATTAAGTTTTCCTTTAAAAGCTTACAAAAGACCCTGATTTTAAAACGTGTTCATGTGCATGAATGGAGTTCAGTAACAAAACAAATCAAGCAAGTCTCGCCAACAAAGAATGATCGATCTAGACTACAAGTTCTCAGCTTAAATAAGTTGCACACATGCATCAGATTTCGAAATGTAAATTAAATGAATAATAACATTATTTTGTCATGCGAGTCCCATATGTAATATTCAAATTAATAGATACAAGGTAACAAAAGCAGTGTACTCAAGTTATTTTATGTAATTAGCCGGCAGAAAGATAAACTAACAGAGAATTCTACTGTGTGAAACTAGTATTGTCTAAAGGGAAAGAATACCTGAAGATAACCGATTAGACTAAGATCAAATCAAAAGGTGTTCCAACAATGGCAGCTTTGCTTCGCTCTCAGCGTCAAATAGGTCTTCTGGTGGTTGTTCTCAAATTACTTGAGCGACAAGTTGGTGTGGAAGCCAGATGACGACAGGTGAAGTCGCCGGAGTGTAGACAAAGTCTGAGTAGTCGTCAGAATATACAATCTCAAATAACTCACCTTCATACACCAAGAAGGTTGACGTTGAATCCAATTCAATCATGAGGCGTCGACTTGTGGCAGAAGAAAGACTTGACAATAAGAGGGAAAATAATGTGGATGTAGTGAAGGAGACTGGGGTGGTGTTGGATTGGTAGAGGGGACTGGGGCACTGGTACAACAGAGGGGATTTGGGGCTTTGCTAGTGCAACCGGGGAGGTCGGCTATCACTGGTGCAGCAGGAGCATCAAATCAAAAGGCGGAGAGAATGGAAGAGAAACACCGAATAGACGCGCCGTCGATGAAGTCAACTGGTCGCTGGAGAGTCGAGATGTAGCCATGGTCGCTGGAGAGTCGGAGGGAGAGAAAATTGATGTGTTGTTGAAGATGTTGCCACAGTTGCGAGGAAATCAAGGGAACATTAAGGACCAAGCTGCAGTGTTGTTGGTGAAGGAGAATCATTCCCTAGCGTCAAACAGAGAGCAATGAGATTGAATTGATAGATCTTTGCTTCAGTAACATGAATACAGGAATTTAACAGAGAAACAAAGAAAAGATTAAGAGGGAAGAAGTACAGAGAGCAGTAAGCAAAGAAGTTTCATTTTCATCATTCATCATCCCTCATAGAGGACACCAAGTTGCCTTTATCAGGCTCCAAATTCAGTTCAGAACCATATCCTCGAGCTCAACAAGTTGGTGCTATTGGCCCAAAGGCCTATCACTCTAGTTTTGATGATGATCAACTCATGTAGTTATAGTACTAATGATCTTGTGTTTATTTAGTTTCAGATTTGTGATCAAGATCTTAGTAGGTGTGTAGCTTCAATAAAGGATTTAAAGTCAAGTTTTGGAGCTAGCACGGTTTGATTCAAGAGCTTGTGCATCAAGATCAAATCATGTACTCAAGAGGAGTAGCTCTATGGATCGTATTTGGACCAAGTCAAGAAGATGAGAAGACTTCAAGTGAAGACCTTCAAGATCAAGACTTGTGTCTAAGTTTGTTTTTATAAGATTTTATTTTTAGATAAAATGTAAAGGATAGAATAGTTGGTGGATTGCTCAAGTATATCCTACACACACACACTCTTGATTTAGATAAGTTTTCATAAAAGAATTTATATTTTAGAAAAATACAAAAGAGTTTTCTTTTGAAAAATAACGGTTTGGTTTTTGGTATTTAAAGTTTACATGTATTTAACCAAAACCAAATTTAGAGCTTAATGTCAAAAACATAGATATTTCACCATGTATGTGTAGTGGATCATATCCATACACTCTATGCTTTAAAAGTTGTTTAAATATCTTGTTTTTGTATTTAGAGAAGTTTTGGAAAAACCAACTTTTTGGAAAAATACAGTTTTCATTTTTAGCCAAAATTTTCAAGTTACAAAAATAGTTCAAATTGTTTGTAACATGTCTTGATTTTGCTCAAGCATGTTTGATTTTCAAAGTATAATGTTAAAACTATTTTTGTAGATTTTTCATGATTTTATGGGATTTTATTTGAGCCAAAATGACCAAGTTTTTTATCTCAGAAATTCCTGTCCTGGCTTCTGCCGGTCGACCGACTTGGTCGACCGACTCGGTCGACCGACTCGGTCGACCGACGTGCACAAACATGCACGCCAGTCTGGCTGGAGGGCCGGTCGACCGGGACGGTCGACCGTCCAGAGAGCTCTGCTCTCTGGAAAGGCCCCGGTCGACCGGGCGGTCGACTGGACAGAGAGTATGCTCTCTGTATCCAGGCCACGGTCGACCGGCCGGTCGACCGCTGGCGCAACGGTCAGAAATCTGACCGTTGCCCGGTCGACCGACAGGCCAACCTGGCTCCAACGGCTAGTTTTTCTAGCTCTATAAATTGGGGCATTTGGGTGCTGTTTTCTATAAGATTTTTAAGTGGGTTTTGAGCTAGTTTTTCCAACTCCATTAAGAAGTTTTCTCCACTTATTTGAGAGCAAATATTTCCAATCAAAAGGGGAGTTTTATTAAGAGTGTTTAAAAGTGATTTTCTTGAGTTTTCCTCCACCATTTCAATCCTTGTTTTCTCACACAACACTTGAGCCATCCATTGCTATATCTACCTATAGGGATTTGTTGTGAGAATATTTTAGGTGATCAAAGTGTTGTGATCACCAAAGTTCCATTTTGTACTTTGAGGAGGCGGACGCGTGTGTTCGCGGGTGTTTCGAGTTCGTGTGTGAACTCGGTATTTGAGGTGCGGCCTCGGCGAGCTTGTGGGCTTGCGGTGTGTACGGGACTAGAGAGTCCAAGGAGTTCAAGTGTGAATCGCCTTGTAGGTGTTGCGGCACCGAGTGATCCGGTGGGATCTATTTATAGTGGAAATCCTTCAAGTGTGAAGGCAGGGACGTAGAGCAAGTGTGCTCGAACCTCGAAACAAATCTCCGGTGTTTGCGATTGCTCACTCTCTATCTCTTACTCTTGTCTTTATATCTTGCATGCTAATATTGTCTTTATCTTTATATGCTTGATATATTGTGTGCTTAATTGTTATATGCTTGGAGATTGTTTGCTAACACTTGTATTCAACCAAGAAAGCCAAAGCGGCACCTCAACTCTTATTTAGAGGAATCTTGAGGAGTTAGTCCAGAGCCCTTCACGGGGAATCCGGCTACACTCTTATGTTATACGTGGTGTTTAGTGTAATAAGTTTTTAATGCCGCATTTAGTGACCATTAGATTAGCCATCACCTATTCACCCCCTCTAGGTGATTTACAGGTGCGTCGTCTGCGCAGAAAGACACGTCCGTAACGTGTACATGCTCTGATGTCAGATCCCTTACCTATCTTTTCTGCACTCTTCTCCAAAGCTAGTCCCTCAAATCCATATCCTATCCCACAACAATCTTAACCCCATCTCCCCCAGACTTGAGACTCGTCTTCTCTCATTCATAAATCTCCCTTACGCATTCCTTAATTATGTGAGTGATAGATGTTACAATCTAAAATTCTAGCATGGATTTAGAGGTGAATTTTTGAACAATAACGAAGTCAAGGATCTTAGGTAAACATCAAGAGAGAGATGAAGAAACTTGGGCAATTGAGGGAGATGATGAAGATTGGAGGGGGGGAGAGAGAGAGAGAATTTATAGATAGGAGTTTGACAAAGCTAGTAGAGATGAAGGGAATTGAGATAGGAGTTCTAAGCTAGTAGAGATGAGAGAGGAAGGCAAAGGAATTGGGGGTTTGACAGATGGTTTGTGGACGGAAGGGATTAAACACAGTTTGGGAGAAAACCGTTGGAGAAGATATACACTCAGAAGAGAAAAAGTTTAGAAAGAAGATAATGGTATTAAATAGGATTCGGGATAGGTATGACATTTAATTAGGGAATATTTAAGGAAAAATATAATCATTTGATAGAGCTTTGAAGGAATGGGTTTTTTTTAAATAAATCAAGGCTAAATTACTAAAAGCTACCATGAACTTTCAGGATTTTTCAAGAAACTACTATAAACTTGATTTATTACGACTAAGTACCACAAATCAAAAAACTACCACTCGTAGTTAGACATCAATATAAGCTTGAAAACTCATTCTTGCCCCCTCATTAATTCGACTGAGCCCATCAAATATCCATCGGAGTGTTCAGAACCCAAAATCAAAAGGAAAAAAAGAAAACTTGTGTCTTAATCTCTATCACTCTCTTAAGAACGAAAAAAATCTCCTTGCTATGAAAAGAAGAACTTGCCTTTCAGCCCTCATTGAAGTTGTTGGAGATGAGAGATCATCGTTGTCGGTCTTGCTCGATCATCGTGGGTCGTCATCAATCGCTACGAAGGTCAAAGTGCAGGTCGTGGAATCTCGGTAGGTGTTGAGTTGAGAAAGCTAACAGTTTCTTAGAGAGATGATGAGAGGTAAAATGTGAGGATATTTTTGTCATTAACTTGGTAATAAATGGTCACATGGGATTGAAAAGTTTACATCTAACAGACGGATGGTAGTTTCTTTAAAGTAGTTTCTTTAAAAGTTCGTGGTACTTAATCATAATAAATCATGTTTATGATAGTTTCTTGAAAAAACATGAAAGCTCATTGTAGTTTCTGATAATGTAGTCATAAATTAACATATAGTAGGGGTTACATGTAAATAAATTTCTAGGGGTTGTATGTAAATGAGAAAGTTTAATAGGGCACATAAGGGCAAAAAAAAAGCTTTCACAACTAACTATCGACTAAAAATATACTTTTATCACCTTTATAGTAAACTTATATCGATTCTAAAATACAATATAGCAGAAAAGTATAAGAAAAAATTAAATATGCAGTAAAAATCATTTGATGAAAATAAAGCGAAGTAAAAAAATGAGAGAATTGAAAAAGAAAAGGAATGTTGCAAAACTAGAAAAGTTATAAAAAAGTATAATACAATCAATAAAAATGAAAAATAAAGGAAAAAATTTAGAAAGATAAATAAGAATCTAAAAAAAAAAAAAAAATAAAAATATGGAAAGAAAAGAGAAGAAAGAAGTAGGGAAAAAAGAATAGTATATAACATAGAAATAAAGTAAAAAACCACAAAAAAGGAAAGAAAAAGAAAGAAAGAATTAAAAACACAAAAAAATGCTACAGAAAAAATAATTTAGAGGAAAAAAACAAATATTAAAAGAAGAAAGAAATTTAGAAAATGAAGAAATAAAAGATATAATCCAAAACACAAAAATGTCGAAAAAAGAAAAGAAAATTTTGGAAAGAAATAAAAAAGAGGACTAGGTAACAGGATAAGAAAAAATATACAAAAGTAGAACGGAGTTAAACAAACAAAGAAAAAAATCCGAAGGAAAAAAAAAAAGAAAAGCAAGGAAAAGAATCATGAAGAAAAAGCAAACATTGGGAAAAAAAATGGAAAGAAAAAGGAATTAAAGAAATACCGAATCTAGAAAAAGAAGTGCAGAAGTACTTGAAAAAAATAAGTAGAAGGAAACCAGATATAAAGGACAAGCAAAAATGAGGAATATAAAGAAAAAACATAATGTAATTAAAAAAATAAGAAAATGTAAGAAAACAAAAAGAAGAAGAAAAAATAATATTTGAAATGAAATATATAGAGAAAAGAAAACAAAGAATTGAAAAACAAAGTAGAAAGAAAAGGTAAGAGAAAGAAAAGAAGAAAACTAAAAATAAATATTCCATATGAGGAAAAATATCTGACAAAAAGTAGAACATCCTTAAAAAAAGAAAATAACGAAGAAAAAGAAAAAAACCTGTTGAAACATAACTTGGAAAGAAAAAGAAAAGCAAGAATAAGAAAAAAAAATAAATGTGAATATTACAAAACAGTAACAATAATTTTGAAACAAAAGTAGGACTAATCGGTTAAAAGTATCTGAAAGAAAAATAAAAAGAATTTTCAAAAAGAATAATAGAAACTATCCAGAGAAAAGAAAAGAAAAACAGAAAAAACAAAAAGAAAGAATAAAATGATATAGGAAAAGATTGAGAAATAAGAAGTCAAAAAAAAGAAAATTATAGTGAAAAAACAAAAAAGAAAAAATGATTCGTAAGAATGAGATCAAAGACAATAATAGGGAAATAAAATGAAAAGAAAAAAACAAGAAAGAAAGAAAAAGACAAAAAAAATTGGATTAAAAAAATCAAAGAATTATTCAAAATAAACAAATAGAATAGTAAAAGAAAAAGGGTTTAAAAAATAAATGAATATTATTAAGAAAAACGAAAAGAAAGAAATAAAAAAATAAAAAGGAAACATATAAAGAAGACAAATAAAAGAATCTCAAAAACAATGGAAACAAGACATAAGAAAGAAGGGAAAAAGGGCAAGGAAAGATATGGGAAAAAAAGAAACAACACAAAGGTAGAATATTATATTAAAAAAAATCAGAAGAAAGGAAAATAACCACGAAAAAAATAGAGAAAATAAAGAAAGCATATGGAAAGAAAAGAACAAAAAAGAGTAAAAAAGACGTAAAGGAATAAAAGAAGAGAAAAATATGGACAAATAAAATAATAATAATTAGTGAAAACCAAAAAAAGAGATAACCTCAAAAAAGGGGGCGAAGGAATTAAAAAGCGAAACTCAGGTGGTAATAGAAAAAAGCTAGAAAAAATAGATAATACAAAATTCTGAAGGAAAGAAAGGATAAAAAGTGGAATATTAAAAAAAGAAAAAAATCAGAAAACACAACATAAAATAAATTAATCATAAAAAAAGAAAATTTTGAAACAAAAACAAAAAAAAAGCGATAAAAGAAAAGAATAAATAAAGAATTAAAAAAGAAATAAAATAATCTTTGACATAGAAGTGCATAAAGAATTGAAATACATAAGTAGAAGGAAACCTGAAATAGAAGACAAAAAATTGGAAAGAATAAAGAAAAATATAATCTATAATCAAAAAATAAAAATAAAATGGGGGCAAAATATGGAAAATAATCGAAAGATTAAAAAAATAAGGAAAAAAAGAATCTTCAAATGAAAATTCAGAAAAAGAGAAGAAAGAATAAAAAAATAAAGTAGAAAGTAAGAGAAGTAAACAAAATATGAAAAAATTAGTTTATAAAAAGGAATTGGAAGTCGCCCGTGTGGCCACATGGTAAAGCCATTGGGTTTTGCTCCCCAATGGGCACCGGTTCGAATCTCATGGGGTGCGACATATGTAAACAGGATATATGTGTGTGTATAAATTGGCGGTTAACCGCGAGCTTCTTCTCAAAAAAAAAAGAATTGGAAAAAAAAAGTAGACCAGAATCAAGGAAAAATAGAAATATGTAAAAGAAAAAAGAATGTTGAAAAATAATTTGGAAAGTGTAACGCCCCGATCCTAAAGATACGGAGACGTTATGGCGACGCATATACGCGAGGAAAATACCCCACGCATACGCGCTAAGCTTAAATTGTAACCTGAACAAGCTATAAATCTGAACCATAATAATCAAGGACCACTGCAATAATACATATAATGACTACACATGATCTCAATGAAATAAGGAATAGAATGGAAGCAAAATGTGATATACAGGAATCAAAGAACAATAGCAGAAATAAGAATGCAAGAATACCAGAATAAAAAGGAAGGGAGAATCCAGCTCCTTGCAAAGCGTACCGTCTCATCGAACACCTGCACATTAGAACAACCGTCCAATAGCTGGACGTGCAAACCCAGGGTCGTCAGAACGCGACCATAATGAGTGTGTGTGTAAAGGGGAAACAGCTCGTGCAGAAGAAACCATGTGCATATATAATAGTAAGAACAACTGCAGATAGGACTACATAACCAAATAAATAACTGAACAGTAACACATGATAACAACATGAATACAGATAGAAGACAACTGGCACAACTGTAAATATGCAATCAATGTCAAGGCGTGTAATCTATCACATGTCACTAGGTTGGCATCCAAGTCTGGTCACAAGTCTGGTCTTGGTTACAATCATTTGGTCCTGGTTACAATCATGTATACAGTCATGTGTCATAAGGCAGGGTAACCATTCAGGATACAATACAGGGTGTAACCTAGCATATCACTGGTTGCTATACAATCCAGTCATGGATATGGTTATATGTCTATCACAGTGATATAAATGTACAGTTAGATGATTGTGGTCAGTCACAATTCAATAACAGTTTATTATTAATTATGTCAGCGAACACCAATTGCCACCTGTAATAGGCGCATCCCATACTACGCCTACTACATGTGTCAATCAGAGTCCTAAATTATTGAAATTAATAGAAGAGACTTTGTCCATGCTTTAGGTGGGTCCCGTACATACCCGGGACCACGGCCCAGATGCCTGGCGCTGAACCAGGCCCTACCGCCAGGTAGTCAGTAACAGTAACAGTACTCACAGTATCACTGTGGAACAGTAAACTCACAGTAGCACTGTGGAACAGTAAACAGATGGGATGTCAGTCATCCCCCGGAACCCTGCAGTAGAACCGTATTTCGGCTGCGCAACCTGTATCCTAGGTCCACCCAAAATACAGACGCTGTCTCTTCCATCAATTTCCCCAATCCTGGTGTAAGTTGTCCATTTACATTATTATTTATTCAATTCAGTTACATCAGTCAATGTCCATATTATCTAGAACACTGGGATGATATGGTGACAGTAACAATAACAGTACAGTAACAGTAAATCAGTGATCGTATACACGGTGAACAATATCAGTAACAGTGAACAGTAACAGTAACCGTGTATACGATGAACAATAGGACTGTACAGGGTGTTACGGTCAACAATCTTGTCCCAGTAACTTTCAGTAATATGCATAGTATTGTTATCAGTTAGATGTCATATAGTTAGTCAAGTTATCTAAATGGTATCAGGATATTTATTCTGAATCAGCAATGTGGTCTTCCGGGGTTTGTTGATTATGTATTTAATACGTGAATGTGAACATGAGCAATAATTGACATGCATAAACAGTAATTAAACATGAACACTGTTTAAACCTAATAATGTATATAGAAACCAGTTAAAAGCACTCATATATAATAATATCAAAATACTCAATAAGAAAATAAGGAACACTCACATGAAATGACGTAGTTTTGGAACCAAATCACCGTCTGGTCTTCACCGCACGAACTGGTACGAATCGCTAGATCATCCCATGGACCGGTTTCCGAATCGCCAGTCTATCGGGTCCAGGTCTCCCGCAACGGTCCGGATCTCACGTTACCGAGTTCGAATCACACGAGCGAGTCTGTAACTGTTGTAACATGATCTTATATATTGTAACATGATCTTATATAAAAACCAGTAAGTCAACCATATAGTTAGAGTGAAAAATCACATGGAGATGGTGATTGGCTGGGGATTGAAACATGAAAGAAGACAATCCTCTTATGGATAACCTTATAGCAGCTTAAGACCAATATTATTCAAAATCCAATAAAAATTTTGTATATGACCAATATTCATCAAAGGCCCAAGTCAAGCTCCCATATCTCTTATAGCTCGAACACAAATTCCCATGACAAACTCCATATCACTGATTCACTATATTGAGGAGAGACATGGGGATACAATCTATCTTAGACCGAGTACAATGTCCCAAGAAAGATATTTCATTAAATAACTACATATTACCATAAATTCAACAAGTGGTTCACATGAGATTAAAAAGGCAATATCTTTTATATCTCAGCACCAAAACCCAGCCAGAAAGCATCATACCTGAAGACTTGAGCAAGGATCACACAAATTCCTAACACAAAAAAAATCCCATTAAAATCAATTATCTATTAACTAAAGTCAACAGCGCTCGTAAGAAAATACAAACTTATACAATCCACGGTAAACACTAAGCCCGACACAAAATTAGCAAACCCAATTTTACACTAGAATTCAGCAAGCGCTATAAAAATAATATTGAACAAAAATTAAAAGACCTATGTTTTTTTTATGAGGTCAACACTCGGTTCCAACGTCAAAAATCTTACCAATGATCAAAGAGCTTCACATAAGAACAAAGACCAGGCTAGAAAAACAATACCCAATTCTAAGATTAAGAGAAATGATTGAAATTAATTATTAAATAAAAAAAAGAAACAAGATAAAAGATTCTCACGGGGGGTGTTGGCTGCGTGGGCTGTGGCGGCATGGAGGAGATCCAGCCAGCAGGGGAGCTGGGCTGCCGTGGGAGGAGAGAGAGACCGGGGGCGCTGGTTGCTCGGGCGTTGCTCCACGGGTGCTGCCATGTGGAGGCTGGCGGCCTGGAGGCAAGGGAAGAGGGGACGCCGCCCTGCTAGAGGTGTTGCTGGAGCCAAAGGAGGGAGACATCCTGGATTGGTGGCGGGGATCGCCGGAGCTACTCACGGCAAGGGATGAGGGGATGGGGTTGTGTGAGATGTAGGCGGCTGGATTGGGAGAAGAAATAGAGATTAGGTTTTAGGTTAGGTTAAGATTAGGATTATATAGGGGGTGTAATTGTGTTGTGGGTTTCGGGTTTCGGGTTGGAACATGGATAAAAGATTGATGGGTTATGAAATAAGTAAAAGGGTAATAAAGGTTAAATAAAATGGTGGGTGCCATTTTGCAACAAAAGCCAAAGTGGCTAAGTGGTTTGTGCTGTCAATGTGGGAAGGATGGTCACGGGTTCAAGGCTTGAAAGGAGCAGTCAGTTGTTTTGATAAATATTTTGGAAGAAATAAAAAGATTAATAGAATGTGGGGGACCCCTTCATTCAAGAACCCATAAGGCTATAATGGTTGGGGCATGCTATTTGTTTGTGGGGGACCCGGGTTCGAAACCTGTCACTTGCGGTTTTCAAAATTTTTTTTTTATTTATTATTTTTTTGAAGGAAAAGAATTTGGGCCTGCTATTGGGCTTGGGCTCAGTTTGGAAAATAAAGACAAGGGAGGAAAATTATATGATGGTCTTGGGCTTGAAACAAAGGAGAATAGGAATAAGAAAAATGGGATAAATAAAACATTTAATCATGATGGTGATGATCGAGAATTAATTAGTAATAATTAAAATAATATCTAAACTTTAAAGATGACAATTTTCTTAAAACAAAATACACATACACTTTATAGGTATTATTTTTCACAATTAATTCATGTATTGCAAGGTATGGGTATTACAGAAAGAAAAAGTAATTACACACACTTATATTGCAATTTAAGTCTAGGAAGAAGCAGTGTTCTAAATATCCCCGATATAACCCCGATATTGCGCCGATATTGCGTTTACGGCACCTAGTCGCAATGATTTGGCACATCCAAACCGATATAGCGGTTTTCATTCAAAATCGCCGATAGATAGGCATGGACCCGATATATCGACCACAATTTCGGTGATTTTGGACCCGATATAGCGTTTTACACCCAATTTCTAGGTTAGGTATTTGGGTAATTCGAGTGATGTGACAATGTGACATTTTTAAAAATTCTACACTTGGCTAGTGATTATGGATTCATAGGCTTAATGCAAGTTATCGAGTTAAATATATCTTAAACATATAAGTATGATGTTTTATGTAGATTTATATAATTTATGCATATATAGTCTTATTAAGATGTGATTTAAGACAAGAAGATATGTACATTACAGTCCGATTTTGACATCCAATTTTTGAAAATATCCCCGATATATCCCCATCTCCGATAAATTTTTCCAGCTGATGTAGCTGTTGTGGCCGCCATTTAGAAGATTGAAAAGAAGGCACACTCTTATACAAATATTTTCCCCTCTATGCATTACTTTGTGGACGATTGTGATTTCGTTTAACATAAAATAAGAATGATTGTAATTCTCGGCCACAAGGTATGGTGTTACGGTGTTAGATGGACTCGGACTGAATCACAACCATTCATAAAAGAAACAGATTGTCAAGAATTGACATATTGTACCTTTCAATACAAAAGACACAGATGCGAGAATTTAAATATGATCAAGAGGCAGTTTGAATGATACTATTAGAAGCAAGAAACACATGAGGATGACGTGTATTCTTTTCGTTTTTGCTATAATGAATCTCTCATGCTCCATGAAGTATGTGAATTTAGTTGGCGAAACCACGTATATGTTGGAAGAAGAGGAATGCCAGAATCGTTTCAACAACAGAGGAGAGACAAAATCATTGTTTTCAGGAGTAAATAAGGATGTAAGGGAGCTTTTGAGAACTTGTAATTGGAAAACTAACAGAGACAGCAGTATGAGAGCTATTATGACAATTTAGGATGTATAAGCTAAGCAAGAAGGTTAGCTCTTTTAGGTAGAGATGTGTTTTGCTACAAAGTAATGGGTCACGACCAGGGTCCTCTCCCTATTCTTCTGCTTGTATTCATATGAACCTTGCAAACAGTATGGCTGTATATTGCATGTTTCTGTATCAATAATATCACTTTACTGTTCAAATATACAAAAACATTTATATATATATATAGAGAGAGAAACTTGACTACTTCCGAAAGGAATTGAGCATGAATTCTTCCTACTCAAATTCAATGTTATGACATTCAAATAAAAGATCCACTCAGTTGAAGTTGATTTACATAATTTAAAATAACTCTAAAAATCAAGTTTGTTATAATTTTTTTGACCATGCATCAAGTGGACACAAAATGGACAGCCAAAAGTAGCATATTACTTAGATCTATGATTTTAAATATAAAAATTCCCGATCCTATCATTTGAACATGATCTAAACATAAAAAAACCCTCACACCAATTTTTGTTAGGTTTTAAATATTCTACACCATTAAACTAACCAACTCACTATTTTAATTTGCGCCTACTTGATGAATAAGCAAAAAGTATTCAAAACACTAGATTTTTTTTATTTTTAATTACTTTAAATAATTTAGATCAATTTCAACGGATTGGATCTTGTATTTGAATGTCATACCATTGAATTTGAGTGGAAAGGATTAATGCTCAAATCCTTCCCAAAAGATCTAAGTCTCTTTACACACACACAGATATATATATATATATATATATATATATATATATATATATATATATATATATATATTTCTTTTTTGAAATCTGTCAGGATATCATGGGCCCACAACGCGAACAATGAGTGCGACCCCCAACAAATCCTACGGGTCCCGTAGCCTCCACCCTGAAACTATATGTGTGTGTGTATGAAAGAATAAAAACTAAGTAATATAAGATAGATTTAAAAAATTGTGAGAAGTGGAAAATATCAAAAGAAAGATTAACGAAAAACACAAAATAATCGATGAAGAAAAGAAAAAATGGGAATAAAAGGACAAAGAAAAAGAAAAAAGTCTGCAAAAAAGAAAAAGAAAAGAAAAGAAAAAAAATAGATCAGAAATGAAAAAAAATTAAAAAATCTACATGGAAACATAAAAGAATCCAAAAAAGAAAAGAAAGTTTTTCTGGAGAGAAAAGAAAAGAAAGAATCAAAATAAGAAAAAAGAATTAAAAAAAGGAAGAATAAAAAAGTAAAATAGAATTAAAAAAAGTAGGAAAGAAAAATCACAGGAAAAAAAGAACATCAATGTAAAATTTTAAAAGAAAACAATATGGAAAGTGCAGAAAGGGAAAAAAGAATGTCAAAGAAAAAGAAAAGAATATGGAAAGAAAAGATAATAAAGAACAAAGAAAAATCAAGAAAGGAAGAAAATATGGTTAAAAAACAAAGAAAGAATTGAAAAAAAGCGGAATAGAACCGAGAAAAGAGAAACACAAAAAAATGAAAAAAAGTTAAATGAAAAGGAAAAGAAAAGAAGAAAATCTAGAAGGAAACGAAAGAAGAATAAAAAAAGAGAAAAGATAAAGTAAAAAAGAAAGAATAAAGAAAATATAATCTATAATCAAAAAAAAAATGGGGGCAAATATGGAAAATAATCGAAAGATTAAAAAAAAATAAGGAAAAAAAGAATCTTCAAATGAAAATTCAGAAAAAGAGAAGAAAGAATAAAAAAATAAAGTAGAAAGTAAGAGAAGTAAACAAAATATGAAAAAATTAGTTTATAAAAAGGAATTGGAAGTCGCCCATGTGGCCACATGGTAAAGCCATTGGGTTTTGCTCCCCAATGGGCACCGGTTCGAATCTCATGGGGTGCGACATATGTAAAAAGGATGTATGTGTGTGTATAAATTGGCGGTTAACCGCGAGCTTCTTCTCAAAAAAAAAAAGAATTGGAAAAAAAAAAGTAGACCAGAATCAAGGAAAAATAGAAATATGTAAAAGAAAAAAGAATGTTGAAAAATAATTTGGAAAGAAAAAGTAATTACACACACTTATATTGCAATTTAAGTCTAGGAAGAAGCAGTGTTCTAAATATCCCCGATATAACCCCGATATTGCGCCGATATTGCGTTTACGGCACCTAGTCGCAATGATTTGGCACATCCAAACCGATATAGCGGTTTTCATCCAAAATTGCCGATAAATAGGCATGGACCCGATATATCGACCACAATTTCGGTGATTTTGGACCCGATATAGCGTTTTACACCCAATTTCTAGGTTAGGTATTTGGGTAATTCGAGTGATGTGACAATGTGACATTTTTAAAAATTCTACACTTGGCTAGTGATTATGGATTCATAGGCTTAATGCAAGTTATCGAGTTAAATATATCTTAAACATATAAGTATGATGTTTTATGTAGATTTATATAATTTATGCATATATTGTCTTATTAAGATGTGATTTAAGACAAGAAGATATGTACATTACAGTCCGATTTTGACATCCAATTTTTGAAAATATCCCCAATATATCCCCATCTCCGATAAATTTTTCCGGTTGAAGTAGCCATTGTGGCCGCCATTTAGAACACTGAAAAGAAGGCACACTCTTACACAAATATTTTCCCCTCTATGCATTACTTTGTGGACGATTGTGATTTCGTTTAACATAAAATAAGAATGATTGTAATTCTCGGCCACAAGGTATGGTGTTATGGTGTTAGATGGACTCGGACTGAATCACAACCATTCATAAAAGAAACAGATTGTCAAGAATTGACATATGTACCTTTCAATACAAAAGACACGATGCGAGAATTTAAATATGATCAAGAGGCAGTTTGAATGATACTATTAGAAGCAAGAAACACATGAGGATGACGTGTATTCTTTTCGTTTTCGCTATAATGAATCTCTCATGATCCATGAAGTATGTGAATTTAGTTGGCGAAACCACGTATATGTTGGAAGAAGAGGAATGCCAGAATCGTTTCAACAACAGAGGAGAGACAAAATCATTGTTTTCAGGAGTAAATAAGGATGTAAGGGAGCTTTTGAGAACTTGTAATTGGAAAACTAACAGAGAGAGCAGTATGAGAGCTATTATGACAATTTAGGATGTATAAGCTAAGCAAGAAGGTTAGCTCTTTTAGGTAGATGTGTTTTGCTACAAAGTAATGGGTCACGACCAGGGTCCTCTCCCTATTCTTCTGCTTGTATTCATATGAACCTTGCAAACAGTATGGCTGTATATTGCATGTTTCTGTATCAATAATATCACTTTACTGTTCAAATATACAAAAACATTTTTATATATATATAGAGAGAGAGAGAGAGAGAAACTTGACTACTTCCGAAAGGATTTGAGCATGAATTCTTCCTACTCAAATTCAATGTTATGACATTCAAATAAAAGATCCACTTAGTTGAAGTTGATTTACATTATTTAAAATAACTCTAAAAATCAAGTTTGTTATAATTTTTTTGTCCATGCATCAAGTAGGCACAAAATGGACAGCCAAAAGTAGCATATTACTTAGATCTATGATTTTAGACATAAAAATTCCCGATCCTATCATTTGAACATGATCTAAACATAAAAAAACCCTCACACCAACTTTTGTTAGGTTTTAAATATTCTACACCATTAAACTAACCAACTCACTATTTTAATTTGCGCCTACTTGATGAATAAGCAAAAAGTATTCAAAACACTAGATTTTTTTTATTTTTAGTTACTTTAAATAATTTAGATCAACTTCAACGGATTGGATCTTGTATTTGAATGTCATACCATTGAATTTGAGTGGAAAGGATTAATGCTCAAATCCTTCCCAAAAGATCTAAGTCTCTTTACACACACACAGATATATATATATATATCTTTTTTGAAATCTGTCAGGATATCATGGGCCCACAACGCGAACAATGAGTGCGACCCCCAACTAATCCTACGGGTCCCGTAGCCTCCACCCTGAAACTATGTGTGTGTGTGTGTATATGAAAGAATAAAAACTAAGTAATATAAGATAGATTTAAAAAATTGTGAGAAGTGGAAAATATCAAAAGAAAGATTAACGAAAAAACAAAATAATCGGTGAAGAAAAGAAAAATGGGAATAAAAGGACAAAGAAAAAGAAAAAAGTCTGCAAAAAAGAAAAAGAAAAGAAAAGAAAAAAATAGATCAGAAATGAAAAAAAATTAAAAAATCTACATGGAAACATAAAAGAATCCAGAAAAAGAAAAGAAAGTTTTTCTGGAGAGAAAAGAAAAGAAAGAATCAAAATAAGAAAAAAGAATTAAAAAAAGGAAGAATAAAAAAGTAAAATAGAATTAAAAAAAAGTAGGAAAGAAAAATCACAGGAAAAAAAGAACATCAATGTAAAATTTTAAAAGAAAACAATATGGAAAGTGCAGAAAGGGAAAAAAGAATGTCAAAGAAAAAAGAAAAGAATATGGAAAGAAAAGATAATAAAGAACAAAGAAAAATCAAGAAAGGAAGAAAATATGGTTAAAAACAAAGAAAGAATTGAAAAAAAGCGGAATAGAACCGAGAAAGAGAAACACAAAAAAATGAAAAAAAGTTAAATGAAAAGGAAAAGAAAAGAAGAAAATCTAGAAGGAAACGAAAGAAGAATAAAAAAAGAGAAAAATAAAGTAAAAAAGAAAGAATCAAAAAATAAAATCAAAAAAAGAGAAAATTTATGGAAATTCATGTATAACAAACAAGATTTCAGGGGGGAAGAAGACACTCATAAGGATGAAATGAATAGAAGGAATCAAATAAAACAAGTAGAAAAAGGATAATATAGTCCGGAAAAAGGATAGAAAAGAACACATTGGAAAAAAGGAAAAATAAAAAGAAATAAAAAAGCATAAATAAAAGAAAGAACCTAAGGAAACACAGAAGAAAACGATTGGATAAGAAAAAAGGAAAAAGGGTATAAAAAGAATGCAAGAGACAGAGACAGAGAATAGAGTAAAAATGAAAGAAAAAAGAAATCACAAGGAAAACAAAAAGGAAGGAAAATTGGAGTAAAAAAGAAAGGAATTTTTTTTATTCTCTTTCATGAAAGTTTTTTTATGCTTTGTCATGTGGCATTCTAAACTATTATGGGGACAACTTATTGCTGAAAACATATAACTTTAATCAAAATTGAATCAATTGAGCAAATCAAATTAGAATTTCAGTTTAATTAAATAGAAATTTATCAATGATAACTTCTTGAGTCTATAAGCAACGTCATCATAGGAATCAGATGTAAAATTCATGTATCAATAGCAGAGTGATATGTGCCTAACATCATTTGCTAATAATCGGCAATCAATTAAGTAAACCAAAGAATCAACAACAACTCGAGCATGTTCTGTTAGCATGTGAGAATTGAATTGAAGTATTAAACCCATAAGAAGGAAAAGAAGTGATCCTTTTTGCACAGGTTCATATATAGAAATAGACACAGAGCATGTATATGTATCTAAAAGTAGAGCAGGACGGGTTTAGCTTTTCTCTTAATCAACATAAAGACCACTGATGAGGCACCTAGAATAATATAACGTGCAGAAAAGTTTCAATTATTAGATAACTATAATGATCGGTGGAGTTTTGGTACCTCACATGTTTCAATTTTTTACCACATGATCGACCTATCAATATAAACAATACTTAAAATCATACTTCAGGCGTTACTTAAAATCATACTTCAGACCTGTACCAGGGCACTAGAAAATAAGAATGTTACGTGCTCAATGAACTGCATTCAATCAGATGGCCATTTAAACCACTAAAGAAAATACCTGAACCAACATGTAGGTAAGACACATGCTCCAATATTTGCTCGTTGCATGCCTTCAAAGTGGCATGAACCTTCTCTCGACCACAGCAACTGAAGATCTGAAACGCATATTTTCAGGTGAAGGGGAAAAAAAAAAATCAAAAACCCTTAAGAAGCATACCACATTAGAGGAATTTCGGAGGAAGGTTATTATTTATTTTCCTCGCTCTTCTCTCCCCTAGAACTTGAAAAGAAGTCATTTTAACGTCACACAGTTATCACGCAAGAATCAATGAATCATTGAGCATAAGAGTAAATTCCCTTGTACGGACCTTATTTGGCTAACCTAAGGTAGATGCAAATCAGGAACCTAAAAGCTAATGATGCATTTAAAAAAAAAGGCATGAAATCGTTCTTCTGAAAACAAACCGTTCATAGCACTTATTCACACAGTTTGCATGGTATGTTAAGTGTTATGGTATTGGAATTTTTGTTTTGATACATCAAGTTCCTGCCAAAGGAAAGTTGTAGATTGTCACATGCCCCATTGCATTTTGGAGGCGTGACAGCCAGCCTGAGAAAACACAACTGAGCAACAAGAATATACCATCAGAATTTTTTTTTCAGGACCACTAATTATGAAATCTACATCTGAATTTGCAATTAGAGATTAAAAATATAACATAAATAAACATTTTATGTTATGCCAGTAATCTTGAATAATTTAAGAGATGCGAACTGATGTCTAAAAACGTGTTACATGGATAGGAAGAAAGTAAATAAAAGTAAATAAGTGGAAATCATGAAAAGTTTAAGAGGTGAAATGATGCCTAAAAACATGTTACATGGATAAGCAGAAAGTAAATAAAAAGTAACTATAAGTAGGGACATACTGATTCCAAACAGACTGAATACATCATAACTTCCAAAGACATTATCAGTAGAGGCATAACCATATCTAGGATAATCCTGCAAGGATAGTGGCATGAATGAGTTTTTGACAATATGACTACAGAATCACTCGGAAAATTGAGAGGAAAAAAAGACCATGCAAATAGAATTGACACATGATATAACATACTAATACTGGAATCATCAGTAATAGAGTCCATCCTCATTCATAAGGAGGGAGTCCCAGGTAGGTCATAGTAGCCAAAAACATATAATCCAAAAAATCACACATGCAAGGAAGTCTGTAAGAGATTCAATCATGCTTTAACTAATTGCAAGGAAAGAGTAAAATCATCAAACATAATGACATAATTCACAGTTGTCCTTGATAAAATTGAAATACCCACAGAACTCTAAACCTCTCCCCCAAACACACCCCCCCCCCCCCCCCCCCCACACACACACACACACACAAAAACCCCAACCCAAACAAAAAAATGAAAGAGTAAAAAGAAGAAAAGCATTAATATGTACTACAATTACAGAAACTAGAAACATCAGTTGGTTAGATTTTGTTAAAAAATAAAATCGTTGAGTTCAGTTGATCAAAAGAGTTGAAAGATCAAGAAAAATATCGATAGAATTAAGAATTGTTGACAGGATCAAACAGATTGTAAGGGATGCCCACCACTCACCTTTTCTTCTTCCTCCTCCAACACTTCACCATCTCTAGTTAGTTTTCATCCAATGGCAACGAGGAGAGGGGAAGAAATTAAAGGAAATTTCAATGTTAACAGACTGCCAGACATGGAGGAAGAGTGATAATTTGGAATTGGGTACTACACTGCAGCAGCGACAATCTCTCCAAAGAAGCAGCACCACATGCATTTGACCGTCATGGATATTTGGCAGCTCAAATGGCTAGAATCAAACATAGGCTCTTCGCAACATCACAACTACTACCAGCTGCAGTCACCAACTAACATTGTTGGAAATCTTCGCAAGCTCAAAAGACCATTGAGAACGTACACACACAAATAATATAACTAATTATTCTGTTGCTTTTTTCAGATTCAGTTACAGCTCTGTTTCTTAAAGAATTAATCAAATGTTCTCCCCTTGTCTTGATTCAGGGGTCATCAGATGCCAATCCTTTACAATAATCGTGCTTGTAAGATCCCTTGTAATTGTGCTTTTTTGTTGAGCTATTACCACAACTAATCACATCTAAATTTACATAAAAGTTTACATAAATTATGTTTCTGTTTCATGTCACTGTTTGTTCCATGTAAAGTTAGGAATGTAGTCCTCTAATACTCCTTACATGAAATAATTTTACAGACCCTTCGCTAGCTCAATTAATTCAATTTGTTTGAGAGAAATTAATATAGGTATTTGTCCGATTTGATTGCTGCAGGTTGCTTATTTTTTCTTGAATCAATTTTTATCTTTACTTCCATACATTATAACAAAGGGTAGGTCATGGAGAGATCATAGAGCTACTGATTGAAGCAAAGCAGCATATTCCTTATTTTAACCAGTCCTGCTGGTTATCACCATATTAGCTTTCTTTTGAGTTGGCTATCCTATTAAGTAATTGGTATTTGGCACCAATTGTAGATTTAATTGGCTGTCATGGAGATGTTTTTTGTGGGGACTGCTTTGCTTACTTTTGGATCGGTTTTGTATATCTGAAAGTTTCTATAGATGTAATTTAGAGTATGCAAAGATAAAACCTAAGAATCAAAGATGATACCATTGAATAAATGTAGCACACGCCCGTGTTAGCACAGGAAGACAGAGAAAGCAATGACTATAAAGAGTCCACCTAGCATCATGTTATGGAAGAGGGAGAAAAGAAAAAACGTTGGCCTTGAAATAAAACACAAGATGGTCAGAAGACTCAGAACAATAATACTACAACATAATATGCATGCAATATAACAATTTGAAGCCAAAAACCATGAAAAACATCATTCAACACATTGAGGTATCCATGCAAATATACCTCAGCAAGTAATGCGACATGGACCATTTAAACTTGCAGAATTTTAATTTTGTCCTTCACAATTACACCAAAAGATGCTAACACCAAAGGCTGCTACAAAACTGGTTATTTCGTAGAACAAGAATCTAAAGACAGAAACAACAATTATATCTTAGGATACCAGTGGGGGAGAAGTATGGGATAACTAAAACCAAGTTTAAAAAAGAAAAAAAATTATGCTCGTTAAAAACTTGCGTATATATGACTGAGACTGGTTATTCCTAAGTAAGCAAGGAAACTATTCATTTCCCAACTAGATATCCAAAATAAATTAGTATGACCCCTAAATCTTCTAACAACTGATTGAATCTTAAAGTTGGGCTCTTTTCATATAATTCCTTGCTGTGTTGAATTAAATAGAGATACTATAAAACCTAACAAACTAAGATTGCACATTAAAAACCAATTCATTTCCGTTATCGCTGACTCTGATATTCTTAGCAGAAGAGAGAGCCCATGCTCCCAAATCCAAATCCACATAGGAAAAATCAAAATTAGCCCTTACCCGATCAATTTAAGCAGTTCATTTTGTTCAGTTATAAGACTACAAACCATAACAAATTAAACTCTTCAAATCCAAGATCAGAACTGCAAAGTATAAAACAAAATAAGCCCAATTACCTGTTCATCCAAAAGTCTTGAGAATGGAGAAAAGACATTTGCGACTGCAGCTGTTTAAACTCCACAGATCAGTCCGCAAGATATCATGGAATGCGCCAAGCTTCTCCTGTAATAAAGAGGAACTCCTGTAATAAAGAGGAAACATAATAGAATGAAAAACATCAAGAAAGGCCCAATTTGAGAGAAAATTAATAAATGGCGACAAGAAAAGGAAATAAAGAAAAGGGTTTTTTGCATGAATGGGGATAGGATCTTCAAAACCTGGACCTCAAGTTTTGGGTATTTAACTCCGATCTCAAATTTGGAACCTGGAAACTGATCAATCAAAGACCAAAATTTAAATGAGCGATCGAGAAGTGGCGAATCAGAAGCAAATCCTAAATCTAGGCAGGCTGGCCTCAAAACCAGATAGTTAGACTGATTTCCCAAATATCAAACCATAATCGAAGGACTTCCAAAAATCTCGAACCTCTACTTTACCTAAAAGAATTAGTGAAGAGAAAGAGACCAAGAAAAGCAAATTTTAGGGTGAATCAGAAACAAAACTCCAACTACTGATTGGACCTGAAAGTTGGCTTTTTATTTTCCCTATAATTACTAGATTGCAGATCAAAAACCAATTCATTTCAGTTGTTATCGCCGACTCTTATATTCTTAGTAAAAGAAAAAAGTTATACTCCCAAATCCAAATGCTTCAAATCCCAGATCAAAACCCGCAATGGATAAAAATAATCAGACCAATTACCTGTTCATCACAAAGCCTTGATAATGGATGAAGACATCCATAACTGTATCTGCTTAAACTCCATAGATCACTCCGCATGATATATCATTGGATGAGTCAAGCTTCTCCTCCTGCAATCAAGAGGAAAAATATAATAGAATTTAAAACATAGAAAAAAGCGATAATTTTAGAGAAAAGGTTTTGCACGAACGGAAATAGAACCTTGAAACCCTAATACCTCAAAATATAAGTGTTTAGCTCCAATCTCAAACTGGATCTGGAAACTGATCCAACTGAAGACCAAAATTTAAACGGCGATCCAGAAGGGCAAATCAGGAAAAAAAACTCCTAAATCAAGGCAGGGTCTCCGTAAAAAAAACCTGATCGTTGGCTTGATTTCCCAAATCTCGAATCACAACCAAAGGGCTCACAAAAATCTCGAACCCTTCGATGAATTAGACAAGAGAAAGAGATCAAGAATAAACTTTAAATGGCGATAAAAAAAGGACGAACAAGAACCCTTCGATGAATTAGACAAGAGAAAGAGATCATGAATAAACTTTAAATGGCGATAAAAAAAGGACGAACAAGAAACCAAATCCTAATAAGGCTCAGCGATTAAGTACCTAATCGCTGGCTTGATTTTCCAAATTTCGAACCATAATCGAAGGGCTCTCAAAAGTCGCGAACCCTTGAATGAATTACGGAAGACAAAGAGATCAAGGAAAAAGGAAAAAAAAATTAAATAAGCGATCAAAAAAGACGAACAAGAAACCAAACTCTAACAAGGCGGAGAGATTAAATCCTGATCGGTGGCTTGATTTCCCAAATCTCTAACCATAATCAAAATCTCGAACTCTTAAATGGGTTAGAGAAGACAAAGAGATCAAGAAGACTCAAATTAAAACAAGCAATCAGAAAGGCGAATCGTAAACGAAACTCCAACTCTAGGTTGAGAGATCGAGTACCTGATCGCTGGCCCTCCCAAATCTCGAACCACAACCGAAGGGCTTTCAAAAAACTCGAACCCTTAGATGATTAGAGAAGAGAAAAAGATCAAGAAGACCAAAATTTAAATGAACCATAAAAAAGGACGTACGAGAAACCAAACCCTAAAATAATTGAGAGATTAAGTACCTGATCGCCGGCTTGATTTCCCAAATATCGAACAATAATCGAAGGGTTCCTAGAAATCTGAACCCTTGAATGGATTAGAGAAGACAAAGAGATCAAGAAGACCAAAATTAAAACAAGAAATCAAGAAGGGCGAATCGCAAACGAAATCTCAATTCTAGGCGGAGAGATCGAGTACCTGATCGCAGCCCCCTCCCAAATTTCGAACCCTAGTTTGAAGACAATGATGCCTCATCTGAATGATTTATTAGATCGAGAGAGAACAGAGAGTGAGGTTCTTGATTTTGAAAAGGAGAAGAAGCGCGATTGTGGATGGGATATTTATAGAGGAGACGACAACTGGGGCTGAAGACTGAGGACAGCTGTTGCTAGCTTCTGAACAATGACACGCGTAAGAAACGTGTTCACACCTGCACCGGAACCGAAATCAAGCCGGTCAACTTTGGGCTGGCTATTAACCCAATTCTCAGCCCAGGTTATGAAACGCCCGACCCGATTATTTTCCTTTAGGTTTTTTTTATCAACTTCTTAGCCTTTGGATGTAATTAGAAAATACATATAAAAATTCGCGAAATCCAACTGGCTGTACAACTTGTGGTATGCCTATGGAAAGACTTTTAAACACACACAGAGGGGGGCATTGAAGAGACGCGGGAGAAGGGAAACATTAAAGATATGCATATTTAACACGCCCAAATTTTTTACCGAATTAATACAAACACTCTCTGATATCACCAAAAACAATTGCTCGCTAATCTTCCCGATTCTTTATAATTTTAGCTAGAAAACCACTGCACACAGAGATTCGACTGGAGACCACTGGAGAGCAAATAAATTCAGAGTTTAGCCGCTGGTCGAAATTAAATATATTATAAATATGTTTGTAGTAAGCCTCAAACCGACGACCTGTGGGTGAAGGGAACTCTTATGAACCCAAAGTCAATAGTGATGCGACTTGCGGGGGACTTATAATCATGCATTTGACAGATGGTTAAGATCTGTCATCACTCATCAGCATCATCAATTCAACTACTTCAACATATTCATTTAAATAGTTTTAGGATGTCTTAGATAACCATGAAATTTCATAATTTTTAACATGATGTGTTTTCTAGGAATGCATACCGGGAAACCATCATTGCCCAAAGATGCCAATGTGTACATTCCATGCCTATCAACATGATGGCATTGGAAACAAGTTTCGGTATAGGAGATTTTGTACAATTTCTCTGAGCCTCATCCATCTATATTCAAGTGATCTAACAAACACACATATATTTCGAGATTTCTTCGGAATTTGCACGCACAACATAGCATTCATAATTTCCAAGGAACTCACTAATATGGATTTAGCTTCCAAAACTAACAAATTAGCATTCATCATTGCCAAAAGTGTCTTTCAAATTCATAATTATAAATTAAAATTAACCCTTGGGCTAATATTTTCTTGAACACATTAACATAGCAAATTGAACATTGATGTTGGGCCTGTTTGGTTTGATGGAAGTGGGAGGAAAAGATTAAGTAAGAAAAGAGAATAAGAAATGTGGAAGAGTAGTGAAAAATTGAGATTTGTGCAATTCTCATTTCCGATATTTGATTATAATGTGAAAGTATAAGTGAAAAAGTATATTGTGTTTTCCGATGTTTGGTTAGTAATGTGGCAGTGAAAATGAAAAAGTTGAGCGTTGACCATAAAATAATATTAAATTAAATATTAATTCTGAAATAACATTTTTAGACTATAATTGGACTGCAAGTAGGATTTACATGACATCAAAATTTAATGTATTAAATTATAACTTATTACAAGTGAGATTTACATGATCATAAAATAGACTGTAGCATCCTGAAAGTGAAAAAATAATAGTGTAAAAAAGATGTGTAAATGTAAAAAAGAAAAAGGAAAAGGGGTTTTCCCATTTTCTGTTTCCAGTTCAAAACAAATAAGGGAAGTGGGAAATGAATTTTCCTACTTCCCATTTCCCTCCCACTTCCATTGAATCCAAACGTGCCCGTAACTCAAAAAAGGCAACCAATGAAAAGAACAAATGATTTCACAAAATCAGAAATAGAAATAGGTCCAAAATAACCCAGCATTCTACCTCATGGATCAGCCGACAAAATTGATTCCACACCTCATCAACAAACTCGATTCAATACTCAACATCTACCCTACCAATCCAACTCTTATGCTCCCCGATCAATCCACCATTGACTCTGAAATCATACAATCATCTTCAAAATTGTATCTGATAAATTCTATCGAATATCAAAAATAAATAGAGCCTCACTGCAGTTTGGAGTACCAAAGGAAAAAAATAAAATATCGGTCTACAGAGATGGAATCTTCAGAGCTACCTTTCCATCGATCGAAAATGCAAACATATTCTTGAAGAATGGTCCTTGGTTGTTCGAAAATGATCTGATTGTAATGGAGAAGTGTCGGCCTCGCACACTTGCTAACAGCTACAAATTGGATCACTGTGAATTCTAAGCGCAAATTCATAATATTCCATAGGATATTCTCAAAGAGGATGTAGTTAGCTGGATTGCGAAGGAACTCGGCATAATCACCCCGATCAATCGGCGAGACTCGAAAAAATAAGTAAATTATGCATGGATCAAAATAAATATCAATATCAGAGACCCACTGAGGACGAGATAGGCTCTTCCATTACTTGATGATGTGAATTATAGACGCGCTTCGTCAAAAAGAAACTGTCGAGATTTTGCTTGTTTTGTGGAATAATCAAACATGAGGAGTCAAGTTGCAAATGGCTCACTAAAGTGGATTTTGTTCTGTGTACTGTGCTGTTGACGAACGAGGAACGGTAGCATCTCTAGAAACTGATGATATGTAGGCTGGAAGAGTCCAACTACTAATCACCGACCCCTATCCAGAGAAGATCTCCCCCATCAGACCCAAATCATGAGCCATTACCTCACTATCATCACCCCACCAACACAGTCCCTGCAAACCCCCTTCACCTCCCTTTGTGCAGCAGTCATCTCCCCAAACCCTTACCTGAGCAATTATCTAGCTGATTCAGAGTCAGATCCAGATCCAATTGCTAATCGTCACTAAAACTCGCATCCACGCACCAACAAATCTAGACTGAAACCCACCCCAACCCTAAACCTGAACCCACATCCTATCTAACCCTAATCTCTCACCAAATTCAAATCGTCTCAACCCCAGCATCTCTACCATGAGCCTAAATTCACCTCTCACCGCCAACCTCAATCCCCTGACCACCTACCTCCAGTCATCACGACAACCCCCTCCTCAATAGCCTTGAATTCAACTCGTTCACCTTAAGCCCGACTACAATCCCTGCCATTAGATTCAACCCCTCCCAACATCCTACCTTCAGCCACTGTGATAAACCCTTACTCAATATAAAGTGTTCGTCCCACCTCCACCTCGGCAATAGTGCTACCACTCAAATCCCTCCTCCCTAATCCCCAACTTACCTCATGAAAGCTACTATCGTTGAGGCACTACAAGAGCAAAACTCATCTATCCATCACCTCTTCCGCCTTGTTGCTCCTGTGCTCGGCCGGACCACCCAACTATCGGGCCTTACACCGCCAGTAGGCCGACAGAGATAGAGGAGCGATTAAATTTGGGGGAGAGATAGAGCTACCAAGTGGGGGTCAGCCCACTTTAAAGGAGTCAAGAGTGGGTCCCGTGTCAAGTGATGAAGTGGTTAGTCTAATCCTAACAAGTGGTGGGAGTTTTCACATGGGGCCAATCATGATAAATAAATTGCAAAAAAAAAAGTGACGATTGCAGAGCTTGAAACTGAGGCTACCAGAAACTATAACCCCGACAAGAAGACTAAAATTGTGAATGATGAGTTGGGTGCAGACAAATCCCTATTTGATGGTGTTGAGGTGGATTCGGCGAAGTGAACCCACTCAGATAAATGAGGCTATTAACTTGGAATTGTCGGTGGTGCAGGACTGACCCGGCAATTCACAACCTGAAATCTTTCCTATGATCCACCCTGCCAATCATCGCCTTACTATCGGAAACTCACTCAAATGACACACACTTCACCAACACTGTCAGAAGTCTCAGCATCATCACTACTTTGTTGTTCCGTCATTGGGCCTATCGGGAGGCTTGTGGCTCCTATGTGATAACATCTGGCACCTACAAATCATTTTCTTATCATCCAACTATATTATAGTAGAAGCTCGAATCACAATGGGACTACCGGTATGGAACCTTGTCTGCGTTTACGGAGACCCCATCTAACACAGGGGAATGTTGGGAGCGCCTTACCAGTATAATCTCTAACATTTCTCTCCATTTATGTAATACCCCGTTCCCGGAATACGTACTTAGTTGCGTATTCAGATTTTCGGTCGTATTTTTTCGATTTGTTTCCTGTATTTATTCTATATTATGAATTCCTTATATGACTGTTTTGTCTTGGATTTAGATTCGTGGATTCGGAGTCAGCCCTAGTCTGAACCGAAGGCCCGATCCTAGAGTATTACTCGATTTAGACATTCTGATAATTAGAATTGACCGATTTTAGTTTTAAATATCATTTTCCAATATTATATATTTTCTATGATTTTCTAGATTTTTCTGGAATTAAAATGAAAGTCTTCAAAACCGGTGTCGGCCAGTGCCGCTGACCGATTCCTGGATTTTTAATTCTCAAACAGTTTGGAATTTCATGATGGTCCTTTAGGCTTTATTCCTTAGAATCATATTTTCTACCTACATTCTTTTTCTGAGGATTTTATGATTTTATGAAAATTCCATCGGAGTCGGTAGGTAACTGATTCCGGGATTTTTAGTTTCAAAACTATAAAGTATTTCTTAAAACGGATTTCACTATGATACTTAATATAATATTTTTGATTTTTGATAATTATTTCGGGTCGTTCCGAGATACTTGAATTTCGGACGATTCCGGTATTTTCCCGAAAGATTTCCGCATCTGCAACTGAATCCCGGGAATCCGCCACTTCCATTATTTTCATTCTCCATTCCAAGAGTATTCCTTCCCTTTTCCATTTTCTTTCCTATTTCCTATTTTCTTTCTTTCCTTTCCTTTAACTTCCACCACACACTTTTCCTATTTTCCAAAATTCTAAATTCCTTTTTCTTATTCCACCAACTCCCACCTACCCCCATTAAATGCATTTCTCTCTCTCCCTCTCTCATGGCCGGCCAAGTGTCCACTTGAGAGACACCTCACCTCCCCTTCTTTTTACACAAAACCCCCTCACCTCCATTTGATTTGCATCTCCTTCATAAAATCCAAAACATATAAATGCTTTTCCTTTACATTTCTTTTTCATTTTTCCTTTCTTCTCTCCACCATCTCTTCTCCACCAAAACCCTAACCTCCTTCAACTCCTCTTCATCTCCATCACCCCAACAACAACCACCAACTCCCTAAGGATCACCAAGGTCATCTTCTTCCTCCTTCATCTCCATGGAAGCCACCACAACTTCATCAACTCCTTCAAAGATCCCACCTTCTTCTTCAACATCAACTTCCATCACTACCACCATCTCTCCATCACCTTGTACTTCCTTTAGGTAAGTGTTCTTCTTCACCAAGACTTAGTTAATTCTTAGTATAATTATGTTTTCATATCATGTGTACTTAGGTCTTCAAATCATGATTATTTGACATCAAACCCAACCCTAGAAAATCTGTTCTGTTTGCTGTTTCCAGACGATTAGTCGACTTGACCTAGGAGCTAGTCGACTAGAAACCCTTAGCTGAAACTTAACCTTTTCTGGAAACACAGTATTAGTCGACTTACCTTAGTTCCTAGTCGACTAGAGACCCTTAGTCGACTACACCCTTGACCCTAGTCGACTAACCTTTCCTGAACCAGAAACCTTAACTCTCTGTATCTCAGATTTAGTCGACTTAACATAACTGTTAGTCGACTTGTCATGTCTGTTAGTCGACTACCCATATGACCCTAGTCGACTAACCTTTTCCTGAAACAGAAATCCAACTCTCTGGAACACAGTATTAGTCGACTACCCCATCTTCCTAGTCGACTAACTTTAGCTGGTTGTCTTAGTTGATTCCTTTCTTGAATATGAACCTTACCCTCTAGCCTTATATCATGTATTGGTATTGCTTGACTTGTCATTTGATAAACATCACCTTACCTTCTCTTTTTCTCTCTCCTCTTCTCTCTACATATTTATATCAGGTTTTGTGGCGCATC
Source organism: Agave tequilana (assembly GCA_038442645.1). NCBI lineage: Eukaryota > Viridiplantae > Streptophyta > Magnoliopsida > Asparagales > Asparagaceae > Agave > Agave tequilana. The sequence continues at coordinate 466,925 of JAVJIF010029774.1, read as the reverse complement.
CCAAGCTTCCGTGGATTACGGCTCTTTCGGTATTTTGGAGTTTAGGCGAGTATTCTCACTCGCTACTTTCTTGTATGCGAGTAGTCTCGCTCTTCTCTATTTGAGTTTCCCGTTTCATCGGTCGATAAGTATTTCACTTCTTATTTCCACATTCATGTATTGCACTACATTGCTTGTATTATAGTAGCTTCATCTTGTGCTTGTACCATGCTTATGATATGCTTGCTTCTTTATCGTATACCATGCGTGGCCGACCCTTCGTGGTCGTTGGGCTTTGAGTCACTTCCATGTTACTACTTGTCATTGCTTCAGACTTGTTAGTTGTATGCTTCCTTTTAACACATGTATATTACCTGACATCTAGTATGTTATCACCTGACCACCTGACATGCCACTATCTGGCAAGACCATCTTGTTATGTCATGACTTACCCAGACTTATTATCAATCCATTGTTATGCATGTTACTTGATATACATCACCATTTATCATGCTATCTCTTGACACCAAGCATGATACACCGATTCTTATAATTATCACGATAAAAGGAATGTAGTACCTGATTACTGTTATGTACTGATCACTGTTATGTATTCTTGTTATGATATTGCTCATTCCCGAGATCTGATAATTATGTTCATAAGCTATAAAAAGGACAACTTGTATGGGTATGGGAGGAAGTGATGGATGCCGGAATGATATCTTGCTTATAGTGATGGGATATACAAGTATGTATATATATATATATATATATATATATATATATATATATATATATATATATATATATATATATATATATATATATATATATATATATATATATATATACTGGCGGTAAGTGTTATGATATTACTGTTAGGGGGACTTTGGGCCTCCAAAGCCGGTTCCAGGTGTATGGAAACCACTATAAGAAGTTCTATCAGTTCTCCATCTACTTCCGTTAACAACCCTCGACTTGCTTATATATGGATGTATGTGGGTTGGCCGTACACCAGGTCACATACCGAGATATATGGGTCAGACGAGTAATAATAATAATAGGTGTTTCCTGTGACCCCAGTTATGATTACTGTTATGATTCCTGTTTTGATACCTGTTATGCACTCTTGTCACATCTGTTATGTATTCTTGTTATGACTACTTTGCAACTCTGATTCTATACGCTTAGATATTCGGTGGCATGAGATAACGGTATATAGATGAGGGTTTCCTTGTTTGGATTATTCCTTCGATGTACTAGTCTCATGGGACCGTAACCTAAGCGTATACAATCAATTTTGCTTGTGATCAGTTTTACTTCGGATTTCCTGTTTTACGATTGTTACGTTATACCCGTTCTTATATATACTTCATTTGCGTTCTAACCCTCCTGTCTTCTGTACTTGACTCTTGTACTCACCCTTGGCTCGCCACCTGGCTTTTGCATCCTACTCGCCTGGGGAGTTTCACTGACTCCCCTGGATTCTCATGTCCAGGTCCTGGAGCCCGGAGCGTGAGGATCTCCCCCTTTGCTGCTCAGAGTAGCGCAGCGGTGGCGTGGATCCCCAGCCGACCTTTCAGAGCTCCATCCTTCCAGACCCCCTGTATGCCTCTCGAGTTTTCCCTTAGCAAACTCGTGAGTGCCCTTTTTCTATTCATACTTGTACATTCCTTGTATACATGTATGTGGACACCCCTTTTATACTGTTCATATATGTATATCCTTTGTATTCTCGCATTTGCGCATACTAGTGATATGATATTCATGTAATATTGTGATCACTTCTGATGATAACTGTGTAATTGTACTATATGTGTTGGAATGTATAATGCACCACTGCTTCCGTACTCTGATTCTTGTCTGTACTGATGCTTAGCGTATATACGGAAAGGTAATTCGGACTTACGTATATACGTTGCAGTGACGTCCCCGTATCGCCTGGATCGGGGCGTTACAGGTTGGTATCAGAGCTTAGGCTCTAAACGTCTTCAGTACGTCCAGAAGGCAAATCAATGGTAAAGAGATTTGCAACTGGAATACATGAGTCTTGGTTATACATTCCAACTACAAGTGCAGAGTTATCTATTCTTGACTATCTTTCCTTTGATTCCTAAATCCTTTCCATATCCCTTCCCTGTTTTGGTTTTATGAAGCCTTATACTATCTTAAGATATGACTAGACTAGAGGGGTAGTGGCTGGTTCTGCATGAAGCTATTATGTGATCCCTTCGGTGAATTCTATGAAGCTTGGTATTCTCCAGATCGATCTTGATCTGGCTATCTTTCAGAAGTCAGCAGTAGGAATTCTCTACGGATATTCTACATTCTCTACTATATCGCTCAGGGTGATTGATGCCTGGTATTCGGGATTCTTAATTATCGGTCTTCTTTATTATGCTCAGGACTATCAGGGTTTTCTTTATCTTCGGTATTCTGGCTCATTTATTGCACAGCCACGACATCAGCAGTATTATTCAGCTTTATTCGAGGATTTATACAGCCGGAGGTACAGAGGATGATTATTGTTCAGCCAACTTGAGAGCCCTACCTCTAGTGCTTCATATCTTAACCGGTATAAAATTCCACCGCTGTCCCCTTTGTATTCAATTTACCCCTTAACGAAATTGCGAGGACGCAATTTTTGTAAGGTGGGTGGATTGTAATACCCCGTTCCCGGAATACGTACTTAGTTGCGTATTCAGATTTTCGGTCGTATTTTTTCGATTTGTTTCCTGTATTTATTCTGTATTATGAATTCCTTATATGACTGTTTTGTCTTGGATTTGGATTCGTGGATTCGGAGTCAGCCCTAGTCTGAACCGAAGGCCCGATCCTAGAGTATTACTCGATTTAGACATTCTGATAATTAGAATTGACCGATTTTAGTTTTAAATATCATTTTCCAATATTATATATTTTCTATGATTTTCTAGATTTTTCTGGAATTAAAATGAAAGTCTTCAAAACCGGTGTCGGCCAGTACCGCTGACCGATTCCTGGATTTTTAATTTTCAAACAGTTTGGAATTTCATGATGATCCTTTAGGCTTTATTCCTTAGAATCATATTTTCTACCTACATTCTTTTTCTGAGGATTTTATGATTTTATGAAAATTCCATCGGAGTCGGTAGGTAACTGATTCCGGGATTTTTAGTTTCAAAACTATAAAGTATTTCTTAAAACGGATTTCACTATGATACTTAATATAATATTTTTGATTTTTGATAATTATTTCGGGTCGTTCCGAGATACTTGAATTTCGGACGATTCCGGTATTTTCCCGAAAGATTTCCGCATCTGCAACTGAATTCCGGGAATCCGCCACTTCCATTATTTTCATTCTCCATTCCAAGAGTATTCCTTCCCTTTTCCATTTTCTTTCCTATTTCCTATTTTCTTTCTTTCCTTTCCTTTAACTTCCACCACACACTTTTCCTATTTTCCAAAATTCTAAATTCCTTTTTCTTATTCCACCAACTCCCACCTACCCCCATTAAATGCATTTCTCTCTCTCCCTCTCTCATGGCCGGCCAAGTGTCCACTTGAGAGACACCTCACCTCCCCTTCTTTTTACACAAAACCCTCTCACCTCCATTTGATTTGCATCTCCTTCATAAAATCCAAAACATATAAATGCTTTTCCTTTACATTTCTTTTTCATTTTTCCTTTCTTCTCTCCACCATCTCTTCTCCACCAAAACCCTAACCTCCTTCAACTCCTCTTCATCTCCATCACCCCAACAACAACCACCAACTCCCTAAGGATCACCAAGGTCATCTTCTTCCTCCTTCATCTCCATGGAAGCCACCACAACTTCATCAACTCCTTCAAAGATCCCACCTTCTTCTTCAACATCAACTTCCATCACTACCACCATCTCTCCATCACCTTGTACTTCCTTTAGGTAAGTGTTCTTCTTCACCAAGACTTAGTTAATTCTTAGTATAATTATGTTTTCATATCATGTGTACTTAGGTCTTCAAATCATGATTATTTGACATCAAACCCAACCCTAGAAAATCTGTTCTGTTTGCTGTTTCCAGACGATTAGTCGACTTGACCTAGGAGCTAGTCGACTAGAAACCCTTAGCTGAAACTTAACCTTTTCTGGAAACACAGTATTAGTCGACTTACCTTAGTTCCTAGTCGACTAGAGACCCTTAGTCGACTACACCCTTGACCCTAGTCGACTAACCTTTCCTGAACCAGAAACCTTAACTCTCTGTATCTCAGATTTAGTCGACTTAACATAACTGTTAGTCGACTTGTCATGTCTGTTAGTCGACTACCCATATGACCCTAGTCGACTAACCTTTTCCTGAAACAGAAATCCAACTCTCTGGAACACAGTATTAGTCGACTACCCCATCTTCCTAGTCGACTAACTTTAGCTGGTTGTCTTAGTTGATTCCTTTCTTGAATATGAACCTTACCCTCTAGCCTTATATCATGTATTGGTATTGCTTGACTTGTCATTTGATAAACATCACCTTACCTTCTCTTTTTCTCTCTCCTCTTCTCTCTACATATTTATATCAGGTTTTGTGGCGCATCCCAAGCTTCCGTGGATTACGGCTCTTTCGGTATTTTGGAGTTTAGGCGAGTATTCTCACTCGCTACTTTCTTGTATGCGAGTAGTCTCGCTCTTCTCTATTTGAGTTTCCCGTTTCATCGGTCGATAAGTATTTCACTTCTTATTTCCACATTCATGTATTGCACTACATTGCTTGTATTATAGTAGCTTCATCTTGTGCTTGTACCATGCTTATGATATGCTTGCTTCTTTATCGTATACCATGCGTGGCCGACCCTTCGTGGTCGTTGGGCTTTGAGTCACTTCCATGTTACTACTTGTCATTGCTTCAGACTTGTTAGTTGTATGCTTCCTTTTAACACATGTATATTACCTGACATCTAGTATGTTATCACCTGACCAACTGACATGCCACTATCTGGCAAGACCATCTTGTTATGTCATGACTTACCCAGACTTATTATCAATCCATTGTTATGCATGTTACTTGATATACATCACCATTTATCATGCTATCTCTTGACACCAAGCATGATACACCGATTCTTATAATTATCACGATAAAGGGAATGTAGTACCTGATTACTGTTATGTACTGATCACTGTTATGTATTCTTGTTATGATATTGCTCATTCCCGAGATCTGATAATTATGTTCATAAGCTATAAAAAGGACAACTTGTATGGGTATGGGAGGAAGTGATGGATGCCGGAATGATATCTTGCTTATAGTGATGGGATATACAAGTATGTATATATATATATATATATATATATATATATATATATATATATATATATATATATATATATACTGGCGGTAAGTGTTATGATATTACTGTTAGGGGGACTTTGGGCCTCCAAAGCCGGTTCCAGGTGTATGGAAACCACTATAAGAAGTTCTATCAGTTCTCCATCTACTTCCGTTAACAACCCTCGACTTGCTTATATATGGATGTATGTGGGTTGGCCGTACACCAGGTCACATACCGAGATATATGGGTCAGACGAGTAATAATAATAATAGGTGTTTCCTGTGACCCCAGTTATGATTACTGTTATGATTCCTGTTTTGATACCTGTTATGCACTCTTGTCACATCTGTTATGTATTCTTGTTATGACTACTTTGCAACTCTGATTCTATACGCTTAGATATTCGGTGGCATGAGATAACGGTATATAGATGAGGGTTCCTTTGTTTGGATTATTCCTTCGATGTACTAGTCTCATGGGACCGTAACCTAAGCGTATACAATCAATTTTGCTTGTGATCAGTTTTACTTCGGATTTCCTGTTTTACGATTGTTACGTTATACCCGTTCTTATATATACTTCATTTGCGTTCTAACCCTCCTGTCTTCTGTACTTGACTCTTGTACTCACCCTTGGCTCGCCACCTGGCTTTTGCATCCTACTCGCCTGGGGAGTTTCACTGACTCCCCTGGATTCTCATGTCCAGGTCCTGGAGCCCGGAGCGTGAGGATCTCCCCCTTTGCTGCTCAGAGTAGCGCAGCGGTGGCGTGGATCCCCAGCCGACCTTTCAGAGCTCCATCCTTCCAGACCCCCTGTATGCCTCTCGAGTTTTCCCTTAGCAAACTCGTGAGTGCCCTTTTTCTATTCATACTTGTACATTCCTTGTATACATGTATGTGGACACCCCTTTTATACTGTTCATATATGTATATCCTTTGTATTCTCGCATTTGCGCATACTAGTGATATGATATTCATGTAATATTGTGATCACTTCTGATGATAACTGTGTAATTGTACTATATGTGTTGGAATGTATAATGCACCACTGCTTCCGTACTCTGATTCTTGTCTGTACTGATGCTTAGCGTATATACGGGAAGGTAATTCGGACTTACGTATATACGTTGCAGTGACGTCCCCGTATCGCCTGGATCGGGGCGTTACAATTTACTTTGTTTTGGTGATTTTAATGCCATTTCCTCACAAAATGAAAATTTAGGCGGAGAACCTATTACATGAAATAAAACTACTGATTTTAATAATTTCTTAAGCACATCTCGTCTTCTTGATCTGGGTTTCATGGTGCAGTCTATACTTGGTCAAACAAATAACCATCAACAATTCACATCCGAAAGAGGCTTGACAAGGCCTACAACATCCATGAGTGGGTGTCAGAATTCAGAGAGGCCTCTGTACACCATCTGTCGGCAATGGGGAGCGACCACTGCCCCATTCTAGTGAAGCTTCAAAAAACCCCAGAGAAGAAAATGCAAGAACTTCAGATTCAAAGAAATATAGGTTAGGAAATCGGAACAAAAGGATTTACACACAAAGGCGTGGCCCAAGTGCACGAGAGAGGGCTTTCTCATTTAAGTCAGATACGAAGAAATGGCACCAGGAGCACCCTAGAAAGTTGGGCAGCAAAATTAAACAAGCCATAGAGGAGCTCTCTTCTATCCAACAGGGATACATGATCTTGCACTGATATAGACGGAGAGGGGATCTCTCGAAGATCAATAAATTGCTTTCAACAGAAGAAGATTTTTGGCACCAGAGGGCCAAATCTCAACTAATTTGAGAGGGCAACTAGAATACCAAATTCTTTCATATTGTGTCCACCAAACACAAGAGAAAGAATATCATCTTCGCCATTTGAAATGTCGAAGGGGACTAGAAAGATGACTCCGGAACGATCAGGAAGATATTTGTGGAGTACTACAAGAAGTTTTTCACCTCAGCACAAACCAAACACAGTCCCTGACAAGTTTTCTTTTGGGACAACCATCCCATATGATGACATAGTTGGACTCAGCTGTATCTCATTGGCAGGGGAGATTGAGACTATTATCAAGAGTATGGGGTCGGCTAAAGCACCGGGGCCGATGACCTCCCACCAACTATTTTCCAGTAAAGTTGGGCCACAAATTAAGGAGGAGGTTGTCGATTTCACCCAAAACTTCTCATCTCTTGCTCTTAAAGATGAGATAAATGATACTAATCTCATACTCATTCCCAAGACAAGAAAAAGATGTGTGAGACCTCAATGGATTTAAGACTGATCGCCCTCTACAATGTGATTTACAAGATAGCTGGCAAGATCCTGGCAAATAGACTACACCCCATTCCAGATTCTGTCATGTCCCCAAACTAAGCAGCTTTTGTCCCTGGGAGACAGATCCTAAACAATTTGATGGCAACCTAGAAGTTGATTCATTTGATGAGTTGAAAGAGCCTGAGATCCAAACTATTTGCTCTTAAGATGGATATGCCAAAAGTATATGACATGGTAGAGTGGAGTTTTCTTTTTCAGGTCCTTCAGCTAATAGGCCTTCCCTGGCATTTCATAGAAATGATTAGAGCATGTGTCTCCACCACCGGTATTGGAGTCAGTATAAACGAAGATATTGATAGTCGCGTTTGCCCTGAGAAAGAACTAAGATTGTGATCTCCACTATTACTGTACCATTTCATCATATGCACTAAAGTCCTATCATCTCTTCTTTGGGAAGGGGAGAATAAAGATGTTTTCAGGGGCATGAAGATCAATCACTCGGCTCCTACTGTATCACATTTCATGTTCACCGACGATCTCATGATATTTGGAGAAGCCTTTACCATAAATCTGGAGATAATGAAACATAACCTTGATATTAATTCGGGCTGGTTAGGGAAGGTAATCAACTATTCCAAATCTTTAGTTTTCTTCACTAATAATATTTCAAATTGTGTGAAGAATGAATTCGCATGCATCTCGCAGTCCAGTGTATGAAACAAGATAAGAGATATCTCAGAGCCCCTTATTTGCTACTAGAAGATCGGTCTCATGTCATAAGTATCTTATTAAGAAGATGAATGGGAAGCTGAAAGGGTAGAAAAGCTCACTGTTGTCCCATTTGGAGAGAGAAGTTTTGATTACAGCCACACTGGTAGCCATCCCCTACTTATAAATGGGTGTGGGCCTCCTCCCGAAAGATATTTTTGGAAAAATGGAGGACTTTATGTGAAACTTCTTTTGGGGCTATAGCCCAGAGGACGACACCTTTTCCTAAAGAAGGGAACATCTTAAACAACCCAAGGCAGTCAGTGGTCTCAGATTTCACCACATATAGCTTGTGAACGAGATCCTATTCATGAAGTTAGGGTGGAGAATCCTGAAGGACCCAACGGTGCTTTGGGTCAATATACTGAAGGAAAAGTATTTAGCCAAAGAATCGTTCATTTACTTATCTATCAAAGCTCATTGTTCAGCTTTACGGTGAGGTATCCAGAAAATAAAACCTACTCTTCTTTGGTTAGTGGTGCATGGAGAGAATATTGAGATATTCACAGACCGGTGGATTCCCCAGATGTCGAAACCCATCGCCAAGCCCCTAGGCTTCCCGATTACCATCTCAAGGGTTAATCAGCTCATATCCTCTAATAGAGGCAAATGGGATGAAGAATTAATAAGGGATTGTTTTAATAGTGCAACTGTAACTTCCATTCTGCATACGCCCATCAACCAGTATGCGCCTTCGAGACGAGATCACATGCTCTGGCTACAGGAATGAACTGTCTCATCCATGACCCTTCAGCCTTTAGGGTCCTAATTGATAACAAGCAAACAAAATCATCCATGTTCAAACAGCGATGGTCATGGAAAGATATGCTGTTGAGAGTCCTTCTTTTCATGTGGAGACGCCCTCTTAACAAGCACGAGACGTGCTCTTGAATCCCCGGTGCTAATGGAACTTGTCCTTTATGCAATGCTGACCCAAAATCGTAACCCACATGCTGCATTGCCCTATAGTCAAGAGGATTTGGAACAGCCCGGGATCATATTTTGACATTGCCAATGGAGAAAACATTGGCTTGGTAGTCAAGCGTTGGTTGAATACGAGAGTTGGAAACGCTAAAATTTTTGTAGATCGGGGCTAATTTGATGTTTAGAGAATGGAACTTCTCCCCAGTGCTAATGGAACTTCTCCTCGTGATTTCTCTTTAAATAAGAGTTGCACGATTGGTTTTCTTGATGTTTAGAGAATTGAAACAATAGTAGAGAGTTCAACAAGTATAATTTGCAATAAATAATAAGAAAGATATATAATTGCAATAAGTGGAGGAGTGAGAGTTTAGAAAGATCAGATGAGATGCCAGTTGCAAACACAGAGAATTGTTATCGAGATTCGAGCCATTTGCTCTACATTCTCGCCTTCACTGTAATGAGGGATTCTCCTATAATCAACTTTGATTACAACTCTAACTCGATCCCACAAGATCTGGATCCACAACTTTACTTCACCACCCTCCTTCCAAAAGGAACAACCAAAGAACAAAAAATTACAAACTTGGTGATCTTTACGAGACCACAAACTCTCCTATTACACTTCTCCTATATCTCAGTATAGAGGATTCATAGCTCAAAAGAAAATGTAAGAAAAGTAGAGAGAATAGGATTGAATAGCACTGGAATCTTTTGAGACTTTTTGCAAAACTAGATTTTGAAAGCTAAAACTTGTGTAAATCTTGTATTTGACACTCTCTAATCACTCTTATTTATAGGAGTAGGACAGAGACCAATTCCCAGTAAATCTCAATAATAAAAACATCTTAAGAGTCTTCGAAAATATAAAATAGCCAATGGAAATGAATCTGGACTAGTTTGTATTGAAAAATAACCGTTATATGCAGAACATGCATGTTTGACCATTGGTGGAGCGCAGACGTGATAAGAGTCGGCGACGCATATACGCAAGGATAATACCTCACGTATACGCGCTAAGCCTTAAGTAACCCGAACGAGCTATATAAATCTACTAAGATCAATAATGCATATAAATGTCCACACATGATAATATAAGAATAAAGAAATGGAATAAATACTGAGTCTAATATATAGAGAATCAAGGAAATAACAGGAATGAAGGAGAGACAAGATAACCGATAACAAGTTGAGGATATCTCCGGGCTCCTTACAATGCGTACGATCTCATCAAACACCTAGTCAACAGAATAAAATATTCTATACATGGATGCGCAAATTCATGATCATCAAAAAGCGACCTAAAGAGTATGTAAAATGAATGAAAGGTGCACGTGCATAAATAGTGTGTACAAATCACTATACTAATATGAAAACAAAGAATAAAGATCATGAATAAAGCTATCAACAAAAAGGTAGGTTATAAGACTGTAAAATGAACAACTGATATCAAAGAGATGTGTTACCTAGCATATGTCTCTATTTTATTGATTATTATTAACCTAATTAATGTGGTACTAAGCTATGTCCCATACCACAGTCATTTTCTCACATATCAAATAAGATTATCATTGTTGTAACTTACTGCCAATATAGTGCATATGTTTTGAAAGGGTACCGCGCATGCCCGATACCACGGTCTAACACCCTGGCGCTAAACCAGGATAGGTAGTAAAGCTCTAATAATTGAGACCACAGCCCTACACAAAATGACAATTGGTATGGCGCCGTAATCTAGGCAAAGCCCTGATAACTGACAACTGAATAACTAGGTAGCCGGTACTACCTTAGTTCTTCATGGTGGAACCTACAACTCGGTTAACCATCATAAGTCCTTTCAAAATACACAACAAGCATTATCAAGCAATTAATCCTTTTTTCCGGGTTATGATGTCTTTTATTAACATGCAAAAATATAAGTTATTATTAAGATGAAATAGTAACTGAATATCTCCAACTGAAACAAATGTCACTAAAAATTGATATCTCATAACTGATAACTAATAACTGATATCTGATGAAGAATACTAAAGATATAGAGTCACTAATAATAATGATATTAATAATCACTGATAACTGATAACTGATGTCGAATTCTAAAATATAAGATCATTGATATCAATGAGATCACTACACAATATATGTCTATATCCATAACTGAATAATTATAATAATTAGGAACCAATCATGAGTGAAGTCTACTGAATATCTTCGAAATCAAACTAAATTAACAGATACAAAAATCATAACTAAAATATGAATCATTCTCAAATGATATGAAATTTAGAACATCTCTATATCTAATACTCGACATCAATAAGATCATCAATACTCAAGAAAACTAATCAGTGAATAGATCTCGAAAATATTTACAATCAATAATCCAATAATTGCCAATCTCATCTGAACACTAATCAAGATCCAATGTAAAGAATATAATTCCGAGATCAACTCCAACTCTAAATAAGTCCATATATAGATCAAAGTATCAAGGAAATTAGTTTCTTAATAAAGTAACATCATATTTAATCCATTCTCAATATCCAAATTAATTTTCCGTCTGATTTATCACTAAAAAAATATATGATAATTAATACATATAAAATCTACCATTAACATAACTATACCAATCTCAAGATCAAATCGAGTCCCAGTCTACGATATATCACAACCAATTTCGAATTCGAAATTGTTAACGATTACACATTAAATGATGGAACTCTAATGCCTCGGTAATAAATTATTGAACCCATATACATTAAATATATCTGATTCATTGTCCACAATACATCTAACTCTTCCTCGAAATAATGATCTATTGGTATTCATCTAGATGAATAGGACTCAAATCTCAAATAAGGATATCACTCCTAAATAGCAACAATTTGGTATTCCACCGATCAAAATATATAATATCGGAACTTGATTCTAAATCATAAAAATCTATAATTATTTCTACTTGCTAGAAAGTAAACAATTTAACTAACACTAATTAAGTAACCACAATAATTTCATCACTACAGTTAAACATAAATTATGTGAAGAGAGTAGCTATACACTCACTGACAAAATATAAATTAAAATGCATAAATAACATGAAATGCTAGCTATCAAAAATAAATAAAAATACAACGAAAATAAACACTGACTAAATTAAATAATTAAAGTGAACACTCACTAATATCACATAAAATGATATAAATAAACACACAAACACTCACATGAAATGACGCGGATCCGAGTCTAAATCACCATCAAATCTGTACTGCACGAACTGGTCCGGATATCCGAATCTCCTCGTGTGTTGGGTCTTTGAATCCCTAGCGTATCAGCACCTTGCAAATATGAATCTGAATCTTCTGTTACTTGGTTCGAATCGTACAAACAGATCTGGATCGACAAGTTTGCAACACACACATACACATATAGACACACACTGATACACATACACACACGTACACGCAAATACACGTGCACATACACACATGTGCACACAAAGATACACACGCAACCGTGCATACATACCCAAGGGGGTAACACACACACCCTACACACCCGTGTACCCACACACACACGTGCACACAAATACACATAACCTTAGATATACACACGTACACATTTATACACAGGCGCCCATACACTCACACACACATTTACACAACACAAGCGCACGCACACGCACATGCACACAAATACACGTGCACAATACACATGCTCTCATATAATACACAACACATACAGAGAGAGAAAACTTGAGATGGAGAGTGTAGGAGCTTACATAGGCTCAGATGGTGGGTCTCGACCGTGGACTGGAGGAGGCAGCAGTGCGTGGGCTGCGGTCACGCGGAGATCAGGCTCTGGCGGCGGATCTTGGAGGTGGAGCAGCCAGCTTGTAGGAGCTCGCTACTGTGAAGAGCAGGCCACAGAGGAGGTGTAGTGGAGGCCTGTCATAATGGGCTCGACCTTGATGGTCATGGTTACGCACGAGATGGGGAGGCGATGGTGGATACGGTCGTGAAAGTGAGGAAGGAGGTGGGTGGTGTCTCATGGAGGAGGAGGGCTATCGTGGGCTTGGGTTGAAAGCATGGAGAGAGGGTGCAGCTCTCGGTGGCGTGGGGCTCGGTGGTTGGTCGCTGACCACATTGAAAAGGAGATAACGGAGGGAGTAGATGGCATGGCTGGTAGCTGCTCGACCTGGTTGTGGCTGTGAGGGCTCCGAGGCGCTCAGACGATGGTTGGAGGTGGACGAAGGTGATGTGCAGGCCATGGGGGTGCAGGAGAGAGATGATGATGACGATGATGGTGGTAGAGGTGGTGGCGGCCATGAGAGATGGGAGAGAAGGATGGTGATGTGAGAGGGGTGCATGGTGGGAAGAAGAAGGAAGAAAGAAGAAGAGGAGTTGCGACTGAGGAGGGTGGCGGCCAAAGTTTTGCAGTGGGGAGGAAGAGAGGAAAAAGGAGATTAGGGTTTGAGTTAGGATTAGATTAAGAGAGATTACATACACGGGAGGTTATTGGGTTGTTGGGTTTGGGTTGGCTAATAGTTTAGGTTTAGGTTTAGGAACATGAAATATAATAATACTAATACTAATAATAATGATAATAATAACATAAATAATAATAACAATAATATTAATAACAAGATTAGTATGAATTATAATAATAATAATACATAATAATGACAACAACAATAGCAGCAATAATAATATAAATAATAATAATATTATATAATAATACTTAGTAACAATACTACTAGTAATAATAATAAACAATGATAATAATACTAAAACATAATAATAACAATAATAATAACAACAACAACAATAATAGTAATTAATAATAATAGGAATGGGAAAAATACTTGTTAGTAATTAAAATGATAATAAGTAATAATGGTAAGCATATATAAGGCCAAATTAACATTTAATACCTCAAAATAATTTGTATATTTAATAATAACAATAAGTAATAAGTCATAAATCAAGTTAATTGATAATAGTAAATAAATAAAAAGTATAGCAAAAATAATAAATATTTAGAAAATAAAATATAGTATTATTAACTAGAGATATTACATCCAGCTAAGGCAAAGATGATTTTTGACATTTGATCGAGGAAAAACCGCGCACAAAAAGTGTATGCTTTGAAGTGAAGATTTAAAGTTTGTGTGCTTTGGCTTCCTCGATACTTCCGTTATAGCATAGAGGCTAAAACGAGTCGAATCACAAGGACGGGAGGCGATAGAAGCTTTACCGGTTGATTCACGTGTTTGTTAAGGAATCTTCAAAGTTTTAAAGAATCAAAAGAAAAGAAAGAAAAGAATGAAAAGAAAGATACGGTGAAATACGAAGAAGTGGGAAACATTGAAAAGAATGTATTTGTGATTTTTGTTGTTTCTAAAATAAAGTGAAAAAACAAAGAAAACTCACGGCTACTAACTACTAATGACTCTACCAACACGCTAACCTCTTAGTGATAGTTGCCTCTCATGTATCATTGGCCATCACTAGTCCTTGGTTCAAGAGCTTTACAAAGCATAGCCCATATGTAACTCTTCACATCCCAACTCAGCAAAACAAGTGCAACTACACTTACATCATCAAAACCCAATAAGAGCAAGCATGAAATAAAGTAATGTTAGCTTGTTAGTGGTTAGGAAGTTAGAGTTAGTTCCATCATCATGAGCCATCAATGGCTCTTGCAAGAGCAAGGCCAAATCGAGGCTATTAGATTCATGTGGATTATCACATAAGTTAGACTAGTTGGTGGTTAGTAGTTAGTTGCCATGAGAGAAAATACTAGCTACACATGTAAAAGAGATTAGAGAGAAGAAAACATAGAGAGGTAAAGAGAGCACCTTTCATAGATTGTCACCTTCTATTACAAGCACTCTTGCATTCTAAGCATGAACCACTATCTCTTCCTATTACAAGATCTACAAAATGGAAAATACAAAGAGGGAGAAGAAGAACTAATCTAACCTAAACTAAACTACAAAATGGAATGAAAAACTACTCCTAACTCTGCATATATTTGCTCTGGAACCTCAGGGGGTATTTATAGGCATCAGGGGAACAGGGGGCCAGGGGACAAACCCTGGCCCGAAGCGGCGCGCGCGCCGCGGCCCCTTGGTGGCCACGCGCGCGACGCTTCGAGCCGCGCGCGGTCCTTTCTGTCTCCCGTCAGGACTTGTGCCCGGTTTCGTCTTTGCAGCCCCTGATTTTGATAAATCAGCTCCTCTAGGTCAATGGCTATTCATGTAGGCCTTTAATCACCAATTAAATGGTGATTTAGATCTTCTTCTTCATTTGCACACCATGAACCTAGGATCAAGCAAGTAAGGTATTATTAGCAGAATTTATTATCAAATAAATGTGAGAATGTGATAAAAATTATGCAAAATTAGAGACTAATCACACCCCCACACTTATCTTTTGCTCGTCCCGAGCAAAACAAAAAACCTAAGGAAATTATTTCACTACTTTCGCAGGTGACGCGATTGCACTGAGCATGTGCAACAAGCCGTTAAACCTTTTGGTTTCCCCTAGAGGAGGAGTTTTGTCTCCTGAGGGTTTTCAGCGGATTACACCCACAAAATCCATAAAGAAAGAAATTAAATGTCAGTATTTTTAAAACGCATTTTGAAATAGAGAAAAGTGTTGAAGTATTTTTGTGAAAATATAAGTGATCCAAGGTTAAGGTTGTTAACCAAAATTGTTCTTTCTTAAACTAAGTCAAAATGCAAAAAATCTTGTTATAAATTAAATGTAAGAATTTAAAATTGAATTGACTCTTTGATCTTTCATAAAATTCTTAGAAAATATGCACTTTGTGGACTGTGAAGATTTTTGGGATATCGACTCTAACTTTCATGCCATTTATTTAATATATATATTTTATTTATTTATTTATTTTTCTCTTTTTTTTCTTCCCTTAGTTTTCTTAGGCTTTCTTATTTACCCGGGTAGTGAGCTTTTAGCCGGTGACTCCCAAACCAGATGGTCTTAGGGTACCTGATGAGAAAACATCCCTCGGACTTAAGGACTCGAGTAAACAAGGCCACAAAACTAAAGGGGTTATTTTATTTTTTGTTCACCATTTTAGGTATGAATAATCATGCTTCCTGAGGCATAATTACCTAACTTCGATAAGTGATTTTTATTATCATAATTTTTTTATTTTTGTATATATATATTTTTTATGGCATTTCAGTCTTTGTTTCAATCCCAAAAATTGTGTAAGTGTGGAGTGCATAAATCGAAGGCAAAAAATTCAAGATCAAATTATCTTTTCAATTTTACTTTCTTATCCTAAAATTTAAACAAGATCTATTATTTTGACTCGGTTTAAAATTTCATAATTTTAGGTCTTCCTAATTCCTAAGATAATCTTAATTTTCTTAAAAATGGATCAAAACTATTTCTCTTGTTTCAAAAAGTTTTGTAAAAAGAAAAGAAAAGAGTTTTTATATAAAAGATTTTTTTTTATAATATAAGGAAAAAGAAGTGTAAAAGAAAGAAAATATAAAACTAACTACGTTAGTAAACCCTCCCCCACACTTATCTCATGCATGGTCCTCAATGCATCGTGAATGTGTAAATACATGAAACAAATGGAGAGGGAAGGAAGATTACCTCAAGGGGGTGGCTCTGGTGGTGGTCGGATTGGGCCAAGCGTTGCGACCCAATCAAGATATCGTGGATCATCCAGAAATCCACCAAGGACCTCTCTAATATGACCCAATAAAATTTTGATTGAATGAATGATCTTATTTAAAAAGTTATCCCCATCTAATTTTAAATTTTCAAAAATAATTATAGAGTCATTTTCTTCAACATTCTTGTCCAACAATGAAGTGTGATTTTGAGAGATGATTGATTTGGACTCAAATGGAACAGGAATAAAAACCGATACCAACTCGGGAAGTTGACTCAGATCAAGTCGAGAGTCAACAATGAGAGTCGAAATTGGTTCAAAAATAGGGTCCAGACCAAAGAATTGATGTTCACACACTGTCCCCATTAATGAAGTGTGATCATAAGAGATTGGTGATTCCATTTCACGGTGTACTGGTACAGGATTCAATGTTGACTCTGGAATAGAGAAAAAATCTGGTAAAAATACCGGAGTCATTATTGAATCAAAAAGTGGAATGGAATCACTAACATGAGGTTCGGGTTCACATTCATGGTGAAGTTCAATTTTGGGAAAAGGATAACTTGCCAAAATGTCAAGGTGGTTTTCAAGATTTTGGGCAAGTTCAAATGGATATAATGAAATTGAATCTTGATTTTTGTCCACAGAAGGAATGTGAATGGGGAAAATGAGCGATTCAAGTTCAGTAATGATGGGAATCAAAACTGGCTCAAGAACGTTACTAAGGTTAGGTAACACCACAGGAGTCGATATTGATTCAAGGATTAGACTCGAATCGCTAAATTGAAGCTCTGGTTCACATTCATCTTCAAGTTCAATTTCAGGAAATGTATAACTTACCGAACAATCAGGAATTGGATGTTGGTCAAGTTCAGGTTGGTATGATGAAATTGAAGCTGGATTTCCACAATGGTAAGATTCTTGAACATTTGATGGACATGGGAAGTCAATCGTGTTTTGCATTATGCGCTCGGTCTCTTGCACGAATTCCATAGTTTTTTCCCACAATGATTTTCCTTTGAGTTTTTCTGGGAAAGAACTACATGAATTTTGGAAATTTTGTGGACATGATGAGGCCATTAGGTTTTCAAATTATTTTTGGGCCTCTATCAATTCTTCCAAACTCCTTTCCAATGATGATTTTTCTTCAATTGGTGGTTCAGGAAAAGGAGTATATGAATCAAAATTGGGGAACGAATCTTGTGAAAATTGTGGACAAGATGGTTTAAAATTTGACTCGGGGTAGGTGAATCCCCATGAACTCTGTGAAGAGTTGAAATTATTTTGAAAATTATAGTCATAAGATTGGGGATATGGGTCATATTGATTCGGATAATCCCAACTCGGCATAAATGGTTGGTTCATGTTGTATATAGCCGGGTTGGAGTTATCCGAGTCAAATTAGGTCGGAGTGAAATATGGATTTATATCATGATTGAAAGAATTATTGTTGTTAAAATCCATTTCACAATTTACAAAAAAGAAAACAAACAAATAACAAACAAACAAAGAAAAAAGAAAAAGAAAACAAGCCTATGCTAAGGTTGACCTAGACCTAGACGACTCCTAACTGGTTAGACTGTCCACGGGGGGTTTGTTATCGGAAGCTGACCACGAGTTAATCGGCCAGGTAGGGGCAAGATCAGTGGGAGGTATCCGTGCCGGAGCAACGGGCCTAATTATGCCAAACCACTGTTCTTCGAGGTTTTGCCTCTCAATCCCCAACCTTAGACACCGATTTAGCAAGAGTCAAATTCTAATAACTTCCCCCTTAGGTCAATCTCCTAAATGAGTCCAAGATGTCCCTAGGGGCCAACGTCTAGCAATTTTTATTAAGACTTGGGTTGTGTGAGTGGGGAGGTGATTTTGGGCTAAGGGAGGGTAATAACTTCCCCACCTTATGTTGTATTGGGTGTTGCCCTTAAGTTTAATTTGTGCAAGTGTGCAATATAGATAAGATGACTACAAAAAAAGCGAGTAAATCACTGAAGTGTTTGTCCTATACTATATGCATGCCATATGTACACCTCCTACAAGATCACAACAACACAAGAATAAAATACAGTATATTGGAATGAAAATTGACACGTGCCTAGATGCAAATGTCTAAACCGTTTTAAAGTATTCAATTACCGTATTTTAATTCTTAATCTTATTTACAGTGTACAGGTAATAAAAAAATTAGCAGCAGAAAATAAAAATATACAAGAATTACCCGACCACACTTAAGCAAGTGTGGACTTCTGCAATGCTAAAACTTTAACCTGCACACCAAAAAACAAAGAAGAAAAGTTAACAAAAATGTGAAATCAAACCGTTCCCATCCCCGACAATGGCGCCAAAATTTGATCGAGGAAAAACCGCGCACAAAAAGTGTATGTTTTGAAGTGAAGATTTAAAGTGTGTGTGCTTTGGCTTCCTCGATACTTCCATTATAGCATAGAGGCTAAAACGAGTCGAATTCACAAGGACGGGAGGCGATAGAAGCTTTACCGGTTGATTCACGTGTTTGTTAAAGAATCTTCAAAGTTTTAAAGAATCAAAAGAAAAGAAAGAAAAGAATGAAAAGAGAGATACGGTGAAATACGAAGAAGTGGGAAACATTGAAAAGAATGTATTTGTGATTTTTGTTGTTTCTAAAATAAAGTGAAAAAACAAAGAAAACTCACGGCTACTAACTACTAATGACTCTACCAACACGCTAACCTCTTAGTGATAGTTGCCTCTCATGTATCATTGGCCATCACTAGTCCTTGGTTCAAGAGCTTTACAAAGCATAGCCCATATGTAACTCTTCACATCCCAACTCAGCAAAACAAGTGCAACTACACTTACATCATCAAAACCCAATAAGAGCAAGCATGAAATAAAGTAATGTTAGCTTGTTAGTGGTTAGGAAGTTAGAGTTAGTTCCATCATCATGAGCCATCAATGGCTCTTGCAAGAGCAAGGCCAAATCGAGGCTATTAGATTCATGTGGATTATCACATAAGTTAGACTAGTTGGTGGTTAGTAGTTAGTTGCCATGAGAGAAAATACTAGCTACACATGTAAAAGAGATTAGAGAGAAGAAAACATAGAGAGGTAAAGAGAGCACCTTTCATAGATTGTCACCTTCTATTACAAGCACTCTTGCATTCCAAGCATGAACCACTCTCTCTCCCTATTACAAGATCTACAAAATGAAAAATACAAAGAGGGAGAAGAAGAACTAATTTAACCTAAACTAAACTACAAAATGGAATGAAAAACTACTCCTAACTCTGCATATATTTGCTCGGGAACCTCAGGGGGGGTATTTATAGGCATCAGGGGAACAGGGGGCCAGGGGACAAACCCTGGCCCGAAGCGGCGCGCGCGCCGCGGCCGTATGGCCGCGTTTCCGCAGCCCCATGGTGGCCGCGCGCGCGACGCTTCGAGCCGCGCGCGGTCATTTCTGTCTCCTGTCAGGACTTGTGCCCGGTTTCGTCTTTGCAGCCCCTGGTTTTGATAAATCAGCTCCTCTAGGTCAATGGCTATTCATGTAGGCTTTTAATCACCAATTAAATGGTGATTTAGATCTTCTTCTTCATTTGCACACCTGAACCTAGGATCAAGCAAGTAAGGTATTATTAGCAGAATTTATTATCAAATAAATGTGAGAATGTGATGAAAATTATGCAAAATTAGAGACTAATCAACATTGTCGTCGGTCGACCGGGCAGTCAACCGGCCAAAGTGACACTCTGAGCTCAGAGCAGAGCTCAGTGCTGGCGGCCGATCGACCAGAGTAGCATTCTCGATGCTAGCGGTCGATCGATCTGTGCCAGCCAAAACTTAAGCTAAGCCAGCGGTCAATCGGGCGGTCGATCGGGCTCAGAGCTAAAGGCCAGTGCCAGATTTATGCATGTCTGGTCGACCGACGAGCCTTTGATCTGCCTAGCGACAGCAGCCAAAAACTGAAAAATTTTGCTTTAAAAATCCTTTTGATAAACTTTGAAAATATGGTTAAAAGTATATACCTTGAAAATTGTTTTGTATATAATTTCAAAGACTTTGTGCATGTGTGTGTGTAATATCTTGAGCACCAATCCACTATACTATACTTTAACAAATTAAACTAGAAAATGTTACAAAATAAAAAATACGAGAGTAGACTTGGTATTCAAAAGCTTCAAGTGGACGTCTTTAAATATATTCTCTTTAAGCTAAAGCTCAATCCACTGAATCTCCTTTTGAGGTTGAAACTTTCACTCTTAAAATCTGTGTACTAAAAATATTTTTAAGATCATTAGTACCACAAAGTACATGAGTTTTAGAATCATTAAAATTAAGAGCGATTGTACCCTTGGGCCAACAATCTCTCCCTTTTTGATGATGACAAAACTCATGAGTTATATAAATAAATTATGAACGAAAAAGATTCAAGAGAAGCCCCCCTCAAATTATGCATTAAAAATTATTAAGCATACTCTTTATAAAACTTTATTCTTTATAAAAACTCATAGTATTTTTCTCCCCCTTTTGTTATGCATCAAAAAGCGAGAAAATATTAAGAAATACAAAAAAAATGAACACATTAAAAAATATCTGTATAGAAAATATAAAAATTAGTTATTCATCATGCAAACATTCAATTCTCTACAAATAAAATTAAAACGATGATAATCAAGAGGTTTTGTAAAAATATCAGCTAATTGAAAATCGGTTGAAACATAATCAATCTCAATATCACGTTTTTCATAGTAATCTCTAAGAAAGTGCTATCGAATTTCTATATGCTTGGTCTTGCTATGTAGATTTGTATTTTTGGTCATATGAATATTACTAGTATTATCACAAAATATCTTGATATGATCATAATGCAAATTACAGCAAGGACAATATGCTTCATCCAAAGAACTTATGCACAATAACCTCCCGTAGTAACATACTCTGCCTCGGCAGTTGAAGAGGACAACAGAATTTTGCTTTTTAGAAGACCACGAAGCAAGACAATTTTCTAAAAATTGACAAGATTCTACTAGTGCTCTTCCTATCCACTCTACAACGGGCATAGTCGGTATCCGGATAACTTATCATATTAAATTGTCCAGTTTTCGGAGACCACAACCCATACCAATAGTGCCTTTAAGATATTTAATAATTCTTTTTGCCGCACTTAAATGCGACTCTGTAGGACATGATTGAAATCTTGCATAACTACATACACTTAACATGATATCTGACCTACTTGCCATTAAATATAACAAGCTACCATCATGCCTCTATAAATTTTAATATCAACATTTATCTTGATCATCCTTTTCAAATTTGATCGTAGTGGCCATTGGAGTCTTGCTAATCTTCGCGTTCTCTAGCCTGCATTTATTGATAAGTTCTTTGGTGTACTTGGCTGGGTTCACGAAAATTCCATTGCTCTTATGCTAGATTTGGAGTCGAAGAAAATAGCCAAGTTCACGCATCATGCTCATCTAAACTTTTCTTTCATGTAACTTTTAAAATTCTTACATAAATTATTGTTAGTTGAATCAAAAATAATATCATCTACATATATTTGAACAATCAAGATATCATCATTTATATGTTTTGTGAATAATGTGGTATCTACTTTTTCTTTAGTAAAACCCTTGTTAATAAGTAAACTACTAAGTCTATTATACCAAGCTCTTGGAGCTTGTTTTAAACCATAAGGAGATTTATCTAACTTGAATACATAATCGGGTGCATTGATCAACATACATTTTCTCTTCTATAAATCCATTTAGAAAAGCACTCTTTACGTCCATCAAAAATAGTTTAAAATCTTTATATGAGGCATACGCAAGAGTCATTCTGATAGCTCCGAGCCGTAAAATCAGTGCAAAGGTTTCTTCAAAATTGATTCTCTGTATTAGATTGTAACCTTGGGCCACCTTGTTTTTAATTATATTGCCTGACTCATCAAATTTTTTTCTAAACACCTACATAATACTAATAATTCGGCTATTTTAGAGTCTAGAAACAAGTCTCCATACTTGGTTACACTCGAATTGATTAAGCTCATCTTGCATAGCAAGTAACCAATAGGAGTCTATCTCGATCTAATGAATATTTTTAGGTTCTATATGTGAAATAAATGCAGAATATCCACAAATATCTTAGAGTTCAGATCTAGTAGATACTCTCTGAGATACATCTTGTAACGGTCTCAGATTTTCAATCACCAAGATTAACTTTAATTTAATCTAATTTCACCAATCAATCACATAATCTTTATAATTATCTCTGAACTTATCAAAATTTTGGCAGCATCTCCTCTATAGCATGGAATCTGCCCTGGTACATCCATATATATTAATTTGGTCTTTACATCGACCATCAATCCATAACAACATTCCACACAATTTATAATAAAATTTCGGCTTGACATCGCCTCCTTAGTTATAAATTCCTAATCTACATAGATTAGCCATCTCCATGAAAATGGTCAATAAAACTATTCAGTAAATTTTATTTCAAAAACAAGAGTACTATACATAACCCTTAATATGTATCAAAACAATTTCAACTACTATATTCTACTCCACAATCACCAATCTATACAAAATCAACATGTTCATACAAACAAGAATGTCGGTATAAAATATCAACTTTAATGTCCATCCACAGGGCGTGATGATAATCCGGTACTATGCTCCTGAAGCCCTTCGGTTGGGTCTTGCCTTGACCTGAAAATATTCAGACTAAGAGGGGGTGATCTTAACAGCTCAATGAATGGGGTCAATCTTAATTTATAATTTAATATGATATTATCAGTGTGTAGTGAGCATGATACATGGAAGAGAGTGATCAAGAACATAGATGTTCCAACTATATGATCAACTTCATTCAGTTATTGTTCAAATAGTTTAGATGTGTATATAACAGTGAATGGCGATAGTTTCATACAATTCTGTATTTTGAAATCTATCAACCCTATCCCGGTAACACATGTAAAGTATACACACACACCCCCCTATTCAGATATCACTCAACTACTTGACGATACACATACCACCTATTCATTTTAATAAACACTATTCGGGGCATACCCCCTATCCGTCACGAATAGATTAATGTGTATTATTTGGGCACACCTCCTGTCAGTCACGAATAAGCACAGTTTGTACTTCACCGCAAACAATCATGTTCTATGCCATTACTTTGCCAAATCACAACATGTCAATACACAAAGCATGCACACACTTATCATCAAGCATATTTGAACAATAAATAGCATCAATAATTATTTATACATGATCACTTTGCCAGTAATCAAAGTTCATACTTATAGCTTGATTTCATAAGTCACAGATTAGCAATAGTCACATATTTATCAGAAAATCATATTGGTTATTAATTCATAATTAAATCCAATTTATTATAAACCCCACTCACCTCTATCTGATTTCATTTATCAATCTACGGATACATAGATCTTGACTCCATGATCACAATAGTTTAAAAATCATCCGAATCTGACTCCGGATGGTCAAGTTATCACCCTTAAATCAAACAATTAATTTAAAGTTAGATACGAAATATTTAAAATTATCCAGGGACTTGTAATAAATTTTATGGGGTCTAAAAAGTAAATAATTTAAACTTTCAAGGGGTCAGATGAAATTTACCTTTCTTTAAGTTTTCGGGACAGGTTTGGATCCTTAATGGGTCGGATTGGGATCCAAAACCCAATATGGGTTTTCCCCTTTCTGCTTCATTATCAACAACAGCGCATCAGCAGGGGTTGCTGCATTGCGCCTGGCAGCGTGCCAGGCGTTGGCGCCTGGCAGAGCGGCAGGCGTTGGCGCCTGGCGCTCCGACCACCGGTGCCCGCCACCCCACGGTTGTCGTCCATTTAGACCGAGAGAGAGGGGGGTGGAGGGAAAGAGGGTAATGATGGGGGCGCTGCCACCGGTTGCGCCTGCCGCCGACCTGGCCTCAACCCCCACCCTCGTTGGTCACTTCCCAGAGGACAGAAAGAAGGGTATGGGGGGTAGAGAGATCCAGGGAGAGGGAGGGAGAAGAATTTAGATGAAGTTTTATTTATTTAATTATTACTTCCCCTGAAAATTCTCTCTCTTCATGACACCTAGCTTCATCAATTCCAAACTAAATCTTAGCCCTCCATCTTGTTCCCTCATGCTCACCTACCATATCTCCCTAATCCTTCCACTAACTCCCCAAAGCTTAAATAAAATAAGATTTAATTAATTAATTATTATTATTATTATTTTGAAATAAGAAGAGGAAATTCAATGTGGGCTTGGGCCTATTTATTTATCTCATTTTATTTATTTATTATTATTTTTTTTTAGGCTTGGGCCTGGGCCAAGGTAATAGGAAATAAAAGGAAGAGAAGGTGTTGGGCATCCTTTAATTTCATAAACTTGTATTTTTGAATGTCCTTCCCTTAAATGTAAATAAATAATATGTTCATGCCACTAATTTACATAAACTCCTCTACTTCTAATTTTTCCATTGAATTACTCTAAAATTATAATAATATGGATAATCGAATAAATTATCAAAGTTTGCATTGGTATCACTAATTCATGATTAAATAATTCGAATATCACAGTTATCAGTTCTAGTTACTCGGTATTATCTCATAATCAGAGACTAAAGCATACAATTTGGATTTTATAAAATCTGGGTGTTAGAATTCTATACCCCTTTTAAAGAAGTTTCATCTTCTAAATTTAGGGTACTCCGGAATGAAAGAGGCTACAATCTTCCTATTTTTCTTTATATCATAAAATTGCACTTGAAATATAATATTTTACTTAATCCGTTGACTTCTCCATCATACTTTTTTTTGTGCCAGAGAGATTGATTTGTTCCTCAATTACCTTACCTTGTGGCTTCAAACTTGTGTTGATTTTTCATCATGCACTTTATTCCTTTAAATTTGCAATAGTTATTAAAAATACCATTGTTGGACTCCAATACATTTTTTCTTAGCTACAACACTTGAAGTACATTATGTTTCTTATCAAATTCCGATGGCAAAGCCCACTGATTATTGAATAAGCCTAATCCAGCCTTGTACCTTAATTGGTTTAATGTATCAAAAATTACATTTCCTTCCCCTCCCATTTGTCACTACATTCATTGGGGGCACTGCAGAATTACCACGTGAACTCTAAGGGTTGTTGGTTCATATATGTCTTGTCTACTCCGAATAACCTTTCACCATTTATAGGTAAAAAGTAATTATATTACCTACAAACTTCTTGGGATTGACTAATAAGTATATCCGTGTTTTCTGATAGAATTCATAAGGATCATCGGCTTTCACATTCATCGAGTATTGGCCTGACCCAAATCATAGTAAATTCTCTAAGGTTGCCATACAATTTATTCAGTGGATTAAAAAGTCAACCATTCATTCCTCAATTTTAGTTCTTCAAATGAAGTCTAGAGTGCATTATGATTAAATTGCGAAATTTCAAGTTTCTCATATCAATTCATAATTATTAGTACTGTAACATCAATAGAACCATAACATGAATATCAATATCCCCTTTATCACCTGACTCCCTATAGTCTTGGTAAAAGTATTGAGTTCCTCCACTACAATTAATAATAACACTCATAACATGATCCTTCTCTTGTTTATAATAGATACGCTGCCATTTATTTCCTTCTGCAACTTCCCTTTTTGACTTAATAGTTGAGTAGTATCTTATTTTACTGTGTTTCGTCTATATGTTCTGTAGATCCATTGTCTTGGATTATTTCTAAAAGAATTATTTTCATATCCCTTATTTTTCCAAAAAATTATGATCTCTTCTTTGATCATAAAAGCTTCAGAAGAAAACGTACTAAGAGTATACCAATAATTGTTATTATAAGCAGATCCTATCATGATAGATATTTGTCCATCCTTCAAGAACCAGTACACATGTATCTAGCATATTCTCTTAATGTCTGAATAGGTTTCTTGGATCACACATCCATCTGAGAATTTATTGCTGTACTTAGTTATATTCTAATGTTCATTGCTCCAACTCTTGAAGTGTAAAAGATGTGAAAAATACTTCTTAGCTCTCGTTATAGTTTGTTTCATTTAGAATCTTCTCTACCTAATAGAATCATCCCTCAATTGTAATGGATATGTCCCTTCTCAATATAAGTATAGTTTAGTTTGATATAACTCTTAAAAGTCTAAATTTATATTTGTTATAATTACTAAATTATCAAAATACTTTCCAAACGTGCTCGATGAACCAGTTGTATTCATTGATATCATTTTTATTCCAGTTCAACACCAACGTTATTGTTGGCCCAGAGGCCCTTCACCTTAGTTTTGATAATGACTAACTTATGAAGGTTAGTTTACTAATGATTTTGTGTTTAATAAGTTTCAGATATTGATCAAGATCTTACTAGAGATTTGATTTCGACAAGAGATTCACAGTCAAATGTTGAAACAAACAATTATTGATTCAAGAGCTTACATCGTAACGATCGCATCAAGCTCATGGATCGAGTTGTCTTGGAGATGAAGATCAACAAGAAGACCTCGGTTTACTTTAATTAGTATTTATTTAGATCTTGTGTAAGGATATACTAGTGTTAATATGCACAAGTATATACACACAAGTTAAAATAGTTTTTGGTTTCGGTTTAACAATTTTAGAATTTTGTTTTTGAATTTCAAGAACATATATGGTTTTCATGATTAGATAGAATCAAAGAAGTTTTACATGATTTTATGTATGTTGGATTTTATCCATATACATCATATTGACTAACAACTTACTTTGATATATCTAAGTCGTGGTTTCATGTTTTAATTTTAACAAAACTTAGTTTTAAATTTAATGTAAAAAAATAGATATATATTTTATACGTGAATTGGATTCTATTCATACACAATATGCTTCAAAAGTATTTCTATATCATATTTTTGTATTTATACAAGTTTTGGAGAAAACGGATTTTCGTTTCAAAATTCAAGTTTTGAAAAATACCGTTTTTGGTTTAAAGCTAAATTTCTATTCCACAAAAATAATTCAAATTGTTTGAAATATGTGTTGAATTTTAGTCACACATATTTGTTCTTAAAATATTTATAAGAACTTATTTTGTGGATTTTATGAGATTTTATAGGTATTAAAAAGACCAAGTTTTCTAACCTAAAATCCAAGCCTGTGACCACTGGCGATCGACCGAGCAGTCGAATGATGTACACAAGACATGCACAAGGCTCTGGCCATTAGGTCGGTTGACTGTGCGATCGACTAATCCAGAGAGCTTGCTCTTTGGATCTAGCCTCGGTCAACCAAGAATTCGACCAACCAGATAGTTCACTCTCTAGTTCTGCCCTCGGTCGACGGGCGGTCGACCGACAGGCAAATTGCCTTAGGGCGGTCGACCGGTCGGTCGATCGACAACCTCAACGGTAAGAATCAGACTGTTGGCCAGTCGACCAGGCGGTCGACCGACAGGTCATTTCTCACCTATTTTGGACCCCAATGGCTATATTTCTAGACCCCTATAAAAATGGGTCTTTGGGGGCTGTTTCTTCTAAGATTTTTAAGAGCAAAATTTTCTTACTTCTCCTAAGTTTTCAGTAAGTTTTCAAAACAAATTTTAGTGCTAAAATCTCTATCTTTATTTTGTTTCAAAGTTTTGGAAAATCAAAAGCAAACGAGTTTTGAGATTCTAGTTCTTGTTCAAAATTTCTATATCTATTCTAGCGTTTTTCCCAAGTATTTTCTTTGTGTTTTCTTTTCTAAATACTTTATTTTCTTACACTTGAGCTATCAATTCTATTCCTATCTATAGGATCTTATTTTTGTGAGGAAATTGTTTGTGGTCTATTGTGATCACGAAGTCTTTCTTTGTGATCTTTGTGATCACCAAGTGTATTTCTTTTCTTTACTTTGTGCTAAGCTTTGTGCCTTCTCTCTTATGTAGAGGTGTTTGTGTTAGAGAGAGGAGTTGTGTACTCCCGATGTTGAGTTGTAATTCCTCAGTGGAGATCTCTTTGTGGAAGGTCTTGTGTGGACATAGTGAAAATCCTTTTGTGTGAAGGCGGAGATGTAGAGCAGTAGCTTGAATCTCGAAACATATCTTTGTGTTTGCGTTTCATCCACTATCGCTCAACTCTATCTCTCTTATATGTTGCATTGCTTTACATTGCTCATATCATATACATGCTTGGTATTGTTTGTGTACCCACACTTGTGTTGAACCAAGAGAGCTTATTAAAGCACCTCAACTCTTTGTCTAGAGGAATCTAGAGGAGTAGCTCCAGAGCCCTTCACAGGGAATTTATGCTCACTCTTGGTTACACATAGTTTGCTTGCAATTAAGTTTTTAATTTCACATCATTTGTCCTAACTTAGCTAGTATACCTAATCACCCCTTCTAGGTGCACTTTCATTTGGTATTAGAACATCCGCTCCTGATATTCGGTTTAACCACCTGAGTGAGATTCTTGGATAGCTAATCTAGTATTGCATTACACACATATAGTTTATTCACTCATGAATTTTCTTGCTCCTCCCATGTATGATGTTTCCAATATTGACATGTGGAAGTTTAAGATGAATGCATGCCTAAAAGCTCTAGGATTGCATGTGTACCTTGCCATGACCAAGAAATCAAATTTTGGTAATGACAAGTATTTAGGGGCACAGTCATAGATGTACTTAAGCAAACACTTAATAAGAGCATCTTTCTATTGTTTCTCATTGTTATTTGCTTTTGCAGTGTGAAACACATTGACCTCTCTCAAGGAACAAGTACAACACGTTTTAGAGAGTGAACCAAAAAGGGATGAATCCAAGCAAACGTGCCACATGGTCCAAGGAAATGACTCCCTTGAGGTAAATTCGATACCCATCTTGATGATTGTATTAGTTCTTCAAATAATCATGATAGTATGAATGCACATGTATTGAATGAAGAACTTTCATTGTTTTGTGAAAACTTGTTGAAAAAGTATAAAGTTTTGAAAAATAAAAGTTTTGAATTAAGAAAAGAAAATGAAAATTTATTTTCAAAACCTTAGTTGGTTTTGCAAGAAAAAGTTAGGTTTCAAATGAAAGGGACTCACTAAAAACCCAACTCGATCTTGTTGTAAAAGAAAATGAAATTTTAAAAAATAAAAATGATTTTGATCATATCTTGAAGAAAAATGAGGTTTTGTCTTCAAAGCTTGATTTTGTTTTAAAAGAGAACGATTCTTTGAAAAATAAAATTATTTTAATTTCAAAAGAATTGGATTTAGTTTCAAAGAAAAATATTTCTTTGAAAATGATCTTTCTTCTCATGTTTGTCATGTATCATTGCTCCATCTACTAGTGATAAACATGTTCCATGCTTCACTTCTTCTTCAATCATTAAAAATGATATTTTAATTTTGAAGAAGAGTGTATATTGTTTGGGCTCCACTTTGAGCCATTGTGCCATGAATCACAAGAGATTGGAATCCATGTTTCATAAGAAGCATGCTCCATATATTCATGCACACAAATCACGGCATATACATGCTCATCATGCTCACACACATGATTATATGTATGCTCATGTGTACACTTGTACATATTGTGGACGTACGAGCCACCTTGCAAAGTTTTTTTATAATAGAATACATAATTCAAATTTTGCTAATAAATTTGTTTGGGTTAGGAAAGGTGCTAACCCCCATGGACTTAAAAAGATATGAGTACCAAAATCTACTCCTATTATATTTGATGTCAGTGTGGGCCCTCACATGATGTGAGGGCATTGGTGCCTTGATGGTGGATGTGATTCGAGCCTAAAAATCATATTTATGGATGCATCACTTTCAAGAGATGTTTAGATGGGAAGAACCACCATAGTTTTGGAGACCTAGAGACTAGTTCATATGGTTTGGTAACTATCTCTAAACTCTCATTTATATTTGAGAGAAATGTAAATCAGCTGACACAGGAGGTAACTCCCTCTTATGTCGCACTCAAAAGTCGTATTTTCTGAGTGAATTTTCAAGATCCGACCGCACATTATCATCTTCATATTTTAAAATATACATATATAAAAAATCAAGTGATTTGAAGTTCGTTTACTTATTGATCTAATCGTTCCATTTTATTCTATTGTTAAAAAACCGTTAATGTTTGAACCCAAAGAAAATGGAGTAAACAAACTTCAAATCACTTGATTTTTTATATGTATATATCTTAGAATATGAAGATGATAATGTGCGGTCGGATCTTGAAAATTCATTTGGGAAATTGATTTTTGAGTGCGACATAGGAGGGAGTTGCCTCCTGTGTCAGCTGATTAACATTTCTCTCTTTATATTTATGCATTAATATTGATATTTTAGTATTATTGGTTTTCATGCTTATACGTTTAAATGCAATGCCTATCAAACTTGGGATATGCATAGATAGTCTTTCAGATACACCCATATTTATATGCATTCATATTTTTGTGTTCTCACTATTATTTAACGAATATGTATATCTTAGTCCAAATAGCACGTGCATTTAGCCTAATGATCATATTTGTTTATGTTTTTGTGCCTCATGTTTTGATTACTTATTTATAGTAGTTTTCATTAAAACTTGTGTTTATTCTTGTATACTTAGTGAGCTACACTTTCACTTGATTATCATGTATTTGTATTTCATTACTCATTTGTATTCATTACATATACTTGTATAACTTTATTTTGATGATTCTTGCATCTTTACTTATTTTTTTTACATGTTTTCGTGTTTTGCTTCATGTATATATTAATTTTGTCCAAAATTATAGATATACATGTCTATTCTAGAGCCACTCGCCTTCATGCAATATACTTTTGTGAACTCAATTTATATTTGAGATTTGTATGTATACTTTTAGTTTTAACAAAACATACATATATCTTGAAGCTTGTTTAGTTTTTGATAAAAATAGATTTTTTTAACTTTTGATGATTTCATTTCAAATTGAGCTTCAATGCTTTATCTCCATAAATTTGTTCATTACATGATTCTTACACTCGATATATCTTATTTACTCATAATTTTTGTCTTATGAGAATATACATGCTTTATTGCTTTTTGAGCGTCGTTTCTCGTGTAATTTTCATATTTCATGGATACATTTGTGTTTCATTCCTTACTTGGAGGTCTTCGTGCTAGTTTTTAAAATTATCATAAAACTAATTTTATTATTCTTCAATTTGGTCGAGTTCTCAAACATGTTAAATTATTTTCAAACTCTTATTTTTGAAAACCCTGCCAATCTAAGGGCGGTTAGTTGGGCGACCATACCTTGTATACCCTTAATTGAATATCTTTCAAACATGTGCATGTTAGGGCGGTAGGTGTGAGTTATACATAATTTTTAATGAAAATGTATTTTGTATACTCATGTTTCCTATATATGTATGGATCATATCTAAATAAACATTATATTGCTCTAATACATATATATGACTTTGATTGTACTTATTTTATATTGGCATATATTTTTAGTACAAATTATTTCTTACTAAGCTTGATTTAGTTGTTAGTGTAAACTTTTTTCAATTGGTATCTTATACAAGCATATGCATTATTTTCATTGGTATTTCATAAAGGGGAGAAAAATTCTTATTTTATCTTTCAATTAGTTTTATTTTCAATTAGTATCTTACTCCCACTTTTTATGATTAAAAAAATACTTTATTTTGGTATATGCTAATATTTTTAATATTGGTA
This sequence comes from Agave tequilana, assembly GCA_038442645.1. Classification (NCBI taxonomy): domain Eukaryota; kingdom Viridiplantae; phylum Streptophyta; class Magnoliopsida; order Asparagales; family Asparagaceae; genus Agave; species Agave tequilana. The sequence goes on along the minus strand of JAVJIF010029774.1, from coordinate 434,339 downwards.
TCAATAATATTAAATTAGTATTATTCTCAATGTGGTATCTTTATTGCAAAATGGTTTTAGTGTTTACCTTAAAAAATATTATTGATTTTTACTTTCAATTGATAGCATATCTTTCTATTGGTATCAATTCATAAAAAGATTGTTTCATTTCAATTGATAAAAAGATTATTTTTTTTCAATTGATTGTGTTTATGTGTATCAAGATTTTATTTTAAAAGATATGTTTTATTGGTAATGTTTATTTGTCTTCACCCCTTTGTTAATGAGTGACAAAAAGGGGTAGAAGAATTTAGAATTATATATGCATATTTTATTAAGTGTTTTTACGCGCGCGCGCACACACATCTTGTTTTTATTTGGTATCGTTTATCATTTTATTTGTTATGCATAAGTTAAGGGGGAGCTTCTATGAAGCCTATCCTTAATGAATGCATATATAACCTTATAAGTTTTGTCATCATCAAAAGGGGGAGATTGTTGGTCCAGATGTCCTTCACCTTAGTTTTAATGATGAATAACTTAATGAAGGTTAGTTTACTAATGATCTTGTGTTTAATAAGTTTTAGATATTGATCAAGATTTTAGTAGAGATTTGACTTCAACAAGAGATGCACAGTTAAAGTGTTGAAGCAAATAAGTATTGATTCAGGAGCTCACATCATAACGATCGCATCAAGCTCATGGATCGAGTTTGGATCGAGTCGTCTGGGAGATTAAGATCAACAAGAAGACCTCAGTTTATTTTAGTTAGTTTTTCTTTAGATCTTGTGTAAGGATAGACTAGTGTTGATATGCTCAAGTGCACACACACACACAAAGTTTGGTTTTTGGTTTCGGTTTAATCGTTTTGGAATTTCAAGAACTTATATAATTTTCATGAATAGATAGAATCAAAAGAAGTTTTACATAGTTTTATGTATGTTGGATTTCATCCATATAAACCTATGTTTCATATTGACTAAAAACTTACTTTGATCTAAGTCATGGTTTCAAGTTTTGATTTTAACAAAATTTAGTTTTGGATTTAATGTCAAAAATATAGATATATCTTTTATATGTGAATTAGATTATATCCATACACAATATGCTTCAAAAATATTTCTATATCATTTTTTGTATTTATACAAGTTTTGGAAAAAATGAATGTTCATTTCAAAATCCAAATTTTGAAAAATACCATTTTTGATTTAAACCTAAATTTTTATATCACAAAAATAGTTTAAATTATGTGTTGATTTTAGTCACACATATTTGTTCTTCAAATATTTATAAGAACTTATTTTTGTGAATTTTATGTGATTTGATGGGATTTTATAGGTATTAAAAAGACCAAGTTTTCAAACCCAAAATCCCAGCCTGAGACCACTGGCGGTCGACCGGCCGGTCGACCAGACCAGATCTTGGTCGACCGGGCAGTCGACCGATGTACACAGGACGTGTATAAGGCTCTGGCCATTAGGCCGGTCGACCGACCAGTCGATCGACCAGAGAGTTCACTCTCTAGTTCTGGCCTCGGTCGACCGGGCGGTCGACTGACAGGAAAATTGCCTTGGGGCAGTCGACCGGCCGGTGGACCGACAGCCCCAATGAACCGGTCAACCGGGCAGTCAACGACAGATCATTTCTGACCTGTTCTGGACCCCAACGCCTATATTTTCAGATGCCTACAAAAATGAGTCTTTGGGGGCTGTTTCTCCTAAGATTTTTGAGGGCAATTTTTCCCCACTTCTCTCAAGTTTTCAGTAAGTTTTCAAAACAAGTTTTAGTGCTAAAATCTCTGTCTTTTTTTGTTTTAAAGTTTTAGAAAATCAAAAGAAAACAAGTTTTGCGATTTTAGTTCTTATCCAAATTAATTTTATCTATGCTAGAACTTTTCCCAAGTGTTTTCTTTGTGTTTTCTTTTCCAAATACTTTGTTTTCTCACACTTGAGCTATTAATTCTATTCCTATCTATAGGATTTTGTTTTCTGAGAAAAATTGTTTGTGGTCTATTGTGATCACCAAGTATTTCTTTGTGATCTTTGTGATCAACAAGTGTATTTCTTTTCTTTACTTTGTGCTAGGCTTTGTGCCTTCTCTCTTGTGTAGAGGTGTTTGTGTTAGAGAGGAGAAGTTGTGTACTCTCGGTGTTGTGTTGTAATTCCTCAGTGGAGGTCCCTTTGTAGAAGGTCCTGTGTGAACATAGTGAAAATCCTTTTGTGTGAAGGCGGGAACGTAGAGCAGTGGCTCGAACCTCAAAACATATCTTTGTGTTTGCATTTGATCTACTATCTCTCAACTCCATCTCTCTTATATCTTGCATTGCTTTACATTGCTCATATCATATACATACTTGGTATTGTTTGTGTGCTCACACTTGTGTTGAACCAAAAGAGCTTATTAAAGCACCTCAACTCTTAGTGTAGAGGAATCTAGAGGAGTAGCTCCAGAGCCTTTCACGGGAAATTCGGGCCCACTCTTGGTTATATATAGTATGCTTGCAATTAAGTTTTTAATTTCATATCAGTTGTCCTAGATTAGCTAGCACACCTATTCAACCCCCCTCTAGGTGTACTTTCAGTTATAGTTTCTGAACTAAGATTCATGATATATACAATTTCACAAGTTACGAGTAAATTACTATTCATAACCAAGAATCCCTCACGTCACAGGTATGAATGCACATAAGATGCACGCTAGGTTACAATTATTTGTCTTATAGTTATCGTTACTTAGGGTTTCGTGTAGTGAGTCCAACCACTATTTCATGTTATTAGTCCCTTCTTGATGTAACTTAGTGTAACATCATAGTTGCAACATGCAACGGGGCACTTGACTCGAATCGATATACAGTAATTGCTTGGGACAAAGACAAGGATGTCTTATTTGCCAATTATGATTCACACTAACTAAAAATAAGAACAATAAAGTTTCTTTCTTATGTATAAATTCTTAATATTTGACAAGTGTCTATTTCATTATAATAACATTATAACTGAAGATTTCTCATAGCATAAGTTACTCGTTAATTTCACGTACAAAAGACCCTACTACTATATATACAAAATTAAGATGACAATCATATCATCAGTCTCTCAATATACCAATGGATTCACAATCATCATTTTTTTTAACATCAATTGTCCCATCAGATTCTATGGTTATCCGTGATTCTGCCTCATCAGACTCTCCCATCTAGAAAATACGGAGAGAGATCTCGTCAATTTTTTTCATATCATAATCTCGCAATATACATTATATTTATATAGGGTTGCTCTTCGAATAATATCAAAATCTATAATTCTTTCAATATGACATATCCCTTTACATTCTTTTATCCAAGAATTTGGTTATTCCACAATCCGATTCTTAATAAGGTTCTTTAGCTCCGATTGAATCTTGACTTGCCTTATATTTCAACTATTTTTTTATTCCAGTGTCTCATGCCACTGGTAGCTCATACTGAGGGCCCGCACCCCCAGAAGAACACATCCAAATCAAGGCACGCGGGTATACCCTCATTCGAACGTAAGAAAATAGTCAATATCACGCATTTTAAGATCAATCTTTGAACGTTAGAACCGAGTGACACAGTATGATGGTGACACTCGTGAGCTCCCCCTCTGGCTGTTGTTGGACGTGGGAGAGGGGGACAGGGAAGAGAGGAAGAGGACATGAGAGAGAGAGAGGGAGAAAGAGAGAGAGAGAGAGAGGGAGAAAGAAGGAAGAAAAAGAAAGAGAGAGGGAAGAGTGAGAGAGTTACCTTGCATATCTTTACTCAATGAGAGAGAGGAATTTAGATGCTGCTAATTGTAGTGCAAGGAGATGAAGAGGTGAAGGAGAGATGGGGGGAAATTTTTAGGGTTGAGGTGAGGAAGAGGGAGGGTTTTCTTCACTATTTTCAATTACATGTATATTTATCTTAGTAATTTACAGAATAACCACCTCATCATCCCAATTCTCAAGGCACTCTAATCACCTTCCACCTCACCACATACTTCCCCATTTCGCTTCATTTCTCTTCAATACACCCATGTTGAATTATTTTAGATTTTATAATAATTAGTGGGTTTCACAATTATTTTAATTGTATAAAACATAAATGAGAGGTGGTGGAGATTATGAATATTTGCATATATATACTCTCATGCATAATTATGCGTTGCATCACTTACATAAGTACAAGGATATTTATTTTACTAATAATTCATGTTTACACCTACCTCCTTCCCTGTATACAATTCTATTTATGAAAACATACCTATATATACATACATACATACATACAAATTATAATTTTGCACTCTCACTTTATTATTTATTATGCATACTCAAAGAATTTATTACTATATATACATAAAGAAATTATTATTATTATTATTATACACATAAAGAAATAAATTTTCATGATTACCCAAAAACGCTGTTAAGTAGAGCTTAATCAAAATTAGCCGGAGGCGAGTGTTACATTTCTAGTCCTTCTCGCAACGCGAGGAGGACGGTGGCATCGATTTGACTGCCATGGAATTGTGGGAGTGCAGAAAGGGAGAATGTGTTCTAGGTTGACACATTCTTTTCGACCCGTCTTGCCTCATCTTCTCGGTCTTCTCTTCACCATTGCCAGGACCTTCAAATGATGACATGAACAAAGAGGCGATGTCTTCCAGTAGATGTTCCACTGTGACTCTGAGCCTCTCTTCAGAATTTAGAGGTAAGTTAGGACTAGTGGAATGCATTGGAGTGTCTAGATTCGGATCTTCTGTTTTTCTTTTCAAAAATATAAACACGGAGATGTTATAGAATATCTTGTATTATTCTTATCTGATGTAACCAAATAAATTTAATAGCATAGTATTTGGAATGAAAATTTCTTTGGAATGGAAATATCTTTTGGAGTAGAAATATTTATGTTTAAATCTTGCCTGGTTCATTTTTATCATAAGCTTTTTGAAATTGTATTGACCATGCCTTTTCAGAGTGCTGATCTTTATCTCTGATATGTTGGTTGGCAACGGAGTGTTGGAGAGTTTGCGCTGTTGTTTCTGAGTGGAGGTAATCTCGTCAATGGTACCTGTAAACTTGGGATTTCGAGTGAGAAAGATCCCAGTAGTGGAGGATTTTGACTGCCTGTAGGCTAATTAAGAGGGAGCCCGCAGGTGTTACGAACCGCTCCATCTTGGTACACTTGAGTTTATATTGGGCTCATTTGGGCTCATCCCATGTGGTAGAGTGGGCTAAGATAATATTGTACATACCATGTAAAGAGAGATATTCTCTAGAAGATTCCCCTAGAAGGATATTCCATATAAGATTCCTAGAGGATTCTAGAATAAGATATTTAGGGATGAATATAGGGGAGGTTCTAGATATTCTAGAAGCCTCCAATTCTAGAGAATTCTTGTACAAACCCTTGCCTATAAATAGGGGCCAAGGGTGCTCATTTGTAATCATCAAGAAAAGCAAGAGTAAGCAATACAAGGTTCCACTTCTTCTCCAAGTGTTCTCTCTCTCTTAAGTGAGTGAGTGAGTGTGAGGGTTAGGCTGACTTAGCTTCGCCTCTAAGGAGAAAGAGCGAGTTAAGTGCCGCGCGGGTTTGGGTGGTTTGAAGTCAAAAGAATCCGCCCATGACAGTTGGTTCCAGAGCTTAGATTCGGAGTGATAATGTCGAGCCCCGATCTTCGTTCCGAGATGGGTGGAGTTGTAGATCCAAAGGATGCCCCCAAGCCTCGTAGGGAGAAATCCTGAGATGTCATGGTGACGCTAGAGGCACGGTTAGCTAAGATGGAGCTTACCATGGTGGATAAGCTGGAGGCTTACGACGAGCGCATCGAGAAGCTAGAGTCTGCGGGAGACGAGCTTCAGGAGGAGATGCAGTCGGCCTTGAATTCCGCCGTCGACATGTTGCAGTAAGGGAACACTTCCTTGAGGGAGGAGAACGCGGTTCTGCGGAACCACGTGGAGGTACTCTTGAAGGAGTTGGCCGAGCTTAAGGAGAGGATCGACCAACACGATGTCGCACTAGCAACTCGAGGTATGGTGTCACATCCTTTTATGGTTAAAGATGTGCCCAAGCCGAAGCCTTACAAGGGGTCTCGGAATGCTCGAGAGATTGATAACTTCCTTTGGAGCATGGAAGTCTACTTTAATGCTGTCGGATTTCGAGACGATGCATCCAAGATTCAAGCTGTGCCTCTTTATCTTGAAGACATCGCTACGTTGTGGTGGCGTAGGCAATGTGAAGATATGAAGAAGGGCACATGCTCCATCAACACATGGGAAGAGTTCAAGGTGGATCTTATGCGACAGTTCTATCCGGAGAATGCCGAGGACGAGGCCCGAGGTAAACTCTGACGCCTTACCCAAAAAGGTTCCATTCGTGATTATGTCAAAGAATTTTAAGAACTACTGCTGGAGATCCCCAGTATGGGCGAGAAGGACTCCCTATTCTCGTTCATGGATGGCCTCTCTGGATGGGCCAAGATGGAACTACAAAGGCGAGGGGTCCAAACCCTTGCCCAAGCCATGCAAGTGGCCGAGTCTCTTATCAAGTTCAAGAAGATAGGAGATTCATCCAAACCAAAAGACAAGAGGGGCAAGCCTGCTAAAGGTGGGGGAGAAAAGGAGAAACCATCTAAGGAGTTTCCACCTAAGCCGGCATTTGAGAAGGGAAAGTTTCACGGCAATACCAATGGAGGAGGTGATCGTCCAAAGAAGTTAGCATGCAACTTTTGCGGAGATCCCCAAAAGCCATGGACTGTCCTAAGAGGGTGATTAGTCTCTAATTTTGCATAATTTGTATCACATCTTCGCATTAATTTCATATTAAATTCTGCTAATAAAGCTTTGCTTGCTTGATTCTAGGTCCATGGTGTCCAAATGAAGAAGAAGACCCTAAATCACCATTTAATTGGTGATTAAAGGCCTATTAAGATAGCCATTGGCCTAGGAGGCTGATTTCGTCAAAACCAGGGGCTGCAAAACCAAAACCGGGCTCAGGAACTGACAGGGGACAGACAAGACTGCGCGCGGCTCGAAGTGCCGCGCGCGCGACCACTTGATGGCTGCGAAAACGCGGCTTTGGCCTCGTTTCCGCGGCCATACGGCCGCGCCACGCGCGCCGCTTCGGGCCAGGGTTTATCCCCTGGCCCCCCTCTTCCCTGGTGGCTATAAATACCCCCCTGTGGTTTCCAGAGCGAGGATATACAGAGTTTAGGGTAGTTTTTCATTCCATTTTGTAGTTTAGTTTAGGTTAGATTAGTTCTTCTTCTCCCTCTTTGTATTTTCCATTTTGTAGATCTTGTAATAGGGAGAGAGAGTGGTTCATGCTTGGAATGCAAGAGTGCTTGTAATAGAAGGTGACAATCTATGAAAGGTGCTCTCTTTACCTCTCTATGTTTTCTTCTCTCTAATCTCTTTTACATGTGTAGCTAACTTTTCTCTCATGGCAACTAACTACTAACCACCAACTTGCTAACTTCTTTTATGATAATCCACATGAATCTAATAGCCTCATTTTGGCCTTGCTCTTGCAAGAGCCATTGATGGCTCATGATGATGGATCTAACTCTAACTTCCTAACCACTAACAAGCTAACATTACTTTACTCTATGCTTACTTTTCTATAGTATTGATGGTTTAAGTGTAACTTGAACTTGTTTGTTGAGTTGGGTTGTGAAGAGTTACATATGGGTCATGCTTTGTAAAGCTCTTGAACCAAGGACTAGTGATTGCCAAGGATACATGTGAGGCAACTATCACTAAGAGGTTAGCATGTTGGTGGAGTCATTAGTAGTTAGTAGCCATAGATTTTCTTTCTTTTTCACTTTGTTTTAGAAATATATCCAAAAATCACAAACATTTTCTTTTCTATGTTTCCCACTCCTTTGTGTTTCACCGTACTTCTCTTTTCATTCTTTGTTTTCTTTTCTTTTCATTCTTTCAAACTTTGAAGAATTTTAACAAACACGTGAATCAACCGGTAAAGCTTCTATCGCCTCCCATCCTTGTGGATTCGACTCGTTTTAGCCTCTATGCTATAACGGAAGTATCGAGGAAGCCAAAGCACACACACTTTAAATCTTAACTTCAAAACATACACTTTTTGTGCGCGGTTTTTCCCCGATCAAATTTTGGCGCCGTTGCCGGGGATGGGAACGATTTAATTTCACAAGTTTGTTAACTTTTCTTCTTTGTTTTTTGGTGTGCAGGTTAAATTTTAGCATTGCAGAAGTCCACACTTGCTCAAGTGTGATCGGGTAACTTCTTGTACATTCATATACTCTGCTGCTAATTTTTGTTTATATTACTTGTACACTGTAAATAATTTTAAGAAGTAAAATACAGAAATTGGATGCTTTAAAACGGTTTAGACATTTGCATCTAGGCACGTGTCATTTTTCATTCCAATATACTGTATTTTATTCTTGTGTTGTTGTGATATTGATAGGAGGTGTACATATGGCATTGCATATAGTATAGGACAAACATTTCAGTGATTACTCGCTTTTTGTGTTCATGCTTATCTATATTGCACACTTGCACAAATTTAACTTAAGGGCAAAACCCAAAACAACATAAGGTGGGGAAGTCATTACCCTCCCTTAGCCCAAAAATCACCTCCCCACTCACACAACCCAAGCCTTAATAAAATTTGCTAGACGTTGGCTCCTAGGGACATCTCAGACTCATTTAGGAGATTAACCTAAGGGGGAAGTTGTTAGAAGTTGACTCTTGACAAATCGGTGTCTAAGGTTGGGGATTGAGAGGCGAAACCTCGAAGAACAGTGATTTGGCATAATTAGGCCCGTTGCTCCGGCACGGATACCTCCCACTGATCTTGCCCCTACCTGGCCAATTAACTCGTGGTCAACGTCCGACAATATACCCCCCGTGGACAGTCTAACCAGTTAGGAGTCGTTTAGGTCTAAGTCAACCCTAGCATAGGCTTGTTTTCTTTTTCTTTTTCTTTGTTGTTTGTTTGTTTGTTTGTTTGTTTGTTTTTCTTTTTTGTAAATTGTGATATGGATTTTAATAACAACAATTATTTCAATTATAATATTAATCCATATTTCGCCCCGACCTCATTTGACTCGGATAACTCTGACCCGGCAATGTACAACATAAACCAACCATATATGCCGGGTTGGGATTATCCGAATCAATATGACCCATATCCCCAACAATATGACCATAATTTTCAAAATAATCTCAACTCTTCACAGAGTTCATGGGGATACACCTACCCCCAGTCAAATTTTCAACCATCTTGTCCACAATTTTCACAATATTCATGCCCCAATTTTGATTCATATACTCCTTTTCCTGAACCACCAATTGAAGAAAAATCATCATTGGAAAGAAGTATAGAAGAGTCCCTACAACAAATGCAAAATTTGCTCAATTTACAATCCTTCCCATATCAAACTCCACGTACTCATTTTCTAGAGCATCCCATTGAAAAAGAATCTGAACTAGAAAAGCGTTTGGAAGTCTTTTGTGAAAGAATGCATAACATGTTGGACTCATCATCTCAACCAAAATTTCAAGAGTCCCACTCATCTTTTCCAGTGTCACCAATTCAAAATGAACAAACTTCAATACTGGACTTGAGTATGGAACCCTTGCGTGAGTCCGAGCAGCAACCGCAAAATCCTATGGACTCACAATTTCACCACAATTTCCAAAATCAACTTCCATACTCATATTTTCAAGAACCAATTACAAAGAGTATGGAAGACATGATTCTGAATCCAAATTCTGTTACACGGCCTATCAGTAGGTTAGATTCACTTTTGAGCGAATTGATCAATGAGAGCGAGGAAAGCCTTTCTTGTCAACCTTTGACCGATTCTTATATCCCTAACTCTACTGATTGGACCCATGAATCATGTCATTTTGGAAATCCAGCTTCAATTTCAGAACATACATTTGCACTTGACCACGCTCCAAGTTATGAAAATCGCCTGGACATTCTGGCAAGTTATCCCTTTCCTGAAATTGAAACCGAACCTGACTGTGATCCTGAACCTCATGTTAGTAATTCCATTTCGCTTTTTAATTCAATAATGACTCCGGTATCTTTACCAGATTTTTTCTCTATTCCGAAGTCAACGTTGAATCCTGTACCAGTACACCATGAAATGGAATCACCAATCTCTCATGATCACACTTCATTCATGAGGAAAGTGTGTGAACATCACTTCTTTGGTTTGGACCCTATTTTTGAACCACTTTCGACTCTCATTATTGACTCTTGACTTTCTGAGTCAACTTCCCGAGTCGGTATCGGTTTTTATTCCTGATTCCTTTGAGTTCAAATCCATCATCTTCTAAAATCACACTTCATTGTTGGACAAGAATGTTGACAAAAATGACTCAATAATTATTTTTAAAAATTGGAAATTAGATAGGGATAATTTTTTAAATAAGATCATTCATTCAATCAACATTTTATTGGGTCATATTAAAGAGGTCATTGGTGGGTTCTGCACGATCCACGCTATTTTGATTGGGTAGCAACGCTTGGCCCAATCAGACCACCACCGGAGCCACCCCCTTAAGGTAATCTTCCTTCCCTCTCCATTTGTTTCATGTATTTACACATTCAAGATGCATTGAGGACCATGCATGAGATAAGTGTGGGGGAGGGTTTACTAACGTAGTTAGTTTTATATTTCCTTTCTTTTACACTTCTTTTTAATTTAAAAAAAATCTTTTATATAACAACTTTTCTTTTCTTTTTTCAAAACTTTTTGAAACAAGAGAAATAGTTTTTGATTTATTTTTAAGAAAATTAAGATTATCTTAGGAATTAGGATGGCCTAAAATTATGAAATTTTAAACCAAGTCAAAATAATAGATCTTGTTTAAATTTTAAGATAAGAAAGTAAGATTGAAAAGATAATTTGATATTGAATTTTTTGCCTTGATTTATGCACTTCACACTTACACAATTTTTGGGATTGAAACAAAGACTAGAAATGCCATAAAAATATATATTAAAAAAAGTTATTATGATAATAAAAACCACTTATTGAAGTTGGGTAATTATGCCTCAGGAAGCATGATTATTCATACCTAAAATGGTGAACAAAAAATAAAATAACCCCCTTTAGTTTTGTGGCATTATTTACTCGAGTCCTTAAGTCCGAGGGATGTTTTCTCATCTGGTGCCCTAAGACCATCTAGTTTGGGAGTCACCGGCTAAAGGCTCACTACCCGGGTAAATAAGAAAGCCTAATAAAACTAAGGGAAGAAAAAGAAGAAAAAAATATATAATATAAATAAATGGCATGAAAGTTAGAGTCGATATCCCAAAAATCTTCATAGTTCACAAAGTGCATATTTTTCTAAAAGTTTTATGAAAGATCAAAGAGTCAATTCAATTTTAAATTCTTACATTTAATTTATAACAAGATTTTTTGCATTTTGCATTTTGACTTAGTTTAAGAAAGAGCAATTTCTGGTTAACCTATGACCTTAGATCACTTATATTTTCTCAAAAATATTTCAACACTTTTCTCTATTTCAAAATGTGTTTTAAAAATACTAACATTTAATTTCTTTCTTTATGGATTTTGTGGGTGTAATCCGCTGAAAACCCTCAGGAGAAAAAACTCCTCCTCTAGGGAAAACTTAGAGGTTTAACGGCTTGTTCCACATGCTCAGTGCAATCGCGTCACCTGCGAAAGTGGTATAATAATTTCCTTAGGTTTTTTGTGTTGCTCGGGACGAGCAAAAGATAAGTGTGGGGGTGTGATTAGTCTCTAATTTTGCATAATTTGTATCACATCTTCACATTAATTTCATATTAAATTCTGTTAATAAAGCTTTGCTTGCTTGATTCTAGGTCCATGGTGTCCAAATGAAGAAGAAGACCCTAAATCACCATTTAATTGGTGATTAAAGGCCTATTTAGATAGCCATTGACCTAGGAGGCTGATTTCGTCAAAACCAGGGGCTGCAAAACCAAAACCGGGCTCAGGAACTGACAGGGGACAGATAAGACTGCGCGCGGCTCGAAGCGCCGCGCGCGCGACCACTTGATGGCCGCGCCGCGCGCGCCGCTTCGGGCCAGGGTTTATCCCCTGGCCCCCCTCTTCCCTGGTGGCTATAAATACCCCCTGGGGTTTCCAGAGCGAGGATATACAGAGTTTAGGGTAGTTTTTCATTCCATTTTGTAGTTTAGTTTAGGTTAGATTAGTTCTTCTTCTCCCTCTTTGTATTTTCCATTTTGTAGATCTTGTAATAGGGAGAGAGAGTGGTTCATGCTTGGAATGCAAGAGTGCTTGTAATAGAAGGTGACAATCTATGAAAGGGGCTCTCTTTACCTCTCTATGTTTTCTTCTCTCTAATCTCTTTTACATGTGTAGCTAACTTTTCTCTCATGGCAACTAACTACTAACCACCAACTTGCTAACTTCTTTTATGATAATCCACATGAATCTAATAGCCTCATTTTGGCCTTGCTCTTGCAAGAGCCATTGATGGCTCATGATGATGGATCTAACTCTAACTTCCTAACCACTAACAAGCTAACATTACTTTACTCCATGCTTACTTTTCTATAGTATTGATGGTTTAAGTGTAGCTTGAACTTGTTTGTTGAGTTGGGTTGTGAAGAGTTACATATGGGTCATGCTTTGTAAAGCTCTTGAACCAAGGACTAGTGATTGCCAAGGATACATGTGAGGCAACTATCACTAAGAGGTTAGCATGTTGGTGGAGTCATTAGTAGTTAGTAGCCATGGGTTTTCTTTCTTTTTCACTTTGTTTTAGAAATATATCCAAAAATCACAAACATATTCTTTTCTATGTTTCCCACTCCTTTGTGTTTCACCGTACTTCTCTTTTCATTCTTTGTTTTCTTTTCTTTTCATTCTTTCAAACTTTGAAGAACTTTTAACAAACACGTGAATCAACCGGTAAAGCTTCTATCGCCTCCCATCCTTGTGGATTCGACTCGTTTTAGCCTCTATGCTATAACGGAAGTATCGAGGAAGTCAAAGCACACACACTTTAAATCTTAACTTCAAAACATACACTTTTTGTGCGCGATTTTTCCCCGATCAGAGGGCTAATCTCGCTGCTCTTGTCCAAAGAGAAGAAGAGAAGCAACCGAAGGAGACTAGACTCCACTCACTTCGTCTCCTCAATGCGATCAAGGCAAAGGTAGATGAAAGGCCTCAAGGGGCAATGTTCGTCGAGATAACCATTTCCAGTTGTTTTCCATTATGTTTGCAAAGGGGGAAAACTTATAAAAAAGAGTTTGAGGAGCTAAATTACAAGTATTCTTAAAAAGATTACAAGTAGATCTCCTCAAAGATTCTGGAGAAGTGTGCCGATAGGAGTCTGGTCAGCGCGCGACCACTTTGTCCCTTTGACGATGCGAGCGATGAGATTCCCTTCTCGCCTGGTTCGGGGAATCAGAGAACAGAAGGTTGGTAGAACCCTCTTGCTGCTTCTCAAAATCGCCTTCAATAAGGAATTCCTTCTCGCCTGGTTCCGGAGATTCCTTGAGAAGAAGGACGACGTTAGGGTATCAACACCCTGATTAGAGAAAGCAATTCTCTAAAAGGTCTCTGAATTCGAGAGCGCACGGTGCGTTATGAAGAAGCCTCTGCTTGTGGAGTCCTCTTGTATGTATTCCTCCTTGTACCCCTGGTGGGCTATTTATAGGGAGAGTAAGGGTATAATCGTCCCTTGAAGATATGGAAACAGATTGAATCAAATCTGTTTAAATATGGAAAGTAGCCTTGCTGCGAGGCTAGGATCAGCTTCTGCGAAGCTAGAATTGGCAGGTCGGTTGATCTTCTTGATCCTTTCTATATCGTTGGAGGATTTCCCCTGATCTTCTTACTCGTTTTTAGAAGAGTCAAGAGATTGTGGCAATTAACTGCCAAATTTGATCTCTGATTTGATCTTGATTGGATTTGATCCGATTAGATCCGATTTCATCTGGAGATTTGATTGGTCAAAGGTTGACCATAGCAGACCACTAGCGGCGATGCCCGCTTTGAACTCACAGCGGAGCTAGAGACGGTTTCTGCGAAGTCTGAAAGAAACCCTTTGGCGGAGCTGGAAGTCCTTCGTGGCGAAGTTGCGAGTTAGCTTCCTGGCGAGGCTTTGGATGTCTTCGAGGCGAAGTCGGGTGATATTAGCCTCTCAAGCGAGGCTATCCCTTTGGGCTCGTGTGATGCTAAGTGTTAGCATCTTAGACCTGCTGAGGTCTTGTTTAGAAACATCTGGGTTCACTGTCTGCTTGCTGGATCAGTGGAGTCCAAGTTGCTTCCTTGTCCCTCGGAGATGGGTGAAAACTGGTCTTCAGCTCGTTTGTCACTTGTCTTTTGTAAATGTCAACAAGTTTGGACATTGTTCGGACCAATGAGAATCTTGTCTTTTTTAAGTGTCAACAAGACCCCCTTTAAAGTTTTCGAAAGTCTGCAATGGCTCAGACTTTGAAACACTTTGAACTGTTTTGATCGGTGGTGTGTGGAGTATGAACGTCGCCATGATGGTTGAGTTCAGCTTCGCATTAAATCCTGCTTTGGGATGTAGATTCGCCAAGGAATCATGTAGATTCGTGTGCGAGTAGCCCCGCATCTGGGCTTCTGAAGATATTTTCGCTTGGGAGCGCATGTCGCTTTTCCGAGACCAACTGCCGTGGGTCGAATTTCAAGGAAGATTTTCTCCTTCTCTTGCGCTGACCGGGGAAGATATTCTCTGATTTGCACGTTTCCAAGGGAGGATATTCCCTTTCTTTAAGGCGCAATAAGTGCCTTTATGAGGGAGACGTTTCTCCCTTTGCACGGTTCCAAGGGAAGCCGTCCCTGTTCTCAAGGCGCTGTAAATGCCTTAAATGCGCTCGTGCTTTCACGCTTGAGGCAGGAGCGCTCAGGCCATAGGGCCTATAAATAGGACACTTGAAGTCCTCTGAAGAGAAGTGCTTTGCCTCTCTTCTCTTCTCTTGGTTTGAAAGAGATACTCAGATCTCTGAACTAGTGGGAATGCCCACTCTGGTCATTATCCGGCTAAGGACCGGTAAGTCTTGATCGTTCAACAACTTCACCGATTTTAGGGAATTCATCTCCCTTGATTCATCTTCAGTAGCTGCTTCAGGGATTAGCTTCCCTTGTTCTCTATTTAACTGATCTACAGAGAAGGATTTTGGCATAGCTTCCCAGCGAAGCTATCATTTTTGACTTGATCAAAGGAAGATCACTGCACAATTAAGTCCGCTGTACAGGCAGAACTTGGAACCTGATATCTTCAAGGTTGAGCCAGTCTTGCCATATAGGCGAGGCTTGGACTTGGCATTTGTTGAGCAAGCCCATCATCACTGTGCAAGCGAGGCTTACCCTCTGCTTTACTGAAACTAGATCGCTTCGACCCAAAAGATTTGGCTTAATTCTTTTGTAGCCTCTCCTGTGCTTAGTTGCTAATCTGTTCTGATTTGCCTTGCAGTGGGCTATGTTCGCCAATCTTGTGACTTGATGGAAGGAACCATAAAATTGCCTTATGCTTCCCCGGTTGAAGCTTTACTTTTAAGCAAGAGGAACAATTTGGGGCAGCGGGTGCGTGTCCCAGAGGCTGTTGGCAGCCTTTTATCCGAGGTGATTCGTTTTGAGGTAAGGCTGGCTGCCGCTTTTGATAGTGGGCGTCGCCTGTGGGATCGCCGGCATCATTGCCGACTTTCAACTTTGGTGGCTTTTGGGGGCGATCCACTTCGGGAAAGCGGGCATCACACCCGTTAGATCACTGGTATCACTGCCGATTCCCATTATACGTGATCTATCGTGTTGGCGGCGATAGGTTTTTATTGCCAGGCTTCAACAAAAATGGCCTGGCAAGATCTGCCATTTTTGTGGAGAATAATGACCGTGTCCTTGCGGCACCACTGATTACGGCCTTGTGCAGGAGGAAGGCCTTCTTTGTCCAGTCGGTTTGACTTAGAAGCGGATAAAACCACTTGTATGCCTTTTGCGCAAATGACCTTGTTAAGCAACTGGGTGTGTTGTATGAAACACAACTTTGATGTAATATCAATGTATTCTTCCTTTTAAATCAATGAAAGTTCATCTCTTGATTATCAGATCTTTGCTTGCTTTCATTGAAAATTTGGCTATAGCGGAGCTAAACTGTATGCGGAGTTAAGGACATAGTCCCTTCTTTAAATGAACTTCGCGAAACTGGCATGTCCCGCGAACAACGCCTTTTTAGGGGGCTAAGATAAGCCTTCCGGCGAAGTCCCTAAAGGATTGCGCGAAGCCCGCATTTTAAACCAGGGCGAAGTTAACCCTTAGTGGGATCGAAGCAGCGCTTCTCGGGGAGGTGCTTCGGGTGGCATTTCGAATTAATTCGAAACGGCGGCGTACGCCCTTTTCGAGGCCTCGTTTCAGGCGCTGATTGGCCTATAAAAGCCCGATCGGGCTGAACAGGAAAAGATCTCCTTTTTCAGAGAAATTTCTTAACTTTCCCTCTTCCTCTTCCTTCTTCATTCAGAGAGCTTTGAGAACTCTTGTAGCTCTTCAATGGCGCCCAAAAGACGAGCGGGGAAAGAAGTGACAACTTCTGCAACGGAGGGTCCTCCTCCTCCTTCGGTCATCGAGCGACCAATCGCCGGTACGAGACTTTCTCTCCTAATTAGAGACTGTGGTCTTTCTCTTTTAAAGCTAGTATTTGGCTTATCAGGACGACGGAATATGGTTTGTTCTTGTTAGGGAACTCGTTTCCCTGAATTTCCCTATCTTCCTTGTACAGGGAATTAAGAACTGAATAGTTCTTCTTTAGGCTTCCGTACGAAGCCATTACTTGGGCTGTCTTTGTCCTGTTTGAGGAACAGGACTCGGGTCTGTCCCTTCAGTCATGGCCACGAAGGATGACTCTTGACCATAACACCCTCTTGATGACGTCAGCCCTTAGGGCTATACCACTTCTCGCTTAAGCGAAGTTGGTACTTAGACGTTTTCTGCAAAATGCAGATTTGTCTGCGAGATCAAGCTTTGTCGAGGCTGTCGCCTTACTGGCCTTGCTCACGGGGCGAGGCTATGCCTTAGCGAATCTTATATCTCCAAGTCCGCTTGACTGATGAACTAATCATAGTTCTCTTTTCTTTCTTGCAGTGCCTTACATCCCTGGTCCCTTGAATAGTCTATTTGGGATGACCAGCCGAGCGGATGGCAGCATCAGCCTTCAATTCTATGGCCAGGCTTCTCTCTTTAGTGAGCGGAGTTTCGTCATCCGGGACACGCTTATCCATGGTGGTGATCCGCTCACCATGAGGAGTATTCTAACCACCGCTCCTCTCGAAGACATCGACCGTCGGACTTATAAAAAGCCCAATTTCATGTTCGGAGATGCCGCGTCTGATCCTGATCGCCAATTGCAGGCAGGCGAGGGACAGTGGATCTTCGAATTGGATGGCGAGAAGTTTTACCTTCCGTCTAACAAGCGGCACTTTCCTTTGTCTTCTTTTGAGTGTGTAACTCAGGCTCGGAAGATGGCGTGGGGCGTGAGCCGAAGTGTCGAGTCCGTCCACGTCGGGAGATTAAAATCTCAGTCTCCTGGTTTTTCAAGGGCGGGCCCTCCTCACAACATAATAGCCCTATATCCTGGAAACGTGTCGCGGGAGCTTCCGGTAGGAGAGAATCCGGCTATGGCGCAGACTTTTGGCACCCAGTTCTGCGCAGTTGACGGGAACTATCCTGCCACTGACTTCAGGACTCCTGGTTGGGTTCACCCCCCAAAGACATGGTGGGCGGACCTAACCAACTGTATCCTCGCTCACTTCGAGGAGGACTTGGAGAGGTTGAACCTCTATGAGGCCGTAAGGGCAACCTGCAACGAAATTGATATGAAGGTGGCGTGCTTCTACGCCATCCTTGAGTTGCATTGCCCAGCTTCGGGGACCTTCTTCACCCCGGTTGGCGAGTTGGGCATGACCTTACACGAGATGAGGGAAATCTCTGCCCTGCCCTTCGGGTCTCTCCCGTATGAAGAGTACTTTCCATGCGAGACAGAGTTGGCTCTTCTGGAGAAGCAGGAGTCTGCTTTATTTGAGACTTATCGGGAGTTAATGTGCCATTTGCACATTTGTTCTAGCATCCATGGTGGCAGCAAGGGTAGCTCGAAGAGCTTGAAAAACTGGGCGAGTTACCTATTCCCAGATATGAAGAATGCTTCTGAGGCAGCTCATTGTGGAGTCGAAGATGGCGACATTTTTGAACGGATGGAGGTATGCCTCCAAAGGGATATTGTCATAACAGAAGACGATGGTCCCTATAGGAAGGGTGATGTCCTTCGGAGCTTTCACCATCAGGCTTGTCAGCCGATGTCCCGGAAGGCACTGTTGGCCGGTTTCTTAACCGTCTGGTTGAAGAAATGTGTAGTGCCATCCTCCTCGGGTGACATCGTCCACCCGAATGTTTTGCTGCCTGCCGTTCGCTTGGTCCATGGCCACCGTCTGGGTCTCCTTCCGGCCATGGTGTGCTGTATTCAAAGAGGCCTTCGCGCATTAACGGAGGCTTTCTACAGGCCACCGGCGACGAGGCGTGGGAAGAGTGCCATCCTGCCTTGTGATGGACCTAATCCTAGGGTGGGCCTGTCATACACTTACTTAATGGCGTGGTTTGCCTTACACTGCCCTTCTTTGATTGAAGCTGGAGAGGACCCTCCGCAAGGTGTTCGAATGGCTCTTCTCCGCCGATTCGAAGGATGTTCCTGGCTGAAGACCTACGTGGCCGAGGCCCGCAAGTTAGTGCGTCGTCATGACGCTTACAACTTATTCCGCTGTTTTCCTCGCATTCGGGGCGCAGGGTACGACGAGGAATTCCGAGATGCGGAGTCAGGACGGTCTCCCATGAGTCGGGGGGTTTTTGAGTGGCTGATCAGTACCTGGCCCTCACATTTATTGTATAGAAGCGGGGATGTCTGCTATTTAGAACCTTACATCCCAAGCTGGTTTGCTCGACAGTTCGGGTACGACCAGCTGTATGTGGGCAACACCAATCTCGATTTAGCCTTCATGGGGGTCTCATCGATGGGGCCCGTGCCTGGCGATTCTTTACTGCGGGCGGCACTGGGGCGTGTCTGCGCACGCCGTTGAAGGATCCCAACCTTCTAACGACCCTGTGCTTTTGCCAATGGTATGCGGCTTCTAACTCCACACCTCCTAGATTCAATGCCAACCGCTCAGGTGTGAAGTTAATCTCTCATCGACTGAAGCGAAAGGCTTCTGAGAGAAAGGAAGGCAAACGGGTTCGTGTCCCTGGCTTGGAGGAGTTCATCGCTGTAGATGATAGCGAGGCTTCTGATGCAGGGAGTCCTCGCTTCGAGGCGGGGATGGGAGCTGATACTCATGCGGCTGGCTCCGGTGTGGTGGGGACATCTTCCCCACGACGTGCGGGAGAAGTGAAAGAAGAGGATTCTGACGTCCACTTCAAGAGAAAGCGGGCAGGTGGCTCTCGTAGGAAATCATTGGCGAAGAAGCCTCGTCGCCAAGCTCCTACGATTGTCGTAGAGGGTTATCCCTCTATGGCGATTCCTCCTGCTGCCCCATTAGCAGCTGAACCGTCGGTTGCTGAACCGACTAGTGGTGAATTCGCTCCAGGTCTGGGTAAGATTAACCTTGTCCATATAATACGCCTTTTTGTGCGTTCCCATTGACTTATTATCAATCCTTTTTGATTGTAGGAGCTGAGGCAGCTGGAGAACAAAGGGAACATTATGATCCCCTATTCACTTATGGAGCTGAAGCAGGTTCCTGTGCCCTTCCGGAGGAGTCCGGAGGTGATGTGGCCGACATCAGTCCCTCGGGCGCTGGGACTTCTAAAGGAAGTCCTGAGGCATCGAGCTCTATTGGGTGGTCCACAGGATACTCGGCAAGCGAAAGCGAGCCGGCTGTTCGTGCTGATTCTGACAAAAATTTTCCAATGGAGCCCCTGGAGACTGATGCGGCTGATGAGATGTTCGAGGCAACATCATCCTTTGGTATTGTCCTAACCTCTTGGCTTCTTTTGCATGTAGTATTCCGACTGACCGCAGTCTTGTTACAGGTGTTCGGCCTCAAAATGCATCAGCTTCAAGAGAGCCGGGAGATCCCCCCGAAGAGCCAAGGGGTGACACGAGCGCTTCGACCGCGGCGGATGCTGCTATGTTGGACGCGCTGTATGGCGACCTGCCTTCTTATCAGTCCAAGTCGGCCGAAAGGTCAGAAGTTGCGGAGGCGGCAGTCCCGGAGGTGTCCTCACTCCCAACTATATTAACGAGTGGGGTGCCGACAATTTTACCAAGTACGGAGCTGAGGGTGATCACAAGCCCTACTTCTCCAACCCTGGTGGTTGAGCCTGCTGCTCAGGAGGTGGTTGCTAGTCCTTCTTCCGCGATGGCTGGCGTTCTGGTTTCGATGAGGACTCCGCCGAGATCGCCCTCGGCTTGTCCAGCTGCTGTCAGTGCCCCCGCTGCTTCTTCTGCGACGGCGTCGACCAGGCTGGTGGACTATTCCGAGGTTGCCTCTTTACCGGAAGTGGCTGAGGTCGAGAACGATTACATTGGTGACCTGGTCGATAACTTTTATAAAGGCTTAGGGCGGACTATCGACCTGGTTCTGAAGGGCTCGACTATGCCATTCTCAAGGTTAAAGGGGGTCCTCTCCCGTGATATTGAGAGTATTCGGAACTTTGAGGGATATCACCAGGCCACTGCTTTGGAGCTCTTGGTGGATGAATTTGAGAAGGATGCGGAGGAATGGCGCCGCCTCTACCATTCGGACCCGGAGTCTTTAATTGATGACCGGCTCGCGCTTCTCATTGCTCAAAAGCACGAGACTCGGCTTGCCGCTCAGGAGGCTGCTAAGGCTATCTCTTCTGACTTGAAATCCTTGGAGATAAGGCAAGCGGAGGTTGGAAGTGCAATTGACGCCTCCACTAGTGCTCTCCTCGGCGCTGAGGATAAGATTGTGAAGGCTGAGGAAATGATCAGGAAAGCAAATCTCCTCTTATCCAAGGCCATACCGGTGCGTCTTGAGGAAACTGCGCGGCTTGAAGAGCTCAAAGCTCAGAGTGAGGAGCTTGCGCGGCAGGGGTTGTCACAGAGGACAACTTTGGCGGAGGCCGAAGCTCGTCTGGCTGAAGCGGAAGATTTCAATGAGGCTGAGCTGAGGTCACAAGCGCTTGCCCAGGCTGCTGATGACAGGAAGACGAGGCTAAACACCCTCGGAGAGCGGCTCAGATCGTACAATGTGCGCTTGTAGCTCCATGTACTTTATCCTCTTGAGCTGAATGAAAATTCTTTTTTTTTGGTCGAATCTTCAATCTTGTTCTTCTTTTTGGATTGCGATTTCGAATTGTAGTGCAATTCCTTGAGAACATAATTCTTATTGGGTTGGATAATGAGACTTGGCTATCTTTTGTAGATGTCAGCAAGTATCGGGATTGAGACTTGGCTGTCTGCTGGTTCAGAGGTCGCAATGACGTAACCGATTGAGACGCCACCAAGCTTCAAAATTTGGTGAAACTTGGCTATCTGCCAGTTCAGAGGTCGCAATGACATAACTGGTTGAGAAGCCACCAAGCTTCAAAAATTGGTGATACCCGTCTTTTGTAAATGTCGACGAGTATCGAGACCTGTCTTTTGTAAATGTCAACAGGGCTCGGGATTGAGACTTAGCTGTCTGCTGGTTCAGAGGTCGCAATGACATAACCGGATGAGACGCCACCAAGCTTCAAAATTTGGTGATACCCGTCTTTTGTAAATGTCAACGAGTATCGAGACCTGTCTTTTGTAAATGTCAACAGGGCTCGGAATTGAGACTCGGCTGTCTGCTGGTTCAGAGGTCGCAATGACATAACCAATTGAGACGCCACCTAGCTCAAAAATATTGGTGATACCCGTCTTTTGTAAATGTCAACGAGTATCGAGACCTGTCTTTTGTAAATGTCAACAGGGCTCAGAATTGAGACTCGGCTGTCTGCTGGTTCAGAGGTCGTAATGACATAACCGATTGAGACGCCACCAAGCTCAAAATTTGGTGATACCCGTCTTTTGTAAATGTCAACGAGTATCGAGACCTGTCTTTTGTAAATGTCAACAGGGCTCGGAATTGAGACTCGGCTGTCTGCTGGTTCAGAGGTCGCAATGACATAACCAATTGAGACGCCACCCAGCTCAAAATATTGGTGATACCCGTCTTTTGTAAATGTCAACGAGTATCGAGACCTGTCTTTTGTAAATGTCAACAGGGCTCGGAATTGAGACTTAGCTGTCTGCTGGTTCAGAGGTCGCAATGACATAACCGATTGAGACGCCACCAGCTCAAAATATTGGTGATACCCGTCTTTTGTAAATGTCAACGAGTATCGAGACCTGTCTTTTGTAAATGTTAACAGGGCTCAGAATTGAGACTTAGCTGTCTGCTGGTTCAGAGGTCGCAATGACATAACCGATTGAGACGCCACCAAGCTCAAAAATATTGGTGATACTTATCTTTTGTAAATGTCAATAAGTATCGAGTTTGTAGTGGAATTTGGGAGAAGTCTCGTTTTCACGGGGAGAAACGAGGGAATTGCTGTCATAGGTTTAATGTTAACGTAACAGCGGAGTGTATATGTGGTCTTACCATTCTATGGATGAGAATTGGTAAGTGACTTTGGAGGTCTCGTTCTCACGGGGAGGAACGAGGGAATTGCTGTCATAGGTTTAATATTAACGTAACAGCGGAATGCATTTGTAGTCTTACCATTCTATGGATGGGAATTGGTAAGTGACTTTGGAGGTCTCGTTCTCACGGGGAGGAACGGGGGAATTGCTGTCATAGGTTTAATGTTAACGTAACAGCGGAATGCATTTGTGGTCTTACCATTCTGTGGATGAGAATTGGTAAGTGACTTTGGAGAGGGAATCAAATGGGAACGGGTCCCTTAGGATTTTTAGCAAATCCCCAGCTGTCAACGGGTTTGATATGCCTTTACCAACTACCGTTTGATTTGGGCTAGCCATGCTATTCCCCTCAGCATGATGAGTTGTCGAGGACTTATGTTGGGCTTACAGGCCAACATTTTCCTCTATCCTTAACCGTTAAGGATATTGGATTATCGGGTTAATGTCTGCATAACCCTGATTCCCCTTTAGGATAACCGGTGCACGACCAGGTGTCTGTTGGTTTATGGCTGTATGACCTCACTTGGAGGAAGAGAAAGGCTCTCTTTGTGTGTGCTTTGGACACGAAGATCTTGATCAGAGGTGTAGTGTTAACTTGATCAAGAGAAGGATCCTTGATTAAGGATAATACTTCTTTAAGAACTTGCCATTGATCGGCATCATGAGTAGGTTGCCCTCTGCAGTCGTGAGGCGGTATGCTCCGTTTGAATAGACTGTTTCTATTACAAACGGTCCTTCCCATTTAGGCTGAAATTTGCCTTTGGTATTGTGCGTCATAATCATCGGTCGTCTGACGGCCAAGACCAGGTCTCCTTTCTGGAAGACTCTCTGTTTGACCTTCTTATTGAAGGCTTTTGAGATTCGAGCTTGATATAGCTCGATATGCTGCTGCGCTTGTAGTCGCTTCTTGTCCAAGGCTTCGAGCTCTTGAAGGCGTAGGCGATCATTGTCCTCTGATGTGCACTTGGTGGTCAGAGCAACACGCAACGATGGCATCTGGATTTCCAATGGGAGGACCGCTTCGCACCCATATACCAGGGAAAAAGGCGTATTGCCTGTCGGTGTCTGCACCGTGGTTCGGTAGGCCCAAAGACATTCACCAAGCTTTTCGTCCCAATCTCGCTTGTTCGAGGAGACGAATTTCTTGAGTAGCTTGATGATCGTTTTGTTGAATGCTTCCGCCAAGCCATTAGCAGCAGGATTATAGGCAGTTGAAGCCACATTCTGAATTCGGTATTTATCGCAGAACCGATAGAATACTTGGCTTATGAATTGGGGACCGTTGTCGTGGATGATCCGCCTAGGGACACCAAATCGATGGATGACATGGTGTTTGATGAAATTAACCACATTAGAGGTTTTGACTTCAACCAGTGGTATAGCCTCCGCCCATTTTGAAAAGTAGTCGGTTGTTGCTAGGATAAACCGGTGACCTCTTGTCAAAGAAGAGCTGATTGGCCCTACGACGTCTATTCCCCATGCTTCAAATAACCATGAAGCAACGGTCGGGTGGAGCAGCTCCGAAGGCTGGTGTATGAAGTCCGCATGAATCTGACATGTTTTACACCTTCGTGCATATTGGATGGCATCGGCTATCATAGTTGGCAAATAATATCCAAGCCTATGCAACCTGTCCTTAAGCTTTGGACCTGGCTGATGAGCTCCGCAAATGCCATCGTGTGCTTCTTGGAGCGCTTCCTGTGCCTCTGAATTGGAAAGGCAACGGAGGAGGAGACCGTCATATGAACAACGGTAAAGTGTCTTCAGAGTCGGATCGTAGTAGAAACGGAGAGACCTTCGTCTGACGGACGCCGCTTCTTTAGGATCGTCTGGAAGCAGACCGTGCAAAGCATAGTCGATGAGAGGAGAGCGCCAATCCCTCGGCTCAAGATCCGTGGAGACATTATAGACTTCTCGAGTTCTTAGCATGTGCTTGGAGCATACAAGATGTCGAGTTGCAACTGTGAGGTGATACTTGGTGTCAGCTGGTAAGGCTAGTCTGGTTGCTAATGCAGCAAGAGCATCTGCCTTGGTATTCTGAGATCGAGACACGTGCCCGATGTAGAAACCTTCAAACAGGTTGGCCAATTCAACGGCCGTGTGATAATAAGGCACCAAGTCCTCATGGCGGACTTCGTATTCGCCTTTAACCTGATTGATGATTAGTTTTGAATCGCCATAAGCTTCGAGGTAGCGTACCCCCATTCCATGAGCGAGCTGGAGACCAATGAGCAGAGCATTGTATTCCGCTACATTGTTGGAGCATGATTCTGTTAGAGAAAATGCTCTGGGCAAGACATGATTCTGTGGGGAGATAAACACAACCCCCACTCCGGCAATAATCTTGCCTTTAGGGCCCATTCGCGATGCTCCATCAAAGAACATCTGCCATACTTCCTCTTCTGAGGTTGCATTAGACTCGAAGACCTCATCAGGGATATCTTCGTGAAGTTTTGAATGCTCCGAAACTGGATGAGCAGCCAAGAACTCTGCAAGGGCCTGGCCTTTAACCGCCTTCTGAGGCGTGAAGATCATGTCGTATTGAGACAATAAAAGTGCCCACTTATCCAATCTTGAATTCAATGATCCCGGCTTCGTCATAAGAAGACGCAATGGGTTTACTCTGGAGATGACATGTATGGTCTGGCCGACCAAATAATGTCGTGTCTTCTGGACAGCGAAGACGAGAGCTAGACACTCTTTCTCGATAGGGTTGTAGCAAGATTCCGCTCCTATGAGGGTTCTGCTCAGATAATAAATGGCTTGCTCGTGGCCATTGTCGTCTTTTTGAGCGAGGAGGGCACCGAGGGAGTAGTCCAGAGCTTTTACATAAAGTAAGAATGGTTTCCCTGATGTAGGGGCCACTAAGACTGGAGGCTTTGTGAGGTACCTCTTGATGTCTTCATAAGCTTCCTGGCAAGCTTGATCCCATACGAAGGAAGCACCCTTTTTCATGAGTCGGGTGAACGGTTGACAGCGGCCTGAGAGGTTTGCAATGAATCTTCTGATATAGGCCAGCCTGCCTTGCAAGCCTCTGAGCTCTTTGAGATTCCTCGGTGGATGCATGCTCTGAATGGCTTTGACCTTGTCTGGGTCAAGATGAATTCCTTTTGATGTGACAATGAACCCAAGGAACTTGCCACTCGACACTCCCAAGAAGGATTTTGTCGGGTTCATTTTCAGTTGATGCGCCCGCATTATGTCGAACATCGTTCTGAGGTCGCGAAGATGTTCATTCTTGTTGCGGCTTTTGACGGCAATGTCGTCGACATAGCACTCCACCGTTTTTCGGAGATGATTGCGGAAGATTGTGCTCATTGCCCGCTGATAGGTTGCTCCGGCGTTCTTCAGTCCGAAGGGCATTACAGTGTAGCAGTATACCCCCAATGATGTTCGGAACGAAGTATGCTTCTCGTCGTCGGGATACATCTTAATCTGGTTGTACCCTGAAAAGCCGTCCATGAAAGACATTCTTTCGAATCCACATATGTTGTCGATCATGATGTCGGTGATGGGCAGTGGGAATTCGTCTTTAGGACAGGCCGTATTGAGATCACGGTAGTCGATGCAGATCCGTATTTTCCCGTTCTTCTTGAGAACGAGGACTATATTAGCCACCCAATCTGGATGTTGCTCCTCCCGGATGAAGCCACATGCAATGAGCTTGTGGACTTCGGCTTCAATAGCTTCCATAATGTTCGGGCAAAACCGACGTTGTTGCTGCTTCATTGGCTTGACGTCGGGCTTGATGTTCAGACGGTGCATAGCGACCTGTGGATCAAGTCCGGGCATATCTTCGTAGCTCAATGCGAAGACATCTATATACTCCTTTATGAGTATTATCAATTCTTCCCTTTCTGTAAGTGATAGGCTTTCACTTATAAAGATGGGCTTGGGATGGTCTTGACTTCCCAAGTTGACCTGCATCACCTTGTCTTCAGTAGGTGGTTCGCGCAGCTCGAACCGCTTTTCCCATTGGATGTTTAATTGCTGGGCCCACGGTTCTTCATCGGTAGCCTCCGCAGGTTCCAACTGACTGCTCGACGTCATATTAACAGTGAGGTCTTTGAATATTTCTCCTATACTGATATCGGAGTCCCACTCGGAGGATGAAGCCGAATGTGATGAAACTGATCCACCGTCCTTGACTTGAACCGTTGCTGACGACGTGGGCGTGACGTAACCCAATCCCCTGCGTGTACTATCATAGTAGTTTGCGGGCGTCCCTTTAGGTACAAGGTTCCGCATCAAACCGCGCCTTCCTTTTCCGAAATTCAGGCCTGCTCCATGCTTCAAGTCGTACCCCATTTTCTTCATAATGTGGCGCGCTGGCCGCGCATAATGGAAGAACTGTGGGGCGTCCGAGTCTGAGCTCGAATTTGTAGTTGTGGGTCCCCGTGGCTGGGTTCTACCGAAGATTATCGGCGACTGACCTTGTTTGGACGGAGGGATCACCAGTGTGGCCCCCTCTATAGCTTCCACAGATGTGCTGGCTACACTTGGCTCACGCACGGGCACATGCAGAGAGCCATCCGTAATGGATTTAATCAACCCAGTACTCGCAGGATAATCAAAAGAAATATTATCATTAATTACCCATTCACCTTCATCCTCTGAAGGAATATTACATAGGGGATTATTGAGACATGCTATAATTGGTTCACCAATCAGAATGGCTGGCATGCCTGTTTCGGATTCTGAATCCGCCTCGTTGCCACTTTCATCATCGTCCGGCAACGATTCTTTAAGTGCCCCACCGGCCTCTTGATATAGGAGAGCGTCAGTGAAGTAGTTTTCCACCCCTTTGAATGGTTACTTCTCAGCAAAGACAGTTCGTACTGTCGCGTCATCTTCAACATACTTGAAGCATTGGTGCAGGGTGGAGGGAACGATCCAGTTGGCATGGATCCATGGCCGTCCCAGCAGCAGGTTATATGATGTGTCAGCATCAATGACATAGCATGTCACTTCTGACTTCAGACTCCCGATTCTGCAACGGAGTCGAATTTTCCCCAGTGGATGACTGCTCCCGGCGTTGAAACCGTATATTGTAGTAGTGGTTGCGGACAACCTGTACAATGGTATGCCGAGGAAGTAGAGAAGCCTTTTGGGGATGATGCTGAGTGCAGACCCCGGATCGACTTGTATTCTTTCAATGCATGTTGAACCGATATATCCGGTGTAGTACAGAGGTCGATCGTGCTTGTTGTCTTTGAGAAGCATATCTTCCGCCGTGAAGGTAATAGCGGGCACCTTCGATTGTGCGTGATGACATTCTGGGCAAGGAGATTGAACGTCGTCGTTAGGGATTTCAGGCATGCATGTCAGAAAGGATTCTGAATTGGCTAGCGCATCCCTGAGTGCTTCTCTTGTCTCTTTCGAGAGGCGAAGGAGCTCGTGTATAGTGATACGAGCTGGGATATTGGCCAGCTGAGCCAATATGTCAAAGCGAAAGGGCGTATCAAACCCTTGGCCTGGTGGTTTCTTCAACACGTGGTCGAATCGTACCTCCTTAGGCCTCTCTTTTCCCTTGGTTGGGACTGGAGTGGATGCTGGTATTTGTACTGACGTCGTTTGCTGTTGTATCTCGTCAGTAGACTTTTCATACTGCCTCAAGTATAATTTTCCGGATCGGGTGCCCGTCTGTTGAGGCGCGTCGGCTTGCGCTGTGCAAGCATGCTTTTCTCCTTCAGAATCACTGAGGGAAGCCGATGTCAGATTGCCGTCGTTTGGCAGGATGGAGATGACATTGCAAGACTTGCCCTTTGAGTTGGGCTGCTTTGGATCCCGCTGTACGTCTTAGACGAGGTCTGGATGTATCCACATGACTTCTCCTGTCTCCAATGTTAAGGGAACAAGACCCCTATTCTTTTGAGCTGTAGCTGGAAGATGCTTGATTTCCAACCGTGGCGTAGGGACGGAATAAGTCCCGTCAGGAACTGTGACCTTTTGAGTGGTGCCGAACTCAAGAGTCACCATATTGGCAGTGACTTTCTTCTGCTCTGTCTTCAACGTCAGAACCACGGCAACGACCAGGACTTGTATTCTGTCCTTGAGGACATAACACTTGTCAGTAGGATGGTGGATCATCCTGTGGTAGAGGCAGTATTTAGGGTCGTTTGTGCGCCCTATCTCATTGGGACGCCGAGCATCTGGCAGTTTTATTTTGTTCCATTTGTGGAGCAGATGGAATATCGTGACCACCTGATCGTCTTTGAACGAGTATTGCTTTGGAGGGAATTTGGGCTCCTGATTGTTGAAGCCACTCTTCTTGGCCTTCGACTGCATATCTCCAGGTAATTCCACAGACATAGTCTCTTTGCTTTTAGCTTGAGAAGATTGCGGTAGGTCGCTACGCCCTTTGTTGTTCATCCCCCACTTGCCTTTAGGGGCGGATGGTTCGAACTTTTTAGCCGACTTCTCGGCTATCTCTGCCTGTTCGACCAATTCCTTCCAAGTATGGGCTTTGACTGCCCCCATGCGAACTTCCACTTGGTCTAAGAAGTTGTGTCTGCATGTCTGCAAGAGCATGGGTAATGGCATCCCAGCTGGGCACATCAAGGATAAGTTTCTGAACCGTTCAATGTAGTCACGGACAGATTCGCCCTTCCTCTGCACAATGGAGAGGAGCTTATCCATGGTTACTTCGGTATCATCCTCATAGAAACGAGAGAGGAACCGAGTTTCCAGGTCGATCCAGGAGTTGATAGAGCCCGGGGGAAGACTGCGAAACCAGTAAAATGCCACCCCCTTTAAGGTGCCAATGAAAAGCCTAGCCATGATGGCATCATTGCTTATAACATTACCAGTCTGAGACCGGAAATAGTAGATGTGCTGATTTGGCGAGCTCTTTCCATCATAGGTATGCAGCGTTGGCGGTTTGAACTTCGGTGGATATGGCACCGAATCCCACTCCAGCGGATAAGGACGGACTGTCCCTACCTTCTTTAATTCATCCCTCTGAGCTAGGGATGCGATTTGAGCCTGGAGGCCCTTAAGGACTTCGGCGTCTAGGGAAGAACCCTCCTTGGATTTCTCCGTCTTTGGCTGCTCATTGCTGAAGTGTTCCTCCTCATCGTGATTGATCCCGGCGTCATTGTTATTCCGGTTATTGAGGAGTTGAGCGAGCATCTGTTGAATATTGTCCAGAGCCTCTTGCTGGGTTCTGGAAGTTTGCTCCTGAGCTTCCAGGTGCCGACGAAGATCGTCGTTGACGTTATCAGCCATATTGACTGATGCTCTGTTTGTTCGCACCGAGCTAACTGTCGTCGAAGAGGCATACCCACTATCTTCATCTTCCTCGTCCGATGATTGGAGTGATCTCCTGGGTTCTGGCGAGGCTAGGGCCGTCGAGGAAGAAGGCTGTTCATAATTGTAGGGTATCGCCACCCTGAATCTGGTGTTTCGGAAAACACCTCCCTCATGCACCAAGACTTCGCCTAAGCCTGGGCTGTAGTCTGGATCTGGGGAGCTGTAGGGGGTGTCGTCAGATGTTTGTCTTCCCCTGCGCAGCTCTCGTCCTCTCCCAGTCATGTTGACGGATGCGGAGGGGAGATCTCGCAAGACACTCCTTCTGCGATGCTTCATCGGGGTTTGTATCGATAGTCGATCAAAAACTGACCGTCGTCTTGGAGGCGTGGCGGAGATTGGTCCCAGCCGGCAATGGACCGAGTGGAGTGTCAGCAGTTGACATCCCATTTGTTGACAACAGGGGGAAGAGGCTTGTCTATCCATCAATAATTTTCTCAAATCAGACCCGGTCGGGTCTTCTGCAATCGAGCGCAAAGGCTCTTTTGGATCGCACATGGGATGATGTCCTGCTTCTTTTATCCCTGCAGATGGGATTAGCACTGGATAGTGCTTTGGTTCTAGCTTCGTCAACAGGCGTGAACTTAGTGCTTGACGCACTGAAAAGCGGAGCACGCTGTGGTGCTTTACCCGCTATGCTGCTGCGAAGGTAATTAGCCTTAGATGGTACCTCGGCTTCAGCTTCGCGGTCATGAGCCCTGCGCGTACGCTGTGGTGGGGTAGCTTTGCTCATGAGAACGGGGCCGGCGCGAGGCATTGCTGCTCTTAAATTGGACGACGGTATGATTGCTGTCGTAACTTTATAATTGGAGCAGACAGGCATCTTGCCTTTTTCTTCACGAGAGAGGCGCGGTTTAGGCGTAGCTACGCCTGAAGCTTCGGTTGAAGACTCCTGTTTAGGCTTCCATATCCGCCTTGGCAGAGGAGGCTTAGATTCGCAAGGAATCTGATTAGCCACACACGAGGCTGAGGAGTGTTGGCAGAATTCTGCTTCCGGTTTCTGATTTGAAACCTTAGTTGTGGAAACCCTCCTATGCTTCCGTGCTCGAAGCATTGGACCACCCCCAGAGAGGACTTCTTCAAATCTTCCTTGATCGAACTGAACCACCAAGTTCTCACAAGTAAAGGAATCAGACTGCGGGCGTGCTTCCTTGTTGCACCGAGGACCGCAGCAGGTTCGCAGAAAACCTTTTCAGTCTCCTCAGAGACTTTCCTTGAAGATTTAGCCAGGGAAGCTCTGGCTGCACCGGCTTTTCTGAATTCAGAGTTAGACCCGGAGGTCTGTTTGTCGCATTGCGACACTTGATTCTCGGCAGTGGAGAATTTCGTCCCCAGCGGAGTCGCCATCTTGTTTTCCATTATGTTTGCAAAGGGGGAAAACTTACAAAAAAAGTTTGAGGAGCTAAATTACAAGTATTCTTAAAAAGATTACAAGTAGATCTCCTCAGAGATTTTGGAGAAGTGTGCCGATAGGAGTCTGGTCAGCGCGCGACCACTTTGTCCCTTTGACGATGCGAGCGATGAGATTCCCTTCTCGCCTGGTTCGGGGAATCAGAGAACAGAAGGTTGGTAGAACCCTCTTGCTGCTTCTCAAAATCGCCTTCAATAAGGAATTCCTTCTCGCCTGGTTCCGGAGATTCCTTGAGAAGAAGGACGACGTTAGGGTATCAACACCCTGATTAGAGAAAGCAATTCTCTAAAAGGTCTCTGAATTCGAGAGCGCACGGTGCGTTATGAAGAAGCCTCTGCTTGTGGAGTCCTCTTGTATGTATTCCTCCTTGTACCCCTGGTGGGCTATTTATAGGGAGAGCAAGGGTATAATCGTCCCTTGAAGATATGGAAACAGATTAAATCAAATCTGTTTAAATCTGAAAAGTAGCCTTGCTGCGAGGCTAGGATCAGCTTCTGCGAAGCTAGAATTGGCAGGTCGGTTGATCTTCTTTATCCTTTCCATATCGTTGGAGGATTTCCCCTGATCTTCTTACTCGTTTTTAGAAGAGTCAAGAGATTGTGGCAATCAACTGCCAAATTTGATCTCTGATTTGATCTTAATTGGATTTGATCCGATTAGATCCGATTTCATCTGGAGATTTGATTGGTCAAAGGTTGACCATAGCAGACCACTAGCGGCGATGCCCGCTTTGAACTCACAGCGGAGCTAGAGACAGTTTCTGGCGAAGTCCGAAAGAAACCCTTTGGCGGAGCTGGAAGTCCTCCGTGGCGAAGTTGCGAGTTAGCTTCCTGGCGAGGCTTTGGATGTCTTCGAGGCGAAGTCGGGTGATATTAGCCTCTCAAGCGAGGCTATCCCTTTGGGCTCGTGTGATGCTAAGTGTTAGCATCTTAGACCTGCTGAGGTCTTGTTTAGAAACAATCTGGGTTCACTGTCTGCTTGCTGGATCAGTGGAGTCCAAGTTGCTTCCTTGTCCCTCGGAGATGGGTGAAAACTGGTCTTCAGCTCGTCTGTCACTTGTCTTTTGTAAATGTCAACAAGTTTGGACATTGTTCGGACCAATGAGAATCTTGTCTTTTTTAAGTGTCAACAAGACCCCCTTCAAAGTTTTTGAAAGTCTGCAATGGCACTATGCTAAGTCATCCTATGGGCTCGAGTACAAGCCAGGAAGAATCAACTTAGTAGCAGATGCACTAAGTCGAAAGGCTGAGTTTGCCACTATGCTAAGTCATCCTCAGAGTCCCTTACT
This sequence comes from Agave tequilana, assembly GCA_038442645.1. Classification (NCBI taxonomy): domain Eukaryota; kingdom Viridiplantae; phylum Streptophyta; class Magnoliopsida; order Asparagales; family Asparagaceae; genus Agave; species Agave tequilana. Next base: position 401,700 of record JAVJIF010029774.1, on the reverse strand, counting down.
TAACCGCATCAAAGAAGGCTTGGCTCAGGACTCTACAATCAAGAACATGATGGAGTATGCTAAGGAGGGTAAGACTCGGAGGCTCTGGCTAGAAGGAGATTTCCTTTATACAAAGGGGAGGCGGTTGTACGTGCCGCTGTTTGGGAACCTGAGGAGGGAGCTTCTCAAAGAGTACCATGACTCCCAGTGAGCAGGACATACAGGTGTGCACCGTACCTTAGCTCTCACAGAAAAAAATTATCATTGGCCTCGCATGAGGAATGATGTTGAGGCCTATGTGAAGACTTATCTTGTGTGCCAACAAAACAAGACGGAGCAAAGAGTACCGGCCGGATTGCTGGAACCACTGTCGATTCCAGAGCGACCGTGGGAGAGCATCTCTATGGATTTCATCATGGGCTTACCCAAGTCCGAGGGGTGCAATATTATTATGGTGGTGGTCGATTGGTTTTCAAAGTATGGCATCTTCATTCCAACCCCAGCCAAGTGTTCAGCCGAGGTAGCAGCCCCACTATTTTTGAAGCATGTGGTGAAGTATTGGGGTTTGCTGAAGACAATCGTGAGTGATCGAGATGGCCGCTTCACAGGCAGGTTCTGGACGGAGCTCTTCAAGCTCATGGGGTCGGACTTGAACTTCTCCACTAGTTTCCACCCTCAGACGGATGGCCAGACAGAGCGGGTGAATGGCATGTTGGAGGTCTACCTGAGGCACCATGTGAGTGCCAACCAGCAGGATTGGGCGAAGCTTCTGAACATAGCCCAATTCTCCTACAACCTACAGAGGAGTGAGTCTACCGGGTAGAGTCCGTTCGAGATTGTCACTGGACAACAGCCGCTCACTCCTAACTCCATTGCTACGGGCTACAAGGGAAATAGCCCGGCTGCCTATAAATTTGCCAAGGGGTGGCAAGAGCAGAACGAGTTGGCGCGTTCGTGTCTAAACAAGGCGGTCAAGAGGATGAAGAAATGGGCTGATAAGAAGAGGAGGCATATGGAGTATCAGGTTGGTGACCTAGTCCTTGTCAAGCTTTCTACTTTGGATCGGCACAAGGGACCACACAAGAGCTTGATAAGGAAGTATGAAGGCCCATTTCCTATTGAGAAAAGAGTGGGGAATGTAGCCTACAGGGTACAACTTTTCCCAACAGTGAAGTATCATCTGGTCTTTCATGTGAGCATGTTAAAGCCTTACCATAAGGACGCGGAAGATCCGGATCATGGGAAATCCAGTCGAGCACCAACAGGAATTCGCATGGAGTTCGACAAGGAGGCAGAGGAGATCATAGCGGATAGGACGGTTCGTGAAGCAAACAACCACCCGAGGTTGGAATACTTTGTGAAGTGGAAGGGATTTCTGTTGACACTCTAAAAAAGACAAGATTCCTGACTGGTCTGAACAATGTTTAAACTTGTTGATATTTACAAAAGACAAGTGACAGACAAGCTGACGACTAGTTTTGTACCCATCTCCGAGGGACAAATTAGCAACTTGGACTCTACTGTTCCAGTAAAGCAGACAGTGAGCCCAGATTATCTTTGAAGAGACCTAAACAGGTCTAAGATGCTAAGTTAGCTCAACACTTAGCATCACATGAGCCCGAGGGGATAGCCTCACCTGAGAGGCTAGTTTGTTCAACTTTGCCTTGAAGCTGTTCAAAGCTCTATCAGAGAGCTAACTTACAGCCTTGCTTGAAGTGCTCAGTTTACTCTGCAGAGAGTTACCTTTGCTCGAAGTCATACGCAACCGCGTAGAAGGATGGTAGCTTCGCCACAGATGTTTATCCAGCTCCACTGAAGAGCTTTCTTCTGACTTCGCCAGATGCTCCTTCCAGCTCCGCTGTGAGCTCGATGCGGTAGCTCCGCTGCGGGTCTGTTATGGTCAACCTTTGACCAATCAAATCTCCAGATGAGATCAAATCTATTCAAGATCAAATCTGAGATCAAATTTGGCAGTTATTTACCATAATCTCATGACTCTCCTAAAACAAGTAAGAAGATCAGGGGAGATCTTTTAATTATTTAGAAAGAATCAAAACAGATCAGGAGATCAATGCTACCTGCTATTGCTACCTTCGCAGAAGTTGATCCTAGCCTCGCAGCAAGGCTACTTTCCAGATTTAAACAGATTGACTCAATCTATTTTCAGATTTTTAAAGGACAATTATACCCCTGTTCTCCCTATAAATAGCCCACCAGGGGTACACGGAGGCACATGGACAGCACGCAAGAGGGCACAAACACACGTGCATAGGCAAAGAGACGGTTAAATAGAGATCTATTCTCTTGCTTCTAAGAATTCAGAGAATTCAGAGAACTGCTTCTCTAATCATGGTGCTGATACCCTAAGATCTTCCTCTCAAGGAATCTCCAGAACCAGGCGAGAAGGAATTCCCAAGTTGAGGTAGTTTGAGAAGTAACAAGAGGGTTCTACCAACCTTCTGTTCTCTGATTCCCCGAATCAGGCGAGAAGGGAATCCCATCAATCGCATCGTCAAAGGGACAAAGTGGTCGCGCGCTGACCAGACTCCTATCGGCACACTTCTCCAGAATCTCAGAGGAGATCTACTTGTAATCTTTTAGAATACTTGTAATTTAGCTCATCGACCCTTTTTTGTAAGTTTTTCCCTTTGTAAAATCAATGGAAAACAAGATGGCGACTCCGCTGGGGATTGAATTCTCCACTGTTGAGAATCAAGTATCGCAATGTGATGAACAAACCTTCGGGTCTACTCCTGAATTCAAGGAAGCCGGTGTAGCCAGAGCCCCTCTGACTAAATCTTCGAAGCAAGTCTCTGTGAAGACAGATGAGGCTCTCTGCGAGCCTACCACGGTCCTCTGGCGCAACAAGAAAGCAGGCCCGCAATGCAAAAGTCAGAATCTTGAACCTGTTACCTTCGAAAACCTAGTCGTCCACTTCGACCAAGGAAAATTCGAAGAATTCTTCTCTGGGGGTGGTCTAATGCTCCATGCACGAAAACATAGAAAGGTCTCGACGGCCAAGGTTTCGGAGCAGAAACCGGAAGCAGAATCCTTCCAACACCTCTCAGCCTCGCGTGTGGCTAGTCAGGTTCCCTGTGAACCTAAGTCTCCTTTGTCAAAGCAGATGTGGAGGCCAAAGCAGAAAGGTCTGTATGAAGCCTTAATTGTAGCTGCGCCACAAGTTCATCTTTCTCACGAAGAAAAAGGCAAGATGCCTGCCTGCTCTGTCGAGACTGTCAGCCACGAAGTCACGACGACCATGCCTTCGCCTAATTCAGGAGCAATAACTCCTCGTGCCAGCCTCGTTCTTATGAGCGAAGCTACTGTACCTCAGGGTACCCATGATGTTCGCACTCGCGAAGTTGGAACCAAAGCGCCACAATGTGCTAAGCTCGCTCTTTGCAGTGAAGCTAAGGGATTGCCCCTAAGTGCTGATAGCGGTGCTTATGCGGCTTCAGTGCCCAAGGGCATTTCCAAAGTTTTTAGCCGCAAATTGAGAGCCAAGGCACTATCTAGGGCTAATCGCCTTCGTAGCAACATAGCGGATAAAGCACCACAGCGTGCTTCGCTCCCCAGTTCATCAAGTGCTAAGCTCGCCCTTCGTAGCGGAGCTAAGGGATCGTCCCTAAGTATTGACAGCGGTGCTTATGCAACTTCAGCACCCAAGGACATTCCCAAGGTTCTTAGCCGCGAAGCTAGAGCTAAAGCACTATTTAGAGCTAATTATCTCCGCGGTGATAAAAAGAACAGGACGTCATCATATGCGCAATCCAACAGAGCCTCTGCGCTGGATCGTTTAGGCCCGACTGGGTCTGACTTGCGGGAATTCTTGACAAGCAAACGGAAGTCGGAATCTTTTCAAACTTCTCCTTCCTGTTGTCAACAAGTGGGATGTCAGTTGGTAACAGTCCACTCAGTCCATTGCCGGCTAAAACCAATTCCCTCCACTCTGCACCAGTGCTTCAAATTTGTTGAAAATGATGCAACGGTATGAACTGTCTTCGCTGAGAAGCAACCATTCAAAAGGGTGAAAAAATTACTTTACTGACGCTCTCCTATATCAAGAGACCGGTGAAACATCGAATGAATCATTGCCAGACGATGATGATAGTGGCAATGAGGCGGACTCAGAATCTGAAGCAGACACGCCATCCATTTTGATTGGTTAACCAATTATAGCATGTCTTAATAATCCCCAATGTAACACTCCTTCTGAAGATGAGAGCGAATGGGTAATTAATGATAATATTTCCTTTGATTATCCTGTGAGTGTTAGGTTGTTTGAATCCATTACGGATAGCTCTCTGCACATGCCTTTACATAAACCAAGTGCATCCGGCACACCCACGGAATCTATAGAAGGGGCCGTTTTGGTGATCCCTCTATCCAAAGAAGGTCAGTTACCAATAATATTCGGTAAAGCCCAACCACGAGGGTCCACAGCCACAAATTCGAGTTCAGACTCAGGCACCCCACAATTTTTCTATTATGCGCGACCAGCGCACCATATGATGAAGAAAATGGGGTATAACCTGAAGCATGGGAAGGGCTTGAATTTCGAAAAAGGAAGACGTAGTTTGCTGCGCAACTTTGTGCCAAGAGGGAAACCTGCAAATTACTATGATAACACGCGCAGGGGGTTTGGGATACGTTACACCCACACCACCCGCAATGGTGCAGTCCAAGGATGACAAACCGAACCCATCACATTCTGCCTCTTCCTCCGAGTGGGACTCAGATGTCAGCGTGGGAGTGATGTTCGACATTCTCACCGTTAACATGACTTCAAGCAGTCAATTAGAGCCAGCAGAACCTACTGACGAGGAACCGTGGGCTCACCGATTAGATCTCCTATTGGAAAAGCGATTCGAATCCCGTGAACCACCTACTGAAGACAAGGTTATTCAAGTCAGCTTGGGTAGTCTAGATCACCCTAAACCCATCTTTATAAGTGAAAGCTTATTACTTATGGAAAAAGAAGAATTGATTGTACTCATAAGAAAGTATATAGATGTTTTTATATGGAACTACGAAGACATGCCCAGACTTGACCCACAAGTAGCCATGCATCGTCTGAACATCAAACCTGACGTCAAGCCAGTCAAGCAGCAACAACGTCGGTTTCGTCCGAACATAATGGAGGCTACTGAAGTCGAAGTTCATAAGCTCATTGCATGTGGCTTCATACGGGAGGAACATCAACCAGATTGGGTTGCTAATATCGTTCCCGTCCTCAAGAAGAATGTGAAAATACGGATATGCATCGACTACCGTGATCTCAATACAGCTTGTCCTAAAGACGAATTCCCACTGCCCATCACCGATGTCATGATCGACAATACCTGTAGATTCGAAAGAATGTCTTTCATGGACGGCTTTTTCAGGGTACAATCAGATTAAAATGTATCCCGACGACGAGAAGCATACTTCGTTCAGAACACCATCGGGGGTATACTGTTACACTGTTATGCCCTTCGGGCTAAAGAACGCCGAGCAATCTATTAGCGGGCAATGAACACAATTTTTCGTGATCATCTCCGAAAAATAATAGAATACTATGTCGACGACATTGCTATCTGTAACGCCCCGATCCTAAAGATACGGAGACGTTATAGCGACGCATATACGCGAGGAAAATACCCCACGTATATACGCTAAGCCTAAATGTAACCTGAACAAGTTATGAATCAGAACTATAATATTAAATGATCACTGCAATAATACATATAATGACAATCACAATGATAGCAGCATAAATGATGGCAAGAAAAATGACAGCTGAAGCGATAAAGATAAAATCAAGAAATGACAGGAATATAAAAGAGGTGAGGATACCAGAACAGAAGAAAGAGCGTCCAGTCCCTCGCAAGAAGAACAGTCTCGTCAAACACCTGCACATTAGAAACAATCGTCCAATATCTGGACGTGCAAATCCAGGGTCGTCAGAACGCGACCATGGTGAGTGTGTGTGTAAAGGGGAAAAAGCTCGTGCATAAGAACAATGTGCATAGATAATAATAAGAATAACTGCAGATAAAAAAAGACTAAATAACAAAATAAGTAACTGAACAGTAACACATATGATAACCACATGAATACAGATAGGAGATAACTGGCACAACTGTAAATATGCAATCAATGTCAAGGCGTGTAATCTATCACATGTCATTAGGTTGGCATCCAAGTCTGGTCATAAGTCTGGTCTTGGTTACAAGCATGTGGTCCTGGTTACAATCATGTGGTCCTGGTTACAATCATGTATACAGTCATATGTCATAAGGCAGGGTAACCATTCAGAGCATAACACAATGTGTTCAGTCAAGCCATTCAATAAACAATCAGTAGTGTTCTATGTTATTTTTGTCACTTTCCCACCGGCGTCCCACAACATCCGACAGTTCACCCTGGAGCCCGCACATCCAGTAGAACTCATTCGAACTCTAATATGCGGGTATCATTGTTCGAATAGGGAAAGAGAACCAAATAACAAGTATTCAAGGTGTCATCAACATACAAGTGCGTGTGAATGCTAATAGGCACTGAGAATGTAATATCACGCTAACACCAGGTGGCACAATCAGTAGATAGCCCTACAGATTCAAGAGGTGACCCCCACAGATTCAAGAGGTGGCCCCCACCACGTGTGTGGTGTGGCACTTTGCTCCGTGTGGCACTTTGCTCTGAGGGGAATGGATTCTAGAGGTGGCCCCCACGGATGCAAGAGGTGGCCCCCACCACGTGTGTGGTGTGGCACTTTGTTCCGTGTGGCACTTAGTTCCATTCAGGATCCACCGGACGCTAGTACGATTGTGGGATACATCCTCGTCATCCCGACACCAGGCGGCAAACCGCCGGACGCCGGTTTGACTGTGCTATTAACAGGTCAACAGTGCATGGGACATGAGTACAGGAGATACAGGAGTCCAGGATACATGGGTACAAGATATCAGGTAACAGTGTCATAGTCGCGCCAACGTCCCATGAAGGTGCCAGGTGTACATTCAGTTAAGTAGTGCCATCAGTAACAATCAATACCTTATGCCATTTCCAATTACTGGGATGCTACGGGATGGTAACAATATCAGTGCAGTAATAATCAATCAGTAATCATATACACGGTGAACAATATCAGTAACAGTAACAGTAACAGTAACCGTGTATACGATGAACAATAAAACTGTATAAGATGTTACAGTCACCCAATCATTTCCCTGTAACTTCCAGTAATCTGAATGCTAGGTTTATCAGTCAGGTGCCAGGCATAACCAGTTAAGTTCAGAGCACCAATATCCAACTAAACTCTCACCTGTGTTATCATCAAAAGATAATCAAATCTACTGATAACTGATAACTGCTATCTGGTAACTCCGAAGTACAGCATCACTGATATCAAATAGACTCACTATCATAATACATCATCTCTGATAACTGAAGTAATCCAGTCTCTAACATCATAACAAGTATACATCAACCTCTGAAGAAATCATCATCAAGTCATCACCAATAAATGAATATCAAGTCTGGAAAGTACTCTATTTGAAATATATCATCTCATCTTAATGCAGATCGGGCTTAATCATAAAGAATGTAAATCCAATATCATCTATAACACAAGTTCAGTCCAACTCTGAATAAGTCCATGTACCAATCCAATCGTCATAATCTTTTAGTAAGGTAAGACCACATCCAATATGTCCTCGATCAACTACAATATAGAATAGCTACTACTGATACTTAATATCAACGACATATCATCTAATGAATCTCAAATGTCAACAACGTCAATCTCATCTCAAAACAAGTCAGGCTCCAATATGAGGAATATAGATTCTGGATAACCTCTAGCCCAGATCAATGTAAGTCACAACTCAACTAAATCAATCATATCTGTTATGTCCTCAAATACTCAAACTAATAAAGTCACGTCCAACTACTGATCATCATTCAATGTAAATAGTATAAGTCCCAGATCAATCCAAAGTCATCATATCCAACTCACATTCCCAACAGTTACATGATCGTCAAGTATCAATATACATCAAGTAATCTGATATAATAATTGTCAATCCAACATATATCCATAATCAGGCACAGCTCTCTCACTCTAACAATCTAATCTAATTTTCAAGTCTTCACAATCACCACTTCTATTAATATCAATCATTATATCCCAACAATTGGTAACATACTATACACATGCATCTAAATTCTATTAGATCAAGTCATTACTATCAATATCCACCTCGTGAAATCATAAACATACATCAATAGTCATTACATAACCCATGGGTGAAGTCCACAATCCATCAAGGAACCATACACAGCTGACAGACTGATATTAGTCGACTAGGGCTATATACAAGTCGACTAGAGGAAGGTATAGTCGACTAACAAGTGAACCAAGTCGACTAATCTAAGGCCAAGTCGACTACACAGGTAAGGCTAGTCGACTGATACAGATACATAGAGTTATACATCTACAGGTCAACCTATTGGTCGACTAGGGAAAAGTGAGTAGTCGACTACTACAACTATTAGTCGACTACAGAATAGGTCAAGTCGACCAGCAGGGAAAATACAGAGAGTCTATAAATTTCCTGGAAGCTAAATTAGTCGACTAGGCTCCTGGGTTAGTCGACTAACAGAGGTGTTAGTTGACTAATAACAGGTATTAGTCGACTAATACCTCTGCCAGAACAGAAAACAGAGGCTCACGAATATCAGATCTCTCACACAACAAAACACATATATGCCCTCTCTTGCACACATCAAAGAATACAATTATTACTCTACTCTATGTACATGTATACATGGAATCATAATTAAATCAATACATATAAATACGAGGAATCAAAAAGGAGGAGGAGAATACACTCACATTGGGTGTCGTTCGCTGCTGTGCATGTCAAGGGCCGAGTCGCTGCCGCGGTCGCTGTGGTGCCGTTCCTCGCTATCGGACTGCATGGGAGGGTGGCCAAGGTGCTGGGGAAGGCCTGGCTGCAAGCTGGGGATCTCGCGCTCGCCGGAAGGGCCTAAAATTGCCGCTCGCTGCCTGCGCGCTGGATCTGGGTGGTTGCTGCTGTTGATTCTCTGTGCGCGGCCTGGACAGGTCTCGCAGGGAAGAGACCGGCCTGCTGGTCTGCACTACTGAAGGGCCCTGGCTGGATATGGTGGTGGCTGGCCTGCTGATCTGGATGAGGCCAGATCTGCTCCGGCGGGGCTGTTGCTCGGCCTGGGAGAGGGGGAATCCGGCCATGCTGCTGTCCTGGGGACCTTCTGGCTGTCCTGGTTGACAGCGGCTGCTGGGAGGGGCGCCCTGGTTGTGTGCCCGGCCGTGGGGAAGTCCAAGGGAGGAGATGCTGGCGCCTGGATCTGCAGCAAGGAGAAGAGAGAGAGAGGCTCGCCTGGCCTGCTGTGGGGTTCGAGTGTTGGCGGAGAAGAGAGTGCTCGGGCTTGCTGTTGCGGCTGGAGTTGGGATCTGTTGCCGCAGATGGAGAGAGGGAGAAGGGAGGGTGTGCGGCAGCAGTTTTGTGAAGAAGGAGAATAATTAGGTTAAGATCTAGGTATAGGTTAACAATAGGTTTATATAGTAGGATGGTATTGGGTTGGGTCTAGGCAAACGGGTTAGGATCCGATTAGGTAATCGGGTATTGGGTTATAGGATTAGAAATCCAAACGGGTAGATGGGTAATCAAGATAATGGGTAAAGGACCCAGATGGGTAAATGGGAAGTATCAAAGAATAAGACATGAATGGAAATCAAGGGAAAGGAAAACACCACTACAAAATAATAATCCAACATTAGTAGCTACGTTACCTAATCAAAATAATAATATTAATAATACCAATAACAACTCGCAATACTTAATTACAAAATAATAGAACACTAATAATAATTACTGAGCACTAGTAATAAATAATGATACACTAAATAGAACAATAATAAATAATAATGGAAGAACCATATACTATCTGAAAATAATTTGCATATTCAACAATAATAATTATGAGAGAAATAAATTAACTTGATTAAATAAAAATACTCAGTAAATCAAAATAAATACTTGAAGAAAATAAAAATACAGTAGTTTAGATTAGGGATATTACATTATCAAAAGCCGCAATAAGAATGACCATCTTCGTGACTTGAGAACAATGTTCGACATAATGCGGGCTCATCAGCTAAAGATGAATCCGACTAAATCCTTCTTGGGGGTTTCGAGTGGCAAGTTCCTTGGATTTATTGTTACATCAAAGGAGATTCATCTTGACCCAGACAAAGTCAAAGCCGTTCAGAGCATGCATCCACCAAGGAATCTCAAAGAGCTTAGAGGCTTGCAAGGTAGACTGGCTTATATTAAGAGATTCATCGCAAATCTCTCAGGCCGCTGTCAACCGTTCACCCGACTCATGAAAAAGGGTGCTTCCTTCGTATCGGATCAATCTTGTCAGGAAGCTTACAAGGATATCAAGAGATATCTCACAAAACCTCCAGTCTTGGTAGCTCCCACATCAGGGAAACCATTCTTGCTTTATATGAAAACTATGGACCAATCTCTGGTGCCCTGCTTTCTCAAAAAGAGGACAATGGTCACGAACAGGCTATTTATTATCTGAGCAGGACTCTGATAGGGGCAGAATCTCGCTATAATCCTATTGAAAAGGAATGCTTAGCTCTTGTCTTTGCCGTTCAGAAGACATGACATTATTTGGTCGGCCAAACCATACATGTCCTTTCCAGAGTGAATCCTTTGCGTCTTCTCATGACGAAACCAGGATCATTGAATTCAAGATTAGCCAAGTGGGCGCTTCTCTTGTCTCAATACGACATGCTCTTTATCCCTCAAAAGGCGGTTAAAGGCTAGGCACTTGCAGAGTTCTTGACTGCTCATCCAGTTCCGGAATACTCTAAACTTCATGAAGATATTCCAAATGAAGTTTTCGAATCTAATGTAACTTCAGAGGATGAAGTTTGGCAGATGTTCTTTGATGGAGCATCACGAATAGGCCCTAAAGGCAGGATCATTGCCGGCGTGGGGGTTGTGTTTATCTCTCCACAAAATCACGTCCTTCCTAGAGCATTTTCTCTGACGGAATCATGCTCTAACAATGTAGAAGAAAATATTGCTCTACTTATTGGTCTTCAGTTCGCCCACGGAATGGGGTACGCTGCCTTGAATCTTACGGCGATTCAAAATTGATTATCAATCAGGTTAAAGGCGAATATGATGTCCGTCACGAGGATTTGGTGCCTTATTATCACGCAGTCATCGAAATGGCTAATCTGTTTGATGGCTTTTACATCGGGCACGTATCTCGATCTCAGAATACTAAGGCGGATGCTCTTGCTGCATTAGCAACAACATTAGCCCTGCCAGTCGACACCGAGTATCACCTTACAGTGACAACTCGACACCTTGTCTGTTCTAAACATATGTTAAGAACCAGAGAGGTCTATAATATCTCGACGGATCTTGAGCCGAGAGATTGGCGATTTCCTTTCATCGACTATGCTCTACATGGTCTGTTGCCAGATGATCCTAAAGAAGCGGCATCTATCAGACGAAGGTCTTTCCGTTTTTACTACGATCCAACTCTGAAGACACTTTATCGTCGTTCGTATGACGGTGTCCTCCTCCGTTGCCTTTCTAATTCAGAGGCACAGGAAGTGCTTAAAGAAGCACACAACGGCGTATGCGGAGCGCATCAGCCAGGTCCAAAACTTAAAGACAGATTGCATAGGCTTGGATATTATTGGCCAACCATGATAGCCGATACTATCTAATATGCACGAAGGTGTAAAGCATGTCAAATTCATGCGGACTTCATACACCGGCCTCCGGAGTTGCTCCACCCAACTGTTGCTTCATGGCCATTTGAAGCATGGGGAATCGATGTCGTAGGGCCAATCAGCCCCTCTTCGACAAAAAGGCACCGGTTTATCCTCCCGATAACCGATTACTTTTCAAAGTGGGCAGAAGCCATACCACTGGTTGAAGTCAAAACTTTCAATGTGGTTAATTTCATCAAACACCATGTCATTCATCGATTCGGTGTCCCTAGGCGGATCATCCATGATAACAGTCCCTAATTCATAAGCCAGGTATTCTATCGGTTCTGCGATAAATACTGAATTCAGAATGTGGCTTCAACTGCTTATAATCCCGCCGCTATTGGTTTGGCGGAAGCATTCAATAAGACAATCATTAAGTTCCTCAAAAAGTTCGTCTCCTCGAATAACGAGATTGGAATGAGAAGCTTAGTGAATATCTTTGGGCCTACCGAACCACGGTTCGGACCCCGACAGGCAATACGCCTTTTTTCCTGGTATACGGGTGTGAAGCAGTCATACCGTTAGAAATCCAGATGCCGTCATTGCGAGTCGCTTTAATGACTAAGACCACATCAGAGGACAATGATCGGTTGCGTCTTCAAGAGCTCGAAGCCCTAGATGAAAAACGGTTATAAGCTCAGCAGCACATTGAGTTATATCAAGCTCGGATCTCAAAAGCCTTCAATAAGAAGGTTAAACAAAGAGTCTTCCAGAAAGGAGATTTGGTTTTAGCCGTCAGACGACCAATGATCATGACACACAAAACCAAAGGCAAATTTCAGCCCAAATAGGAGGGACCGTTTGTAATAGAAACAGTCTATTCAAACGGGGCATATCGCCTTATGACTTCAGATGGCGATTTACTCATGATGCCGATCAACGGCAAGTTCTTAAAGAAATATTATCCTTGATTAAGGATCCTTCTCATGATCAAGTTAACATTACACCTCTGATCAAGACCTTCAAATCCAAGATACGCAGAAGGAGCGCCCCTCTCTTCCTCCAAATGAGACCATACAACCATAAACTAGTAGGAAGCCAGATCATACACTGGTTGTCTCAAAGAAGAATCACGATTACACATGCGCTAACCAAATAATCCAACACCTTTAACGGTTAAGGATAGAAGAAAATGTTGGCCTTTAAGCCCAACATAAGTCCTCGACAACTCATCATGCTGAGGGGATAGCATGGCTAGCCCAACTCAAACGGTAGTTGGTAAAGGCATATCAAACCCATTGACAGCTGAGGATTTGCTAAAAATCCTAAGGGACCTGTTCCCATTTGATTCTCTCTCCAAAATCACTTACCAATTCTCATCCATAGAATGGTAAGACCACATATAAAGAATGACAGATCCATTCAAATTACTGCTATGTTCAAACACCTCCAACAGTAAATGAATCTCTCGGTCAAGTTAATACTACACTTCTGACCAATATCGCTCATACCGCAAATCCATTTCGCTGTTAAGTTATGTTTAACACCACACCTCTGGCATCCATTTCGCTGTTAAGTTAACATTAAACCTATGACAGTGATCTCCTCATTTTTCCCAGTGAGAACGAGACCTTTTCATGCTATGTTTAACACTATACCTCTGGCATCCATTTCGCTGTTAAGTTAACATTAAACCTATGACAGTGATCTCCTCATTTTTCTCAGTGAGAATGAGACCTTTTCATGCTATGTTTAACATTACACCTCTGGCATCCATTTCGCTGTTAAGTTAACATTAAACCTATGACAGTGATCTCCTCGTTTTTCTCAGTGAGAACGAGACCTTTTCATGCTATGTTTAACACTACACCTCTGGCATCCATTTCGCTATTAAGTTAACATTAAACCTATGACAGTGATCTCCTTGTTTTTCTTAGTGAGAACGAGACCTTTTCAAGCTATGTTTAACACTACACCTCTGGCATCCATTTCGCTGTTAAGTTAACATTAAACCTATGACAGTGATCTCCTCATTTTTCTCAGTGAGAACGAGACCTTTTCATGCTATATTTAACACTATACCTCTGGCATATCTTTTTGTCAAGTTAACATTACACCTCTGACAAATCGCTTTCCGAATTCCTACGAAGCTCTTTTTGTCACGTTAACATTACACCTCTGACATATGATCTTCTATGGAATTCATTTCCTAACTCCCCAGCAAGTTCCTGAGTCCCACTCAGTCTTTGGTGGACTTTTCGGGTTGTCACGTTAACAATATACCTCTGACAATTTCTTCCAAATTCCATCCAAATTTTGAGCTTGGTGGCATCTTAACCGGTTACGTCATTGCGACCTCTGAACCAGCAGATAGCCAAGTCTCATCTTTCAGTCCGGCAAGGACTGTTTCTTTGTCATCATACGATAAAATTTTGAGCTTGGTGGCTTCTCAATCGGTTACGTCATTGCGACCTCTGAACCGGCAGATAGCCAAGTCTCATCTTTCAGTCCGGCAAGGACTATTTCTTTGTCATCACACGATAAAATTTTGAGCTTGGTGGCTTCTCACTCGGTTACGTCATTGCGACCTCTGAACCGACAGATAGCCAAGTCTCATCTTTCAGTCCGGCAAGGACTATTTCTTTGTCATCACATGATAAAATTTTGAGCTTGGTGGCATCTTAACCGGTTACATCATTGCGACCTCTGAACTGGCAGATAGCCAAGTCTCATCTTTCAGTCCGGCAAGGACTATTCCTTTGTCATCATACGACAAAATTTTGAGCTTGGTGGCTTCTCAATCGGTTACGTCATTGCGACCTCTGAACCGGCAGATAACCAACTCTCATCTTTCAGTCCGGCAAGGACTATTTCTTTGTCATCACACGATAAAATTTTGAGCTTGGTGGCATCTTAACCGGTTACGTCATTGCGACCTCTGATCCGGCAGATAGCCAAGTCTCATATTTCAGTCTGGCAAAGACTATTTCTTTGTCATTATATTGTTGGCCCAAAGGCCATTAGCCCGATATTTTGATGATAACAAACCATATTTAGTTATGTGTTTAACAATCTTGTTTAAAAGAATTTCAGGTTTAAAAACAAGTTGAATTGACGGCTCCACATCAAGACTCACAATTTGGACGCCGCTAAAGATTTGCATTCCCAAGCCTTGCACGGTAGAAAAGCTTCGGGATCAAAAGAAGAAATTCAAGATTTGTAATTTACTTTTATTTTTAGATATTTTGTCAAAACCTAGATGATAGAGGTAGAATATTTGGGATTGTCACTCACACACACTTAGTATTGCTTCATGGCTTCAAAAGAATTTTTATATCAAAATTTCTAACTTAGTTTTTAGAAATACCATGTTTTGGAAAAACCAGTTTTAGAAAAACATTTTATTAAAAAGGATTTTTACCAAAAATGATCTAACATGTTTGGGTGTTGATCTATGATCACACTCTTAGTTTTATTTAGTCTAGAACCTTATTTTCAAATCCTTAAACCAAAATGTTCAAACCAAAAAATTTCCATTTTAGCAGACTCTATATAAACAGATCTGACAGAGTCCGGTCGACCAGCCCAGTCGACTGACGTGCACGGCTGTGCATGTGTGCACGTCGGCCGATCGCCCGGGTCGACCGGGCACTTGTCAGTGCTCTCTGTTTATTTCGGTCGACCGAGTCGGCCGACCGTTTTCCCCCAACGGTCAGAAATATGAACGTTGGCGGTCGACCGGCCCGGTCGACCGGTAGTTGTCAGAAAGTCTGACAGACTCCAACAGCTTTATTTTCTGACAGATTTTGTTGGGATCTCACCCCAACGAATTTCCTTAGCTGTTTTACCCTGTCTTTCATCCACTATAAATAGTGGGTCATTTCAACATGATAAGACAACAATTTATATATAACAATTTTTTACAAGATTTACAAGTTTACAAAAGCATTTGATTTTAGAAAAGATTTTCATCAAAGCCAAAATTTCCAAACACCTACTTGAAGCAAATCCCTCTACTTCACTCTAGTCATTTGCACTACACAATCCCAAGTACTATCTCTACATATTGGTTATAAGATTGTGCTAAGTGAGCCTTTTGTGATCAAGTGTGATCAACTTTATTCTTGAGCGAAGTTGTAGAGGCATCAGCCTCAAGCGAGCTAGTGTGCTCCAAGTGGTGTTGCGGCATAACGAGAGATAGGACAAGTGTGTCCTTGTATTGAAGATCCAGTGGGATCAACAATAGTGGAAATCCTTCAAGTGTGAAGGCGGGGACGTAGAGCGTGGCTCGAACCTCGAAAACATATCCTCGTGTTTGCGTTTGCTCAAATTTCTCTAAACTCAATCTCTATCTCTTTTACTTGCTCTTCATTACTTGCTTTACTTATTGCTTTTTATCTTGCAAGCATTTTAATTTGAGCTTATTGTTTTAAGTAGATTTTAATTCCACATTATTGTCATATTTCATTTAGCCATCACCTATTCACCCCCCTAGGTGATTTCAATTGGTATCAGTGCCAAGCCCTTACACTTGGTTTAACCACCTTAGGGAGATCCTTATAGTTGGCTATATCTATTTGTTGCATTTTCATTTGTTGTGCATTCTATATTTGTATTCATGGCATCAGTTGATTTTTCTAGCATCAAATCCCCACCCAAGTTTGATGGCTTGAACTTCCCCATTTGGAAGGTCAAAATGAACCTCTTTCTTAAATCCCTAGGAGTTAGAGTTGCTAGGGCCATCACCAAAGAATTTATTGAACCCCTCACCGATGAGAAATCATAGTCCGAAGATACCACTAAGGACTATGAGGCAAATGCTAGAGCCCAATATGCATTAACACAAGCCTTAAATGAAGATGACCTATCACGCATCATAAATTGTAAATCGGTATTTGAGGTTTGGAATGTTTTGATTGTGACTCATGAGGGAACGTCCCAAGTCAAAAGATCCAAGATTGACTTGCTTCGTTCTCAATATGAGAACTTTTATATGCTTGAGAATGAATGCATTGATGACATGCTCACTCGTTTCACCAAAATAACAAATGCTTTATCTTCTTTAGGTGACACGATCGACAATGACCAAAAGATTCGGAAGGTCAATCGAGCTCTTCCCAAAGCTTGGGAAGTCAAGGCAACAACCCTAAAGGAGCTCAACGATCGGGAGGAGATGGACTTCTCCGGCTTCATCGAAAATCTCAAAACGCATGAGATGGAGATGAAAGTAAGAGAAGAAAGGGAGGCGCCAAAGAAGAAAGCCCTCGCTTTCAAAGCCACTCCATCCACCCATGACGAGGAGGACTCATCGGAAGACTACGATGAGGACTTTGCCATGCTCATCCGGAAGGTGGGCAAAATGTTTTACAAGAAGGGGAGGCAAAGCAACTTCCGAAGAGGGAAAACTCAAGGAAGATTTGAAAGAAAAAGAGAGGAGCCGGGTCCTTGCTTCCATTGCAAGAAGATCGGACATCTCATCGCTGATTGCCCCGCTCTCCAAGCCACAACCTCCAAGAAAGGGCCAAAGAAGAAGAAAGCTATGGTGGCCACTTGGGATGACTCGGAGTCGGAATCCGAATCCGCCAACATGTGCTTCATGGCACATGGGGAAGATGCATCAAAGGTATATCTTGAAAACTCCATAGATGATGATGAATTAACCATGGATGAGCTT
This sequence comes from Agave tequilana, assembly GCA_038442645.1. Lineage (NCBI taxonomy): Eukaryota > Viridiplantae > Streptophyta > Magnoliopsida > Asparagales > Asparagaceae > Agave > Agave tequilana. The sequence goes on along the minus strand of JAVJIF010029774.1, from coordinate 384,274 downwards.
GCTCAATTTTTTGAAGAGTTACAACATAGATATGAGATGTCACAATCTCAGAATAAGAAATTGAAAAAGGAAAATGATTCCTTGAAAAATAAATTTGAACATATTTTAAAAGAGAAAAATGATTTAGAAAATTCTTTTGAAAAGATGAACAAGGACTTTGAAAATTATAAGATATCTACTAAAGGAAAAAGCCCCATTTCATCTTGTAACAAAAATGAATTTTTGGAAATTCAAAAACGAGTTGATGTTTTGGATTCAACTCTTAAAAAATGTGCATTTGATTTAAATAAATTTGCTTCTAGGTTTCCCAAAGGAATAACCCAAGGGAAACACACTCACTATCAATATGCACGGAAACATGCACACACACATAAACATGCATTCATGTATGGTAGTGGTAGAATTTATGTTTGCACTCATTGTGGCCGCAAAGGCCATTTAGAAAAATTTTGTTTTGCTAAGCTTAACATGACAAATAAATATGTTTGGGTTCGCCCCGGTACTAACCCTAATGGACCCAAAAAGATATGGGTACCAAAAGACACACCGAATTTAATTGATACAGGTGGGTCGTCATCCTCCAATACTTAGGGGGAGACGGTGCCCGGGTGGTGGATGCAACAATGCCTAACGAACATATCGTCGCTTGCATCGCTATCATAGTGGCACCTATTTTGGAGAATGCCCTCGGTTTGGTAATTTCTCCATTTAAAAGTTTTATTTTTGGTATATATATATGCATAGGATTGCTAGTTTACCATGTTGGTATATTGATATATGTTATAGTAAACTTGCACTTTCATCATGCTTATATGTATGTTTGTTTTTATATTTTTTATGTCCACATGTCTAGATTTAATTGAATATGTATTTTTGGTTTGTCAAAACTAAATAAATATTTAAAACATTTTAAAGCAAATACTTAGAGATGGCAATTGCGCACCTCAACTCATATCTAGAGGAATCTCGAGGAGAAGTACAGAACCCTTCACCGGGTATTTGGCTTCAACATCTCTAAACCTTTGTTTTATATGGAAAATAAAAAAAATATAAAAATATTTGTGTAAATTTTGTTGATAATTTTAACTAATAAAGTTTAAATCATCTTTTAAAACTTTGTTTGTTGAAAATATTCTCTTTTATTATTTTCAAACTATTTTAGATAATTTTTTTTGGGGTTTTGCTGCTGACAGTTTTTGGGCAAGACCGGCCGACCGGAGCTGATATCCGGCCGACCGACCTTGCCTGGAAGAATTTTTTATTCTTCCTTTGTGGCCGGCCGACCGGAATGGTCGACCGTTTAGTCTGTCAGTGGTCTCGGGTATTTTCGGTCGACCGGACCGGTCGACCGGGCGACGGGAATCTGTCATTTACCCACCCTATTTTAAAGCCCTAACTCTCTCTTTTCTCTCATTTCTCACCGGCGGCTCTTCACTCTCTCCTCTCTAAAAACCCTAATCACCTCTTCCCACCTCAATCCAACCTAAATCCTAGCTTTGATCACTCAAATCTTTTCTGGATCGTCTCTTTCAGGCCCAATCTACGTTCAATCTCAAGGATTTTCGGTTGTGGGTTCTTGATCTCTCATCCCTCAAGGTAAAAATCTTTTTTTTCTTTAGATCTTGCTTTCCATCTTGTTGTTCATCCTAATTTTGTCAAGATCTATCCTTCACCTAGTCTAGATCAAGCCCTAATATTGTTTTTGACCTAGATCTTTCATTTTAACCTAAAAAAAAAATTATGCCTAAAAGATCTAGAGCCGAGAAGGGAAAATCAGTAGTCCCTTCTTCTTCATCGACCAGGACTAAACCTCCATTTGTCTCCGATCTAGCAGAAAATCGGTTTATCCTCCTTTCGAGGAGAACTATTATTTCTGGGAGATGTGTTGTCCTTCAAGATTTTGAGCACCTCAATATCCCACAAATATTGAGGAACAATTCTTTAGATCAGTTCATGGCTATTAGAGAACCGGTGTACACCTCACTCATACCCTACTTTTACACTAATTTTGCTTATGAGGGAAACCGGGTTAGGTCTAGGGTTCCTGGTAGAGACATAGATATCTCTCTCCAAGATTTTGCTGAGCTTCTGCATCTCTCCTGTGAGGGAGTTGATGTTTACTCCTATGACCTACATGATTTTGTCTATCCGGCCGGTGAGTCTGCACTCACCGCGTCAACTTTACTCCACGGGGATGACAACCCCGGCTTAGTGAGGAATGAGGAGGAGAATAAATTCACACTCACCGCTCAAGTCCTTTCTAAATTTGTATTCTATAACATTCTGCCCTAATCTGGTGAATACAGTCATGCCAGGGGTCATGTTCCTTTAATTGTCTATTGCCTTCTGAAAGGCATTAAGATAAACATTCCCCGATTCATAATTTCTCACATGGCCTCCGATCATGTCCTTGTCCCCACAAGGCACTTGCCTTATGGGATGCTTATCTCGTTTCTCCTAAAACAACTTGATTTTGATCTGTCCTCTGAGATACCCACTGAACCCTCCGTGAACCTGAACAGCACTCTTTTGAAGAGGATGCAAGCTAGGATGCGACATCCCGCTCCTGAGCAGCCTCCTATTCCTCCTGCTCATGTTCCAGGGTCTTCATCTGCTCCAGGGTCTTCATCTATCCCAGGGACTTCCTCTGCTCCAGGGTCATCCAATTCTTCAGACCTTCAGGCCTTCATTTCTTCTGAGCTTTGTACTCAGTTTCAGGAGCATCAGTCTTGGGTGTCCACTGAGATCCAGCAGCGACTGACCCAGATTTCTGCGGAGCATGCGGTACATCGCGAGGAGATGGACTCTCGCTATCAGGGACTTCACAATGATATGTCCTATTTTGCTGATTTCATGCGATACATGGATTCGCAATTTAGTTAACTCTTTGTGAAATACAACATGCTTGGTCCAGACCCCACGCCATTTGCCCGACCGCTTCCTTCCTCCGGCCCTCCATTTTCAGTTAGGGCCCCTTCTGCTTCTTCAGCATCACAGCCAGGTGTTGCAGCTATTGATCCAGAGGAGGAGGCTTCTGATGAGGATGATGATGATGATGATGAGGATGTGGAGATGGCTGCAGGTGATGATGAGGATGACGATGAGGAGGACGACGATGATGAGAACGACGATGAGGAGTGACTTCCCCTTTTGATGATGTCAAAAAGGGGGAGAGATATTCATGAGAGACTTCCTTGGGCTTATATTTTGTAGCTTGTATTTTGTATTTTGTGGGTTGGACACATTTTGGTATTTTGTTTAGTATTTTGGACATGTATTTGATGGTTGTATGGACATGTGTTTTCTATATGTTTTTATGTCTTGTATGAATATGTGTTTATTTATGGCATGAGTTATCTTTTCTGGCATAGACATGTGTATGGTTGTTTATTATTTGTGCCATTTACCTATGCCTGAGTATCTTTTTATTATATGCATGTGTTGAGGGGGAGCTTCACTTGAAGTCTCCACCCAAAATATTTGTAATAACTATGTATGTTTTGTCATCATCAAAAAGGGGGAGATTGTTGGCCCAAAGGCCATTAGCCCGATATTTTGATGATAACAAACCATATTTAGTTATGTGTTTAACAATCTTGTTTAAAAGAATTTCAGGTTTAAAAACAGGTTGAATTGACGGCTCCACATCAAGACTCACAATTTGGACGCCGCTAAAGATTTGCATTCCCAAGCCTTGCACGGTGGAAAAGCTTCGGGATCAAAAGAAGAAATTAAGATTTGTAATTTACTTTTATTTTTAGATATTTTGTTAAAACCTAGATGATAGAGGTAGAATATTTGGGATTGTCACTCACACACACTTAGTATTGCTTCATGGCTTCAAAAGAATTTTTATATCAAAATTTCTAACTTAGTTTTTAGAAATACCATGTTTTGGAAAAACCAGTTTTAGAAAAACATTTTATTAAAAAGGATTTTTGCCAAAAATGATCTAACATGTTTGGGTGTTGATCTATGATCACACTCTTAGTTTTATTAGGTCTAGAACCTTATTTTCAAATCCTTAAACCAAAATGTTCAAACCAAAAATTTCCATTTTAGCAGACTCTGTATAAACAGATCTGACAGAGTCCGGTCGACCGGCCCAGTCGACCGACGTGCACGGCTGTGCATGTGTGCACGTCGGCCGACTGCCCGGGTCGACCGGGCACTTGTCAGTGCTCTCTGTTTATTTCGGTCGACCGAGTCGGCCGACCGTTTTCCCCCAACGGTCAGAAATATGACCGTTGGTGGTCGACCGGCCCGGTCGACCGGTAGTTGTCAGAAGTCTGACAGACTCCAACAGCTCTATTTTCTGACAGATTTTGTTGGGATCTCACCCCAACGAATTTCCTTAGCTGTTTTACCTTGTCTTTCATCCACTATAAATAGTGGGTCATTTCAACATGATAAGACAACAATTTATATATAACAATTTTTTTACAAGATTTACAAGTTTTCAAAAGCATTTGATTTTAGAAAAGATTTTCATCAAAGCCAAAATTTCCAAACACCTACTTGAAGCAAATCCCTCTACTTCACTCTAGTCATTTGCACTACACAATCCCAAGTACTATCTCTACATATTGGTTATAGGATTGTGCTAAGTGAGCCTTTTGTGATCAAGTGTGATCAACTTTATTCTTGAGCGAAGTTGTAGAGGCATCGGCCTCAAGCGAGCTAGTGTGCTCCAAGTGGTGTTGCGGCATCACGAGAGATAGGACAAGTGTGTCCTTGTATTGAAGATCCAGTGGGATCAACAATAGTGAAAATCCTTCAAGTGTGAAGGCGGGGACGTAGAGCGTGGCTCGAACCTCGGAAACATATCCTCGTGTTTGCGTTTGCTCAAATTTCTCTAAACTCAATCTCTATCTCTTTTGCTTGCTCTTCATTACTTGCTTTACTTATTGCTTTTTATCTTGCAAGCATTTTAATTTGAGCTTATTGTTTTAAGTAGATTTTAATTCCGCATTATTGTCATATTTCATATAGCCATCACCTATTCACCCCCCCTCTAGGTGATTTCATATATGACAAATTTTGAGCTTGGTGGCTTCTCAATCGGTTACGTCATTACGACCTCTGAACCTGCAGATAGCCAGGTCTTATCTTTTAGTCCAGTAAGGACTATTTTCTCAAATGGCTGCGAGACAACTTGAAAGCAAGAATTCAGAAGATAAAATAAGTTGGAAATGCAACGGGGAAGTCAAAATGAAATCACTTTTTATTGATTCCAAAAGAGGGATACATGAATGCACAGATTACAAGCTACGACGGTGCTTCATAGGACTTGATCTGTTCTTCAAGAGTGGCCAGCCTTGTCTTCCTCTCTTCAGCAGCCCTGATTAGCGCCTGCGACCTCAACTCGGCCTCATTAAAGCTCGCCGTCTGGGCCAAGCGAGCTTCAATTTCAATCAAGGTTGCCCTCTGTGCTAGCTCCTGCCGCAAGACTTCGTCATTCTGGGCCTTAAACTGCTCAAGCCGGGCAGTCTCTTCAAGATGCACTAGTTCAGCCTTGGACAAAAGAAGATTAGCCTTCCTGATCATTTCCTTGGCCTTTTCAATTTTATCCTCAGCATCAAGAAGAGCGCTACTAGAAGCGTTTATGGCATTCCCGAGCTCTACTTTCCTTGTCTCCAAGGATTTCAAACAGAAGAAATTGCCTTAGCAGCTTCTTGAGCGGCGAGATGAGCTTCATGCATCTGAGCAGCGAGATGAGCAAGCTGTTCGTTAACTGAAGACTCCAGATCTGAATGGCTAAGACGGCGCCATTCGTCCACATCCCTCTCGAGTCTGTCCACTAGAAGCTCCAATATGGCGGCCTGGTCATCACCTCCAAAGTCCCGGATACTTTCAATGCTTAGGGAGAGGACCACCTTTAAAGTAAAAAATGAGGCAGTCGAGCCCTTCAAGACCAAAGCAATGGATCGCTTCAAGCTCTTATAAAAGCTGTAGACTAATTCAGCCACGAATTCGTTCTCGGCCTCAGTTACTCCTGGCAAACGAGTAGCCCCTGAAGACAGAGTTTCCATTGCCTTCACTGGCGTAACTATGGAGGCACTGGCTGCAGCAACATGAGGGGTCGTCGGTGATCTCGGAGGAGTCCTCATCGAGACCAGTACACCAGCCACAACAGAGGTAGGACTAGTGACTATTTCCGGGAGAGCGGGCTCAACCACCAATGTTGGAGAAGTAGGACTGGTAATCACCTTCAGCTCCGCGCCTGGCAAGATAGGCGGCACTGGCGAAACCAATGGCATCTCACTCATTGATATAGTTGGAAGTGAGATTGGTTCCATGACTACCGTTCCCTCAATTTCATTTCCTCTGGCTGGTTCAGGCTGATAAGAGGGCAACCCGTGATACAAAGTATCCAACTCAGCAGCATCCGTCGTGGTTAAAGTACTTACTTCACCCCTGGTTCCCTCAGGAAGACGGATTGGCTCTCTTAAAGTCGATGAACCCATAGGTGGAACACCTGCAGCAAGACTTTGTTTAAGCAAGGCATAATAAATAGCAGGAGTAAAAAAGTTCGAAACATTACCAAAAGATGATGTCGCTTCAGTCGTCTTGGCGGCTGCATCAGTCCCTGCAGGCTCCATTGGAAAATCTTTGGCAGAATCAACACGAATGGCCGTCCCACCTTCACTGGCCGAACCCTCCGTGGTCCACCCAAAAGAGCTAGAAGCTACGGGACTTCCTTTTGAAGTCCCAGCACCCGAAGGACCTGCATCAGCCGCATCACCTCCAGACTCTTCTGAGACGGCGAAATAGCCAGCTTCATCGCCTTCTCTATAAGTGAACAGGGGATCATAATGCACCCCTATTCTCCGGCAGCCTCAGCTCTCGGGCTTCTCACCGCCTCAGTTCCTGAATCATAAAGTAAACAATGAGCCATATGGAACGCACAAGAAGTATATTACAAGAACGGAGCTGATCTTACCCGGGTCCGGAGCAGCTTTACCAGTAGTCTGCCTAGGAGCCAACAACCTAATGACTAATGGAGCAGCAGGAGGAGGCACTGCAGATGATTCGCCCTTTGCAATAACCGTAGGAGCGTAGCGACGAGGCTTCTTCACTACCCTCTTCCTACGAGATCCGCCCTCCCGCTTTTGCTTAAAGTGGACGTCAGGATCTTCTTCCTCCACTTCTTTCACATCAACATGTTCCATGGGGGCCGTGCCCACCCCACCAGAAGCAGCTGCTGGAGCCTCAACACCTGTACCCGCTTCAAAGTGAGGACTTCCTGCATCCGAGGCTTTGTTATCATCAACGGCAATGAATTCCCCAAGGCCTGTAACGCGGACCCTCTTACCCTCGCTCTTCTCAGTGACCATCCGCTTCAGCCGCTGAGAGATTAACTTCACACCAAAGGAATTAATAGAAAATCCAGTGGGTGTAGAGTTCGAGGTTCTATACCACTGGCAGAATCCCAGAGTCGTCAGAAGGTTCAGAGTCCTTAGCGGTATGCACAGTCGTGCCTCAGTACAGCTAGCAATGAAGAACCGCCAGACACGAGCTCATCGATGAGACTCCCCATGAAGGCCAAATTGCTGTTTGGATTGCCTACATACAGTTGGTCATACCCAAACTGACGGGCAAACCGACTCGGAACATAGGGCTCCAGGTAATAGGTGTTCCCACTTCTATACAACAAGTGTGATGGCCGGATGCTAAACAGCCATTCGAAGACTCCCCGACTCAATGACGTCTGCCCTTCTCCTACATCCTTGAATTCTTCACCATAGCCTGCATCGCGAATGTAGGGGAAGTATCAGAAAAGACTATAGAAGTCATGACGGCATAACAGTTTACGGACCGCAGCCACATAAGTCCGTGACCACGAACACCCCTCGAATCGACGAAGAAGCGCCATGCGAACACCTTCTGGAGGCTCCTCTCTGGCCTAGATAATGGAAGGGCAGTGAAGGGCGAACCATACCATCAAATAAGTATATGGCAAACCAATTCTGGGGTTTGGTCCGTCGCGAGGCAAGATAGCCCCCTTTCCCCGCTTCGTTGCTGGTGGCCTACAAAAAGCCTCCGTCAATCCACGAAGGCCTCGTTGAATAGAGCACACCATGGCTGGAAGAAGTCCAAGAGAACGACTATGGACTAGACGAACAGCAGGCTATAAAACAGCCGGATGAATGATATCGCCAGACGAAGACGGCACCACACATCTCTTCAACCAGACCGTTAGAAAACCAGCCAGAAGTGCCTTCTGGGATGTCGGTCGACGAGCCTGGTGGTGAAAACTCCTAAGAATATCACCTTTCTCATAGGGTCCATCATCTTCTTCCAGAATCAAATCTCCTTGAGAGTGCTCTTGCATCTGGCGAAAGATATCTTCATCTGCAACTCCACAATGAGCTGCTTCAGGAGTACCTTCCAGGTCAGGGAACAAATAATTTTCCCAGCTCTTCAAACTGCATGAAGCTCCCTTATGGCTCCCATGCATGCTGGAGCAAATGTAGAGGTGGCACATCAATTCCCGGTCAGCCTCAAACAAGGCGGGCTCCTGATTCTCCAGAAGTGCCAATTCCACCTCGTACGAAAAATATTCTTCATATGGGAGAGACCCCAAAGGCAGAGCAGAGACTTCCCACATCTCGTGCAGAGCCATACCCAATTGGCCAACAGGGGTGAAGAAGGTCCCTGTAGCCGGGCAGTACAACTCAAAAATGGCATAGAAGTTCGCTACGCTCATCTGAATGCCATAACAGGTCGTCCTGACGACCTCGTAGAGTCCCAGCCTCTCCAAATCCTCCTCAAAATGAGCAAGGACATATTGAGTCAAGTCCCTCCACCATACCTTGGGAGGGTGAATCCACCCCAGGGTCCTGAAATCAGTGGCTAGATAATTGCCACAAACTTTAAAGAATTGATTTCCAAAGGTCTGAGCCACCGCGGGGTTTTCTCCCACTGGGATGTCTGAAAGTACATTCCCAGGATGGAGACCCAATATGCAGCGAGGAGGACCCGCCCTTGTGTAACCAAGGGACGGAATTATCAACTTCCCTACGTGAACGGAGTCAGTAGTCCGAGTCACTTGCCACTGCATCTTCCGAGCCCTCGTCACACATTGAAAGAAGGACAAGGAAAAATGCCGCTTGCTAGATGGGAGATAGTACTTCTCACCATCCAATTTGAAAATCCACTGCCCCTCTCCAGCTAGCAGCTGGTGATCGTTGTCTGGCGCTGTATCTCCGAACATGAAGCCGGGCTTTCGATAGATTCTTTGGTCGGAATCTTCAAGGGGAGCAGTAGTTCAGATGCTCCTCATGGTGCGCTGATCCCCATTATGAATAAGTGCATCACGAGCAGGAGAGCTCGCTCGCTGAATAGTGAGGCCTGCCCTTGAAACTGCAGGCTGACGTTGCCATCTAGCCCCCTGGCTGTGCCAAAGAGACTGTTCAGAGGACCAGGAGTATAGTGCACTGCAAAAACAAGGAGAAACTATGATTAGTTCATCAGCCAAACAAGACCAAAACAAGAATGTAATTTTGTTAAGGCATAGCTTTGCTCTCCGAGCGAAGCTGGCTTAATAATAGATTCGCCCCGAAGCTTAGCTTCGCAGCTGCAGCTTAACTCCGCACTCCACACGAAGGCAGGATGCAGGAAAATATCTAAGTATTAGCTTCCCTCTGAAAGCTTGGCCTCAATGCGAAGGAGCCCCAAGAGCTAACTTCGCCAGAAGAATACTGCTACTTAAAAATTATTTTAAGGGCATTAAGGTCCTTTTCAGTTGCGCTCCAAAGGTTAGCTTCACATCCTATCATTCAACAGGATGTGAACCGCCTAAGGGATAGCTTCGCCTGGAAGCTTGAAGAAGAGACCCTTCGGTTCTAAGATTCCATGTCAAGAAATCAAGGGAAATTAAGGGACTTGAACTCCCTGAGATCACTAGATCACAATGGATCGTTCTAGATTCATTATGAAATAGCCGAAAGATTAGCTTTAAGAAGAAATGAAAATCTCTAAACAAAAGGGAAAGATCCTTACCCGCGATAGGTCATTCGATGACCGGAGGAGGAGAAGGACCCTTCGTCGTAGAGGTTGCTACCTCTTTTCTTGCTCGTCTTTTGGGAGCCATCGGAAAACTGAAGAAGTTCTTAAATTCTCGAACGAAGGAGGAAGAAGAAGAAGAGAGTCAGAGTTCTCTGAAAATTCAAAGAGAAGTTATGCCTTCTCTTTCAGCCCGATCAGGCTTTTATAGGCTGATGATTGCCTAAATGTCGTCTCCTCGAAAGGAGCACAGACAGTCATTTCAAATTAATTTGAAAAGGTGCCTAAAGCGCCTTCCTAAGAAGCGTTACTTCAGCCCCGCTAAGGGCCAACTCCGCCGTGAGTCCAGTGTCGACTTAGCACGACGCTTGAATAACTTCGCTGAGAAATGTGCCTTAGCTCTGTCGAAAGCACATCTCTAGCTTCACGGAAATTTCGTGCTAGCTTCGCCAGAAACTGGCTCCTGACCTATTTGGAAATCTGTCTTCAGCTTCGCCGGAAGCTTAGCTCGGCTAAGAGTTCTCATTTCCTCCTAGGGAAAAGACTTGTCTAAGTTGGTCCACTTCAGGTGTTCTCAAGTCAAAAAGGAGAAAAGCAAAGCAGATAAATAGCGCAAAATAAACTTTTATTGATTCAAAAGGGAAGATACATTGGCTCTACATCAAGGTGGTTTGTACAACCGAATCATTGCTCCAAAGGCATACAAGTGGTCCTATCTATTTCCAAGCCAAACTAACTGGATACGAAAGGCCTTCCTCCTACACAAGGCCGTAATCCTTCACTTAATGGCAGATTTTGCCATCAAGAAGTTGGATCATCTTTGATAAAAATTGGCAAACGACCGATTGCCACCAGAAAGCTGGATCTTCTTTGATGAAAATTGGCAAAAGAAGGATCCGAGACCTTACAGGTGACATCCGCTTTCCCGAAGTGGATCATCTCGGATAAGCGACTATCAGCCCCTTCTCGAAGTTGATCATCTCGGATAAGCGACTGCCAACCTCTTCTGGGAGCACCCATCAGCTGTCCCAGTTTGTTCCTCATGCTGAGGATTAAAGTTTCAACCAGAAGATCAAGAGGCAAGTCTCTGGTCTCTTTCATCAAATCGAAAGACTGGCGGGCACAATTCACTACAATACAAGCTGGAAACAGGTTAGCAGTAAATCATAGGAAAATGCAAGCATGATATGCTAAGTCAAGTTCTTTAGACGAAGCAATTTATATCCGATCCAGTTGCGCTTTAAGGATGGATTTCAATTAAGCAAAAGATAGCCTCGCTTGCACAGTGATGATGGGCTAGTTCAGCATAAGCCAAGTCCTAACCTCGCCTATATGGCTAAGCCAGACTGATCCAGAGGGACGCAATCTTGACCTCAACCTTGAAGAGACTAAGTCCCAATTCTTGCCTATGTGGCAAACTTAGCAGGCAAGCATACAATGATCTTTCTTTGATCAAGTGAAAATGATAGCTTCGCGGGGAAGCTGGGAAATAGGGCTGAAGCCCTTCTCTGCAAATCAGTCAGATACAAAATGAAGACAGGGGAAATCAATCCCTCAAGTAGCTGGTAAAGCTAAATTAAGGGAAGTAAGCTCCCTAAAGTTGGTAAAAGTCTCTGAATGACCAAAGCTCACCAGTTCAGAGATCTGAGTATCTTTCTCTAGACAACCAAGAGAAGTCATAAACAGACTGCTTCTCTACAGAGGACTTCAAGTGTCCTATTTATAGGCCTCATGGCCTGATCGCACCGCCGCTGCTTCAAGCTTAGAAGAGCGAGCGAATTTAAGGCATTTATTGAGCCTTGAGAAAGGGAATAGTCTCCCTCGAAAATGCATGAGGAAGCAATGATCTTCCTCGTTAACGCAAGAGAGGTCATTCTAACCTCGAAAAAGGAGCAATCCTTCTCGAAACTAGCCAAAAGGCAGTTGACCTCGGGAAAGGAACGACGTTCCAAGACTAATTTGAAGCGAATCTACTCCGAGAGGCTCGAACGCGGAGCTATCCAGATGCGAAGCTGCCCAGAATCACGAATCTACACGATTCCTCGGCGAACTTATTCCAATCCGGAAGCAAAGCGAAGCTGAACTCAACCACCATGGCGATGTTCATAATTCACATATCATCAAACAAAGCAATCCAAAGTATTTCGAAGCCTGAACCATTCCATTACAGACTTTCGAAAACTTTGAAGGGGGTCTTGTTGTCACTCTAAAAAAGACAAGATTCCTGACTGGCCTGAACAATGTCTAAACTTGTTGACATTTACAAAAGACAAGTGACAGACAAGCTGACGACCAGTTCTGTACCCATCTCTGAGGGACAAATCAGCAACTTGGACTCTACTGTTCCAGTGAAGCAGACAGTGAGCCCAAATTGTCTTTGAAGAGACCTAAGCAGGTCTAAGATGCTAAGTTAGCTCAACACTTAACATCACATGAGCCCGAGGGGATAGCCTCACCTGAGAGGCTAAGTTTGTTCAACTTCGCCTTGAAGCCGTTCAAAGCTCTATCAGAGAGCTAACTTACAGCTTCGCCTGAAGTGCTCAGTTAACTCCACAGAGAGTTACCTTCGCTCGAAGTCATACGCAACCGCGCAGAAGGATGGTAGCTTCGCCACAGATGTTTACCAGCTCCGCTGAAGAGCTTTCTTCTGACTTCGCCAGATGCTCCTTCCAGCTCCGCTATGAGCTCGATGCGGCAGCTCTGCTACGGGTCTGTTATGGTTAACTTTGACCAATCAAATCTCCAGATGAGATCAAATCTATTTAAGATCAAATCTAATTGAGATCAAATCTGAGATCAAATTTGGCAGTTGTTTACCATAATCTCATGACTCTCCTAAAACAAGTAAGAAGATCAGGGGAGATCTTTTATTTATTTAGAAAGAATCAGAACAAATCAGGAGATCAACGCTACCTGCTATTCCTAACTTCGCAGAAGCTGATCCTAGCCTCGCAGCAAGGCTACTTTTCAGATTTAAACAGATTGACTCAATCTGTTTTCAGATTTTCAAAGGACAATTATACCCCTGCTCTCCCTATAAATAGCCCACCAGGGGTACACGAAGGCACAGGGACAACACGCAAGAGGGCACAAACACACGCGCATAGGCAAAGAGACGGCTAAATAGAGATCTATTCTCTTGCTTCTAAGAATTCAGAGAATTCAGAGAACTGCTTCTCTAATCATGGTGCTAATACCCTAAGATCTTCCTCTCAAGGAATCTCTGGAACAAGGCGAGAAGGAATTCCCAAGTGGAGGCAGTTTGAGAAGTAACAAGAGGGTTCTACCAACCTTCTGTTCTCCGATTCCCCGAACCAGGCGAGAAGGGAATCCCATCGATCGCATCGTCAAAGGGACAAAGTGGTCGCGCGCTGACCAGACTCCTATCGGCACACTTCTCCAGAATCTCAGAGGAGATCTACTTGTAATCTTTTAGAATACTTGTAATTTAGCTCCTCGACCCTTTTTTGTAAGCTTTCCCCTTTGCAAAATCAATGGAAAACAATTGCCAGATAGCGAGAGCAGTTGGGAACTGACACGAGCTCTTTGGCAGTTCGAGGACTTGATCGAGAAGTTCCATCAGGAGAAAACTCAGCGATGAGGGCATCGCTCGGATAGGTGGGGGAGAATGTCACGAACCGCTCCATCTTGGTACACTTGGGCTCATATTGGGCTCATTTGGGCTCATCCCATGTGGTAGAGTGGGCTAAGATAATATTATACATACCATGTAAGAGAGATATTCTCTAGAAGATTCCTCTAGAAGGATATTCCATAGAAGATTCCTAGAGGATTCTAGAATAAGATATTTAGGGATGAATATAGGGGAGGTTCTAGATATTCTAGAAGCCTCTAATTCTAGAGAATTCTTGTACAAACCCTTGCCTATAAATAGGGGCCAAGGGTGCTCATTTGTAATCATCAAGGAAAGCAAGAGTAAGCAATACAAGCTTCCACTTCTTCTCCAAGTGTTCTCTCTCTCTTGAGTGAGTGAGTGAGTGTGAGGGTTAGACTGACTTAATTTCGCCTCTAAGAGAAAGAGCGAGTTAAGTGCCGCGCGGGTTTGAGTAGTTCGAAGTCAAAAGAATCCTCCCGTGACACAGGCTGGTGCTTGCGTTGTCGTCTCCGAATGGGGGACACTCCCACATCAAGATGTTCAAGAGTCAGGGATTCTGATGTGGGACACTCCCATTAGCGAGACAATGACTCTGGACGGGGGACACCCCACATCGAAAGGTTTTGACTGTCGTAGACTAATCGAGAGGGAGCCCGTAGAGTGATTTGTTTTTGAGTCTTTATTAAAGGACTGTGATCATAGTCACCATCCTCATAGAGGACTGTGATAATAAGTCGTAGTTCTTATATCAGCATCATCATCATCAGTTGACCCGTGAATTACCCTGAGTTGGGGTCAAGGTGAGAGGAGAGCAACGTAGGGGGCGATAGGGAAGGATAAAAGAGAAAATGAAAATATATAAAGAAGTGGTGATTGGGAGGAATTAATTTATGCTAATGTGGTGAGGCAGTGGCGAAGAAAATTATGAAGATGAGTTTTTTTTAATTATGAAGCAAAGTAGGTGGATGTATTGAAATTTTCCTATATTTATTATATAAAATATATTTATTCTATAAATATAATAGTAAAATAATAAAAAATACAATAAGAATAAAAATATTTTTTAGTTTTATAAATATTATCTAAATGTTAGTAAATTATATTTTGTGATTAGGAATTTTGGTTATATTTTACTGCCCATTTAACTTTCCAAAGTCAATTTTATACCTGCTTCATTTTATATTTGCTTTTATACTCGTAATCAACTCTTCTCGTTGATGATTACTTGCCCGACGAAGCTCGAATTCTGACCACGCGTGCATCCAACCTCCCTATAGCCTTCCCCTCCCTCCAACTCACCCCCTCACCTTCTCGAACAGGCTGCACGCTGGCTTGGTGCTGCACACTCTGGTTGCGCCCTGCAGGCGTGGCTGCTGTTTGGCGTCAGCAGCTTCCCCCCAGCGAGCGACACAGTAAGATGGTGACACTCGCGAGCTCCCCCTCTGGCTGTTGTTGGATGTGGGAGAGGGGGACAGGGAAGAGAGGAAAAGGACATGAGAGAGAGAGAGAAAGGGAGAAAGAAGGAAGAAAAAGAGAGAGAAAGGGAAGAGTGAGAGAGTTACCTTGCATGTCTTTACTCAATGAGAGAGAGAAAGAGGAGTTTAGATGCTGCTGATTGTAGTGCAAGAAAAGGAAGAGGTGAAGGAGAGATGGAGGAAAATTTTTAGGGTCGAGGTGAGGAAGAGGAAGGGTTTCTTCACTATTTTTAATTACACGTATTTATCTTAGTAATTTACAGAATAGCCACCTCATCATCCCAATTCTCACTGCACTCTAATCGCCCTCCACCTCACCACATGCTTCCCCATTTCACTTCATTTCTCTCCAATACACCCATGTTGAATTATTTTGGATTTTATAATAGTTAGTGGGTTACACAATATTTTAATTGTATAAAACAAAAATGAGAAGTGGTGGAGATTATGAATATTTGCATATATACTCTCATGCATAATTAGGTGTTGCATCACTTACATAGGTACAAGGATATTTATTTTACTAATAATCCATGTATACACCTACCTCCTTTCCTGTATACAATTCTATTTATAAAACATACCTATATATTTATATTTTTATATATACACACACATTATAATTTTGCACTCTCACTTAATTATTTATTATGCATACTCAAAGAATTTATTACTATATATACATAAAGAAATTATTAGTATCATTATACACATAAAGAAATAAATTTTCATGATTATCCAAAAATGCTGTTAATTAGAGTATAATCAAAATTAGCTGGAGTCGGGTGTTACATTTCTTGTCCTGCTCGCAATGCGAGGAGGACGGTGGCGTTGATTTGGCTGCCTTGGAATCGTGGGAGAGCAGAAAGGGAGAATATGTTCCAGGTTGACACATTCTTTTCGACCCGTCTTGCCTCATCTTCTCGGTCTTCTCTTCACCATTGCCAGGACCTTCGAATGATGGCGTGAACAAAGAGGCGATGTCTTCTGGTAGATGTTTCACTGTGACTCTGAGCCTCTCTTCAGAATTCAGAGGTAAGTTGGGACTAGTGGAATGGATTAGAGCGTCTAAATTCGGATCTGCTGAATTTCTTTTCAAAAATGTAAACACGACAATGTTATAGAATATCTTGTATTATTCTTGTCTGATGTAACCAAATAAATTTAATAGCATAGTATTCGGAATGAAAATATCTTTGGAATGAAAATATCTTTTGGAGAAGAAATATTTATGTTTAAATCTTTCCTGGTTCATTTTTACCATAAGCTTTTTGGAATTGATACTGACCATGCCTTTTCAGAGTGTTGATCTCTATCTCTAGTATGGTTGGTTGGCAACGGAGTTGGAGAGTTTGCGTTCTTGTTTCTGAGTGAGGGTAATCCCATCAATGTTACCGGAAAACTTTGGATTTCGAGTGGGGGAGATCTCAGTAGTGGAGGATTTTGACTGCCCGTAGGTTAATTAATAGGGAGCCCGCAGGCTGGTGCTTGTGTTGTCGTCTCCGAGTGGGGGACACTCCCATATCAGGATGTTCAAGAGTCAAGAATTCTCATGTGGGATACTCCCATCAGCGAGACAATGACTCCAAACCGGGGATACCCCACTTCGAAAGGTTTCGACTACCTGTAGACTAATCGAGAGTGTAGCACCCCGTACCCGAGATACGTACCCAAATACGTGTCCCAAAATTTTTTCAACCGTATTATTTAGTTTTCTTCATATATGTGTTTTTGAGTTGTGATTACCTATATTATTGTGTATCGGATCTGGATTCTCAGACCTAGAGTAAGCCCTGACCCGGACAGGGAACCCGATACCAGCCAGTAGCCCGATTTGACTTTCTGGTAGTCCAATTTGACCGATTTTAGTTTCAGAGACTATTTTCTAATATTTTAGATTTTTCATGATTTTCTGAAATTTTTCAAATTTTTTCTGCAAAATCTTCGGTGTCGGTCGGCATCGCTGACTGATTCCCGGATTTTTAATTTTCAAACGAGTTTGAATTTTCAGAAACGGCTTTCACAGTACTTCTTAGAATTTCATTTTCTATCTAAATACATTTTTGAAATTTTTTTCCAAATTTATCAAAATTTGACCGATTCTGGTGTCGGCTGGTTTCGCTGGAAGATTCTAAGATTTTTAATTTGTAAACTACATCGAACTTCTCAAATTCAATTTCACCGTGTATCTTATAATAATATTTTCTATTTTTAAGAAATTTTCAGAATGTTTCTGAAACGGTCGAATTTTCGCCCCATTTAAATAATATATTATTTACCGACAATTTCTTTTCTTACTTTTTCCTTCTCTATTCCCCCACTTTGTACTTTCAAAAATTATAATAAATAAATTAGTTAATAATAAAAATTTTAAACTATTTTATTTTCTTTTTTTCTTATTTTTTCTTTTCTTTAATTTTCTTTCTTTTCTTTCTTTTTCTTTTCTTCACTTTGATTTTCCCCCACAACTAATGCTCAGCCGCCTACAGCCGCCCGCCGCCCGCCGCCTGCAGCAGTAGGGCTGCTGCCGCAGCCCTATCACCCCCCTAATTCATCATTTCAATCCCTCTTCCTTCTCTATTAAACTCTCTATTTCATTTTCCTTTTCATTTCAAAAAAAAAGTCCAAAATCAAAAACTTCATCTCCTTCAACAAAACAACCCAACTCACGCATCCTTCACAACCGCCGCCTCCACCATCACCGCCGCCGCCGCCGGCCACTGCTAGGCCGGCCAACCAACTCCCCCACTCTCCCTCTTCACACCACCACCTCCTTCAACCTCCAACAACCTCCCACCACCTCCAATTTCACCAAAACCCACCTCCATCACCCCTTTCTCCTCCAAAATTCGCCATCACCTCCACCAATTCCACCACTCCAACCACCCCAACATCATCTCCTCCTCCTCCTCTAACCCGCCAACACCACCAATCATCACCACCACCACCACCACCACCATCTACCACCACCACCAAACAACCCAACAACACAAACTCCAACAACGTCTTTCCCCCTCCTTGGCCGCGCGCGCCGCCCCCACCACCTACGGCGGCACAACGCCGCCCCAGGGCCGCCTGCGGCGGCCGGTCGCCGGCCACCCCTCCCCTCCTTCTTCTTTTTCCTTTATTGCTTTCTTTCTTCTTTTCTTTCTTTCTTTCTTTCTTTCTTTCTTCTCATTTCTTTTCCCTTTCTTTCCCTAAATAAAACTAACAATTCCTACATTCCTTAAATACCCCCCACCTCATTCCCAATTTACTTCCCTATATTTACATCAATACCCTCTCCTTTTAATTCCAAATTTATTTCTAAAAACACCATATTTTCTCTCTTTCTCTCACTCTCTTCTTCCTACAACTTTCTCTCTCCTCTCTCTCCCCTCTCTCATTCCCTCTCTAATATTTATATAAATATTTATAATTATATATTTTAATATACAACTATGGGTTAGTGGATTTCTCGTGTGGATCGCTGATTCCCCAAAATTTTAACCGGTATTTCACCCGGTTTCAGGCGAGTGCTTATTATTATTTAAAAATAATTACTCTTATATTTATAACATGATATTGATATGTGAATGTTTTAACATGCTATATTTGACACCGATATCTTTCATGCTATATTTGACACATAATACCAGACACCGGTATTTGCTATGCTATATTTGACACCGACACTTGCCATGCTATATTTGACACCGATAATTGCCATGCTATATTTGACACCGATATTTGCCATGCTATATTTAACACTGACACTTGCCATGCTATATTTGACACTGATAATTGTCATGCTATATTTGACACCGATATTTACCATGCTATACCTGACCCGTGACATCTGACACCGGCACTCGGTATTTACACCGATACTCAGTATTTACACTTGATATATTATTTATGACTCCGGCACTCAGTATTTACACCGGCACTCGATATATAGACCCGGTACTTGATATGTCATACTTGACACCTGCACCTAACACACGATATATGATATGCTTTCATGTGGTACAAATACCTGGACCTGACATCGTGACCCTTGACCGGACACTACCACCCCTGATACCGATATTATATGACATATTCATGACTATCACTTTTACGGGGACTTGGCATGACTATTATATTATTACCAGATATTTGGTACTTCTGAACTCCTGTACTCCTGAACCCCTGTATACTTGAACCTCTGAAATAGGGAGGATCCTGACATTACTTCTGATATTATACTCCTGTTAACCCCCGTAATAGGATAACCACGGATATTGTACTTTTGTGAATACCCCGTAAACATTATTTGAGACTCTGTTATATTTAAACAACTTACACCGGGATGGAAAAATTGATGGGTATCGATATAGCTTCTGTGTTTATGGTGACCATACATATGTTGTACAACTATTCCTGTTGGATTCGACCTGGAGGCCACCAGGCGTTTTCGAGGGGTGTACTGGCACCCCTACCCCCTTGTCTGCCTGCCGGGTGTGCTATAATCTCCTGGGTATATCCTGTGGGGAACGGTGACACTCTATTCCTGTTCGGGCATATACTAAGACCTTCGGGCATATAGTAAGTCTCGGTGCCTAGCGGTACGTTCCGGCTCAGTACCGGATACTCCTGGACCGTTGTCCCGGGCATGCACGGGACCCATTCTAAACATGGTTCGTCGTTCCCCATCAATTTCCAATAACCAACCTCGATCGGCTTGTATGCGGAAGTATATGGCACCGGTCATATACCGAAACATACAAATTGAACGAGTCTTAATAATAACTTGATAATTGACTTCATGCTACATGAATTTTATTGCCGTGTTCATACTTGCCATTTATTGTAGTTACTCCATGCTTGCTAATTTGATTACATGACATTTAACCTGCTACACTTGCTTTATTTCATGATTCACTATTTATTGTGATTATTCCATGCTGATTGATTTTGATACATTATATTTGACCTGATGCACTTACTTCTATTTATACTTGCCACTTGGCTTCTTCTTGCACTCGCTGGGTTGCCAACTAACAACCCTGGATTTGTATGTTCAGATTTGACAGGTTGGACCGAGGTGGACCCATCAGCTGAGGATCAGGCCTACTTCGAGGAGCAGGCGGATCAGCCATAGCTTCGTCCAGTCTTTCCCCGCTCACGAGATTCCCTTTCCAGCTTGTGAGTTATTGTCTTTTGTACCCTGTACAGTCTACCTTTGTACTATCTAGTGATGTAATGTTGATGTAATATTATGTCACTATTTGTGATGACTAAGTACTTATACTATTTTCTGTTGGAATGTTAATACCATGTATTTCCGCACTCTAAACCCTGTATTGTGTTGTATTGATGTTTAGCGTACATACGTGACGGTACCATCGCCCTGCGTATGTACGTCGCAGTGGCGTCCCCGTACCCGCCGGATCGGGGTGCCATAGGTTGGTATCAGAGCCAGCTTCTCTTAAACCTTCAGTACAGCCAGTCTGCAATTAATGTTGGATTAATTTGCGACTGAGTCACACGAGTCTTTGTTATACATTCCAATTATAAGTACAAAGTTATTTATTATTTCCTTGAAATCCTTCCCTTTTCTTATTCCGTCATCTTTTCAGTCAGCTCGAATATGGAGAGACGGGGGACACGTAACGGTCCCGGCACTTCCGGTGAAGGTCCCTACGGGGAGAACGACATGATGAGGATACTTCAGGGGATGATGAATAGCCAGCAGCAGCAGATAGAGCTCTTGCGATAAGGATTGCTGACTGCACCCCGGGAGCAGAGGCCGGGCACTATATCGGATTTCAGGAGATTACAGCCGGCAGAATTTTCAAGCACGGAGAAGCCCCTGGATGCAGAGCAATGGTTGATCGACATGACCGATCTTCTGAAGGCGGCCAGAATCCATGGTGAGAACCAGGTATAAGTGGCCAAGATCCAGCTGAAGGATGTGGCGAGGACCTGGTGGCTAGCCGAAGAGGCGAGGCTGGAGAAGCCCATCTCTTGGGACCAGTTCTCAAAGAGCTTCTATGAGAGATTTTTCCCTGCAACTTCTCAGAAGGAGATGGAGGAGCAGTTTATCAAGCTGCAGCAGTGGAATCGATCAGTGGATGAGTATGCTGCTGAATTTTTGAGACTTAGTCGGTTTGCACCATACATGGTAGCCGACGAGGAGAAGAAGGCTAGCAGATTTCAGCAAGGATTGAGGGTGGATATCCAGATGTTACTTATACCCCGCCAGCTGAAGACATACTCTCAAGTTCTTTCTATAGCTCATGATGTGGAGCAGAGATTGGAGAAGAAGAGGAGAGTTGAGCTGCAGCACAAGCCTATGAAGCGCCAGTTCCAGCAGGTGCATAGAGGAAATCCAGTCATATCCTTTGGTGCCCCAGTAGCCAAGCGGCCATTTCAGCCTCCTTCTCAGCAGCTTGTGTATGGGTACTGCCAGAAGCCTGGACACAATCAGCGGAACTGTCGTATGGCCAATGGACTGTGTTTGGCATGCGGATCAGGCAACCACTCAGTAGGAGAGTGTCCATTCAAGAAGACCTGGAATGCAACTCCAGCACCACCAGCACTTCCAGCATGAGTGGCGCCGCCAGCACTTCCAGCTCGAGTGGCACCACCAGCACCTCCAGCTCGAGCAGCTCCCCAGCATTTTCTGCACCACCGATGAGGAGGAATTCAAGACCAGTAGGCAGAGGAGCTCCACTTCCTCCCCTGCGCCGGACTATGGGTCAGGCTCAGAGGGGACTCAGGATTGGAGTAGGCCGCGGGAGAGGTCAGGCTTACAACTTGACAGCAGAGGAAGCTGAGGCATCTGGAGAAGTAGTGGCAGGTACAATTTTTGTCCACTCAGTTCCAGTCATATCACTCTTTGACTCTAGTGATCGCATTGCTTCATATCCAGTAGATTTACTGCTTTGCATTCTATACCCCTAGTATGTATAGGTGACCAATAGGAAATTAGTACGGGGAATGGGGTAGTCATTACTAACAAGATTTGCAAGGCGTGCACTGTGGAGTTATGTGGCAGAAAGTTGGAAGCCGACATGTTCGTACTAGACACTAGAGGGTACGATGTGATCCTAGGCATGACTTGGCTCAGCAAGTATCATGCGGTGATCGACTGTCAGAAAAAGAAGGTGATCTTCAAGATTCCACACCAGCCGGAGTTTCAGTTCTTTAGAGACCACAAGTCCCTCCGGAAGGAAGATCAACTGGATTGTTCCACTGTAGAAGACAAGAAGAAGACGGTGTCAGTGTGGAATGAATTCCTGGATGTATTTGAGGAGATATCAGGACTTCCACCTGACAGAGTTGTGGAGTTCTCTATTGACCTTATTCCAGGAGCGACTCCCATCTCTAAAGCACCGTACCGGATGGCACCAACTGAATTAGCTATATTGAAGGAGCAGCTGCTGGAGTATTCGAGCAAGGGTCTGATTAGACCGAGTACTTCACCTTGGGGAGCACCAGTGTTGTTGGCAAACAAGAAGGATGGTGGCAAGAGATTGTGTATTGATTATAGAGAGTTGAACAAAGTCACCATCAAGAACAAGTACCCTTTGCCGAGGATTGATGATCTATTTGATCAACTTCATGGGGCCCAAGTGTTCTCGAAGTTAGATCTGCAGTCGGGGTACCATCAGTTGAAGGTGAAGAAGGAAGACATCCAGAAGTTGGCATTTAGGACTCGCTATGGTCATTACGAGTTCTTAGTTATGCCCTTTGGAGTTACAAATGCCCCAGCAGTCTTCATGGACTTAATGAATAGAATCTTCTCACCTATCTGGATAAGTTTGTGTTGGTGTTCATTGATGATATTTTGGTCTATTCTAAGAATGAAGAGGAGCATGCGAAGCATCTGAAGATTGTGCTACAGACTCTCCGACTTGAGCAGCTTTATGCCAAACTTAGTAAGTGTGAGTTCTGGCTGAAGAGTATAGCCTTCTTGAGCCATGTTGTTTCTAAGGAAGGAATCTCGGTGGATCCCAGCAAGATTCAGGCGGTAAAGGATTGGCTGACTCTGAAGTCCGTGATAGAGATCAGGAGCTTCATCGGACTAGCTGGATATTATCGAAGGTTCGTGCAAGACTTCTCGAAGATTGCCGCTCCTTTAACCAAGCTTACCAGGAAGGGGGAGAAGTACTTATGGAATGAGAAGTGTGCGTCTGCTTTTGAGGAGTTAAAAAATAAGTTGATTTCAGCTCCAATCTTGAAGACACCCTCAGGGACAGGAGGGATGGTTGTGTACAGTGATGCCTCAGGGAAGGGTCTTGGATGCGTATTGATGCAGCATGGGCATGTGGTGGCTTATGCATCCAGGCAGTTAAAACCTCATGAGAAGAATTACCCAACGCATGATCTAGAACTGGTAGCTGTGATTTTTGCGTTGGAGATATGGAGGCATTACCTGCTTGGTGACCGAGTGTTGATTTACACTGATCACAAGAACCTGAAGTATATTTTCACTCAGAAGGAGTTGAATATGAGGCAAAGGCGATGGCTTGAGTTGATGGCAGATTATGATATAGATATGCAATACCATCCTGGCAAGGTTAATGTTGTGCCGGATGCCCTGAGTAGAACACTTGAAGCCAATATGGTTATGTTGCTCACTCAGCAAGAGAAGTTACTCAAGGAGATGAGGTGGCTAGATTTGATGGTGATTCGGAGGGCCAGTGGGTCCGTGCAGTTGATGACATTTCAGATCTAGCCGACATTGATGGAGGAGATCAGAGAAGCTCAGAGAGAAGATCCCAGACTGTTGAAGTTCAAAGAGCAAGTGGAAGCGGGCCGGAGTTCAGATGTTTGCATACATCCTGATGGTGCACTCTATTTCAGGGGCAGAATTTGTGTTCCTCAGGGGAGATTAGACAGAAGATCTTAGCTGAGGCCCATATCTCAGCTTACTCTATACACCCTAAAGGAACTAAGATGTATCAGGATCTGAAGCAACATTTCTGGTGGAATGCGATGAAGAGAGAGATTGCACAATATGTGGCGAAGTGTCTAGTATGTCAGCAAGTAAAAGCTGAACACCAGAGACCAGCTGGATTACTACAGCCTTTGCCAATACCATAATGGAAGTGGGAGCATGTTACTATGGATTTTGTCACCGCTCTACCCCGCAGTTCAAAGGGGAACAATGCAGTATGGGTAGTTGTTGACCGTCTCACCAAGTCAGCATATTTCATACCCTTTAGAGTGGGGCAATCTATGGAGCTTCTGGCAGACAAGTACTTAAGGGAGATTGTCCGACTGCATGGAGTTCCAGTGAGTATCGTGTCGGACAAAGACACGAGGTTCAGATCTCGCTTCTGGGAGAACCTTCAAGAGAGTCTGGGGACCCGTCTGACGTTCAACACATCTTATCATCTAGAGACAGACGGCAGTCCGAATGGACCATTCAGATCCTAGAAGACATGTTGAGGGCTTGTATGATAGACTTCAAGGGATCGTGGGAAGACCATCTACATTGGCAGAGTTTTCCTACAATAACAGTTATCAAGCAAGCATCAAGATGGCTCCATTCGAAGCCCTATACGGTAAGAGATGCAGATCACCATTGTGTTGGGATGAAGTTGGTGAGAGAAGGCATTGGGACCGGATGTGATAGCACAAGCAGTGGACAAGATCAGGACCATCCAAGAGCACCTTCGTGCGGCACAGGACAGACAGAAGAGTTGGGCAGATTCCAATAGAAGACCGTTGGAGTTTCAGGTCGGAGAGCATGTGTTTCTGAAGATATTTCCAACCAGGGGAGTGATCAGATTTGGTGCACGTGGAAGCTGAGTCCGAGGTACATAGGCCCGTTTGAAATATTGGAGCGAGTAGGAGAAGTGGCCTACAGATTAGCACTGCCACCATCACTGGAAGGAGTGCACAATGTGTTCCATGTGTCGCAGCTGAGAAGATACATCAGGGATGAGAGCCATGTATTGGATTATTCAGAGTTGGAGTTGCAGTCAGATTTGTCATATACTGAGCAACCAATGGCTATTATGGACAAAAGTGTCAAGACCCTGAAGAACCGGACCATCCGTTGGTGCTAGTTTCATGGAACAGGTAGAGTCCAGAGAAGCGACTTGGGAGCGGGAAGACGTCATTCGTGACCGTTACCCGCATCTGTTCGAGCCTTGAGTGGAAATTTTCTCATGTACTCCATCTCTTGTCTTATCATTTCTTTATTTTCATGTTCATCTCTTTCCTTATAGAAATTTCGAGGACGAAATTTTTGCTAGGTGGGTAGATTGTAGCACCCCGTACCGGGATACGTGTCCCAAAATTTTTCTACCGTATTATTCAGTTTTCTTCTGATATGTGTTTTTGAGTTGTGATTACCTATATTATTGTGTATCGGATCTGGATTCTCAGACCTAAAGTAAGCCCTGACCCGGACCGGGAACCTGATACCAGCTAGTAGCCCGATTTGACTTTTGGTAGTCCGATTTGACTGATTTTAGTTTTAGAGACTATTTTCTAATATTTTAGATTTTTCATGATTTTCTAGAATTTTTCAGAATTTTTCTGCAAAATCTCCAAAACCGGTGTCGGTCGGCATCGCTGACTGATTCCCGGATTTTTAATTTTCAAACGGATTTGAAATTTCAGAAACAGCTTTCATAGTATTTCTTCGAATTTCATTTTCTATCTAAATACATTTTTTAAAATTTTTCCAAATTTATCAAAATTTGACCGATTCTGGTGTCGGCGGTATCGCCGGAAGATTTTAGGATTTTTAATTTGAAAAATACATTAAATTTCTCAAATCCGATTTCACCGTGTATCTTAAAATCATATTTTCTATTTTTAAGAATTTTTCGGAACGTTTCTGAAACGGTCAAATTTTCGCCCCATTTAAATAATAATATTATTTACCAACAATTTCTTTTCTTACTTTTCCTTCTCTATTCCCCACTTTGTACTTTCAGAAATTATAATAAATAAATTACTTAATAATAAATATTTTAAACTATTTTATTTTATTTTTTTCTTTTTTTTCTTTTCTTTAATTTTCTTTCTTTTTCTTTTCTTCACTTTGATTTTCCCCCACAACTAATGCTCAGCCGCCTACAGCCGCTCGCCGCCCGCCGCTTCAGCAGTAGGGCTGCTGCCGCAGCCCTATCACCCCCTAATTCATCATTTCAATCCATCTTCCTTCTCTATTAAACTCTCCATTTCATTTTCCTTTTCATTTCAAAAAAAAAAGTCCAAAATCAAAAACTTCATCTCCTTCAACAAAACAACCCAACTCACGCATCTTTGACAACCGCCGCCTCCACCATCACCACTGCCGCCGCCGGCCACTCCTAGGCCGGCCAACCATCTCCCCCACTCTCCGTCTTCACACCACCACCTCCTTCAACCTCCAACAACCTCTCACCACCTCCAATTTCACCAAAACCCACCTCCATCACCACCCTTTCTCCTCCAAAATTTACCATCACTTCCACCAATTCCACCACTCCAACACCCCAACATCATCTCCTCCTCCTCCTCTAACCCCCCAACACCACCAATCATCACCACCACCACCACCACCTACCACCACCACCAAACAACCCAACAACAACCCAAACAACACAAACTCCAACCACCTCTTTCCCCCCTCCTTGGCCGCGCGCGCCGCCCCCACCACCTCCGGTGGCGCGCCACCGCCCCAGGGCCGCCTGCGGCAGCCGGCCGGCCGCCGGCCACCCCCTACCTCCTTCTACTTTTTCCTTTATTGCTTTCTTTCTTTCTTTCTTCGCATTTCTTTTCCCTTTCTTTCCCTAAATAAAACTAACAATTCCTACATTCCCTAAATACCCCCCACCTCATTCCCAATTTACTTCCCTATATTTACATCAATACCCTCTCCTTTTAATTCTAAATTTATTTCTAAAAACACCATATTTTCTCTCTCTCTTTCTCTCACTCTCTTCTTCCTACAACTTTCTCTCTCCTCTCTCATTACCTCTCTAATATTTATATAAATATTTATAATTATATATTTTAATATACAACTATGGGCTAGTGGATTTCTCGTGTGGATCGCTGATTCCCCGAATTTTTAACCGGTATTTCACCCAGGTTTCAGGCGAGTGCTTATTATTAATTTAAAAATAATTACTCTTATATTTATAACATGATATTGATATGTGGATGTTTTAACATGTTATATTTGACACCGATATCTTTCATGCTATATTTGACACATAATACCGGACACCGGTATTTGCTATGCTATATTTGACACCGACACTTGCCATGCTATATTTGACACCGATAATTGCCATGCTATATTTGACACCGATATTTGCCATGCTATTTTAACACAGACACTTGCCATGCTATATTTGACACCGATAATTGTCATGCTATATTTGGCACCGATATTTGCCATGCTATACTTGACCCGTGATATCTGACACCGACACTCGGTATTTACACCGGTACTCAGTATTTACACTGACACTTGGTATGTTACACTTGATATTATTTATGACTCCGGCACTCGGTATTTATACCGACACTCGATATATAGACCCGGTACTTGATATGTCATACTTGACACCTGCACCTAACACACGGTATATGATATGCTTTCATGTGGTACAAATACCTGGACCTGACATCGTGACCCTTGACCGGACACTACCACCCCTGATACCTATATTATATGACATATTCATGACTATCACTTTTACGGGGACTTGGCATGACTATTATATTATTACCAGATATTTGATACTCCTGAACTCCTGTACTCCTGAACTCCTGTATACTTGAACCCCTAAAATAGGGAGGATACTGACATTACTCCTGATATTGTACTCCTGTTGACCCCTGTAATAGGATATCCATGGATATTGTATTTTTGTGAATACCCCGTGAACATTATTTGAGACTCTGTTATTTTAAACAACTTATACCGGGACAGAAAAATTGATGGGTATCGATATTGCTTCTGTGTTTATGGTGGCCATACATATGTTGTACAACTATTCCTGTTGGATTCGACCTGGAGGCCACCAGGCGTTTCCGAGGGGTGTACTGGCACCCCTACCCCTTGCCTGCCTGCCTGGTGTGCTATAATCCTCTGGGTATATCCTGTGGGGAACAGTGATACTCTATTCCTGTTCGGGCGTATACTAAGACCTTCGGGCATATAGTAAGTCCCGGTGCCTAGCGGTACGTTTCGGCTCAGTACCGATACTCCTGGACCGTTGTCCCGGGCATGCACGAGACCCATTCTAAACATGGTTCGTCGTTCCCCATCAATTTCCAATAACCAACCTCGCTCGGCTTATATGCGGAAGTATATGGCACCGGTCATATACCGAAACATACAAATTGAACGAGTCTTAAAAATAACTTGATAATTGACTTCACGCTACATGAATTTTATTATCGTGTTCATACTTGCCATTTATTGTAGTTACTCTATGCTTGCTAATTTGATTACATGACATTTAACCTGCTACACTTGCTTTATTTCATGATTCACTATTTATTGTGATTATTCCATGCTTATTGATTTTAATACATTATACTTGACCTGATGCACTTACTTCTATTTATACTTGCCACTTGGCTTCTTCTTGCACTCGCTGAGTTGCCCACTAACAACCCTGGATTTGTATGTTCAGATTTGACAGGTTGGACCGAGGTGGACCCATCAGCTGAGGATCAGGCCTACTTCGAGGAGCAGGCGGATCAGCCGTAGCTTCGTCCAGTCTTTCCCTGCTCGCGAGATTCCCTTTCCAGCTCGTGAGTTATTATCTTTTGTACCCTGTACAGTCTACCTTTGTACTATCTAGTGATGTAATATTGATGTAATATTATGTCACTATTTGTGATGACTAAGTACTTGTACTACTTTGTGTTGGAGTGTATAATACCACGTATTTCCGCACTCTAAACCCTGTATTGTGTTGTATTGATTCTTAGCGTACATACGTGACGGTACCATCGCCCTGCGTATGTACGTCACAGTGGCGTCCCCGTACTCGCCGGATCGGGGCGCCACAGAGAGGGAGCCCGTAGAGTGGTTTATTTTTGATTCTTTATTAAAAGACCTCGATAATAGTCATCGTTCTCACAGAGGACTGTGACAATGAGTCGTAGTCCTCATATCAGCATCGCTATCATCAGGTCGACCCACGAATTACCCTGAGCTGGGGTCAAGGTTTAGAGGAGAGCAACATAGGGGGGCGATGGGGAAGGGTAAAAAAGGAAATGAAAATATATAAAGAAGTGGTTGGGAGGAATTAATTTATGCTAACGTGGATGAGGCAGTGGCGAAGAAAATTATGAAGCTGAGTTTTTTTTTCTAATTATGAAGCAAAGAAGGTGGCTATAGTGAAATTTTTCTATATTTATTATATAAAATATATTTATTCTATAAATATAATAGTAAAATAATGAAAAAATACAATAAGAATAAAAATATTTTTTAGTTTTATAAATATTATCTAAATGTTAATGGATTATATTTTGTGATCAGGAATTCTGGATATATTTTACTGCCCATTTACTTTCCAAACTCAATTTTATACCCGCTTCATTTTATATATTTGCTTTTATACCCAAAGGTAAGTTGGTCATTATGCCAGCATGATTGGCGGTTGAGCACCGAACGTAAAGTTTGAGATTTTGGGCAACTTAAAAACAAAACTACGCTGGTATAAAATTATTTTTCCCTTTAAATTAAAGAAAGTAAGTAATTATGTCTAATCAAATCAAAATTATGAGAAAGTAATTACAGTTGAAGAAGAAGACATGTAGAAGACCTAAAAAAATAAATGAATCTCCAAATGCGAGAAGGTAAGTGGCCAAAAATCATTGTTCTTGGAAAAAGTGATATAAGATTGCTTTGAACTTTTCTGGTGATTCAAACAGAATATAAGGAAAATGTAGAAATCCCACAACAGACACAATAATTTAATGCTTGTAGAGGATTCTTGTCTACCCTGTTTAGTTCAGTTGGTTGATGCATCAATATTGAATTTTCATTAATATCAAACATATATCCATTATTATTTAAGTTGAACTGATTACATTTTTTTAAGGTAATTAACTTGTTACATATTCTTCACAAATTCCTCCTTTCCAAGCTCCTAGATGATCTAGTCAGTAGCAACCTTTTCTAAGAAAAGAAGGCAAGATATGAGAAAATTATGACATGTAACAATGTTGTTCTCAATTATAAATGACAGTAGCAGTCCATTCTAGGAAGAGAGAAGGCACAGAGGTAAATTCCTAGAGGAATTTATCTACAGTCAAATTGTAAATTAGGAGAATAAATCAATCGCAGACACTATAGAATAACGTGGAAACCCGAAGGGGAAAATCACGGTACACACACACACACACACAGAGAGAGAGAGAGAGAGAGAGAGAGAGAGAATTCACTAAATCAGAGAGATTACGAGTTTTTAATGCTCTATTACAAGTTCAATTCTCTAGGATCCAATCTTTTACAAAGGAGGAATAGATCAACTTTTACACCTAAAGGTTGATGAGCTGAGTCATGATCTCCGAGATCTCCGCCTATGAATCAGCTCACAATCATAACTGCATATAACGCCCCAGCTGCAATTGATAGAGTGGTGCGCGTTCTTCTGGGATCTTACTAGTTGGCGAGGATAATAGCTCAACTCCACAGTTATCGCCCACCATGTGACTAGTTGTTGTATCCATCCTGTTAGCCAGGTGGTCGGGTAAGATCAGTTGGATGAGTTCGAATCTGGAACCTCCATGAACTGTGAGATTTGGCAAATGTCGCGATCTCGCAGAGGTGAAAATCTAACCACTACAGAAAAAAAGTCTGATCCGGTGAAAAAAAACATTCAGTTATTTATCTCTACTTCCAAAAGGAATCATGAGCGATATATATATATATATATATATATATATATATATATATATATATATATATATATATATATATATATATATATATATATATATATATATATATATATATATATATATATATATAGACACACACACAGCCCTCAACCGCCAGCTGAGAGAGACTCTCTCTCTCTCAGAGTATCTCTCAGCAGGCGGCTGAGGGGTGTGTGTGTGTGTGTAGAGAGAGAGAGAGAGAGAGAGAGAGAGAGGGAGAGACTTGTATCCTTCCAAAAGGATTTTAGCTCGGATCCTTCCCACTCAAATTCAACCCTCGATATTCGAATACAAGATCCACCCCGTTGAAGTTGATCTATATTATTTCAAGTATCTATAAATCAAAAATCAAATATTTTTAATACTTTTTTCCCATCCATCAAGCGACTCAAAATGGACGGCTGAAAATAGTGAGTTGGTTAAATCTATATCTTTACACATACAAATTCTAGATCCGACCTTTTCTTTATGATCTAAACATTTAAAAACCTCTACAAACCAATTTTGGTTAGATTTCAAATATTCTACACCGTTAAACTAACCAACTCACTATTTAGGCCGTCCGTTTTTTCACTACTTGATGGATGGGCAAAAAGTATTAAAAACACTTGATTTTTAGTTTATAGATACTTGAAATAATATAGATCAACTTCAATAGAATGAATCTTATATTCGAATTTCGAAGGATTGAATTTGAGTGGGAAGGATCCGAGCTCAAATCCTTTTGGAAGGACACAAGTCTCTCTCTCTCTCTCTCTCTCTCTCTCTCTCTCTCTCTCTCTCTCTATATATATATATATATATATATATATATATATATATATATATATATTCCACACTATTTGCAACTCTAAAGAGTAGAATTAAGATTAGGATTATATATTACTAATTGTATTAGAAGTGAAGATTTTCTTATCATGTAATTGTAATGCATATATGTTCGAGCATTACCCTTATCAATAATATGTAATTCTCAGTTTCTCTCACCAACTGGCTCTCACTTTGTACCATCAACTCTCCGTGTGCCCCTGTTGCTTATTATATGATAGACACCTAGCATATGAATGAATAACAGAGTGATCTCATATCGTAACATTATGTATTGCATGTTATCATAATAAGTATGATATGTTGATTGATATTATATCAGACTATACTATCTTCTAATTTCTGCTTTACCCATAACATTCCTTTTTAAGTATATATTTATAGTAATATCATAGTGTGTTCACACGTTATATGTATGTGCACCTTCCCTCTTTTTACACACTCATTGAAAGTTTTCTGACTCCCCTGAATTTGCACATTCAGGTATATGGGTATTCCTTTTGCTAATCAGGTATCTGAGGAGTATGGAGTCTCTTTTGCGATGATCACCCAGATTCTTTGGTACAGTTTATGTCTTCCTTTTCATTATGTTAACTTTCTTTGATTCTTTATACACACACACACACACACATACACACACACACACACACACACACACACACACACACACATTCTTCCTTTTTTCTGAAGCCTGTAAACCAGCTAAGAGACACTTTCATCGGGACCGTACCACTTTTCGTGATTAGGAAATTCCTTCTTTCATTTTTAGTAAGGGATCTCCGTAGAATCTATATATATATATATATATATATATATATATATATATATATATATATATATATATATAATATATATATATATATATATATATATATATATATATATATAATATATATATATATAGGACTCGGTAGTTGTTCTGTTAATTATTCATAGAATAACAATATCACTGTGTATAAATTTATATGTCATATTGCAGTAATCATATTTATCGCGTTGATTTACATAGCTTGCTCAGATTACTTTAGGCTTAACGTATATACATGGGGTATTCTCTTCGCGTATATACGCCACCGACTCTCGTCGTATCTCCGGTAAATCACTATAATTATTATTTAATATTTATAATTATTGGTAAATTAATGATAATAGAATATGCCTCATTGCTCTTTAAACATGTTAATAGAATAATAAATTATTATGTTTCTTGACATAATATAAATATAGGTGAATTATCTATATGTATTGAGTAATTAAAAGATGTTGATAAAGAAAATTCAAATTTATAAATAAAATTGATAATTTAAATATGGTAACGCAAATAATTGAATTTAATTATTTTGTGAAATCGATCATGATTAATAATATTGAAACCGTTATATCAAAATAATAATATGTAGACACATGTCCATATTAACTATATCACCTTGACACTGTCAGCGCTACACGAATATTATATCACATTGAACCACTGTTATTTTATGTACTTGTATCACCGTTACACAAACATTGATATTACCAGTACTTGTATCATCTAGTACACCGAACACTTCAGTATACTGGACATTTTATTTCATGTATACACTTGTTACACTTGACGTTATTTTTTCATGTTCATGTACCACTGATACACGGATACGTTATTCCACTGGATACCGTTATTTCATATATTTGTATCACCGCTACACGAATACTCTGTACACAGTTATATCATGTTCTTATAACATTGTTACATAGACTAACCTGTATACATGCGTTGATTGTTTGTGTGTTCCTGTTGCATGGTTCATTATTCCTGTTATATGGATATTCTTGTATTCATGTTACATGACTATTTCTTATTACTGATATCGATATGATACTCCTATTATTGGACATGAGAGCTGTTGATATGCGATGTGTGAAACTAAGTATCACGTGGATCTAAGCCATGGGGGCCACCTTTAAAATCCCACATCTCTTGTTTCCTGTTTTCCGTTATCTTATTTCATGATATCAACAGAGCTCATGTCCTATAATCGTATTACATGTACCATGCATTGTTCTTGTTTCTGATACACTGTATAGTTTAAATATAATAAATATAATATGAGGATGGGAGACTTGATGGTTGACTAGATCTTATCGGGCGGATGTCCTGAATCCATGTTTATCCCATTGTAGGGGATGGTAGTGCTGGCTATCGATTGTATATAGCTTCATGAGCTCCCATTTTCTGTCCTCCTCTTAGCAGAGGGCCCTGATCTCTGCGGCCAGGGGTCTATTTAGGGTCGTGATCCCAGGTATGCACGGGGTATACCGACCCGATAAGAGCTTTTCGACCATTGAGTTTTCAATTAACATAATAAAAGAGTATAAACGATAGTGACATCGAAAACGCTTGTTATTTGGTCACTCTTTCGTTCGAATAATGGTACCTATATGCCATGTTCGGATGGGTTCGGCTGGAGTATGGGCTCCAGAATGAAGTGCGAGTGGTATGAGACACTAAAAGAGATTCATTAAACTATCAGTCGCTACTGATTGTTATTATTGTATAAATAACATGACTTGCTCAGAACATTTATATTATTGTTCATTTATACTTGTTACAGTTCCTGATTTTATCCACTACCATGTCACGTTTATACTGTGCACTTTATGTGGAGACATTATTCAAGTACACGTATAGTCTACATTTCATGTATTCTCTGTCTCATGTACACTTTGTGGATATACTGTTACTGTATAAGCACCATACTATAGTATGATTATTCTGTGTACTTCATATCTACATGTTCATATAAATCAGGCCACTATCATGCTATTGTTACTATTTGGTTAAATAAGAAATATAAAATAATCAAA
Source organism: Agave tequilana (assembly GCA_038442645.1). Taxonomy (NCBI): domain Eukaryota; kingdom Viridiplantae; phylum Streptophyta; class Magnoliopsida; order Asparagales; family Asparagaceae; genus Agave; species Agave tequilana. The sequence goes on along the minus strand of JAVJIF010029774.1, from coordinate 349,612 downwards.
ACTTGCTACATCTTACTTAAATACATTGATTTGATCAAGAAATTACTTAATACTGTATTATATTATGCATATGAAAAATAATATATAAATAATATAACTCTTACTAATTATAAAAATATACTCTCTCAAAATGACAGACCTATTATTTTATTTATTTACTGTATTGAGTTGTATTTGGTAGCATAGCCTGGACATGTTAACTGATATTAATGATACAGAATTGGATAATATTATGGTTATAACACCGTTGCAACATGCTAGGTGTTGATAATATTATAGTGCTAATATAAGTCATGCATATATTTATCAATTGGTAGTATAGTTATATTGTATCACTGGTATTTAAATATGTATTATATATATTATCATGATTGTACTACTATTATAAATATATTACTGCTTCCTTTATTTTATCACTCACTAAGTCGCCTTCTGATGACCCTGGGTTTGTATGCGCAGGTTGAAAATTCGACTCATCGTAGCACCTGATATTTCACGAGATGTTAGTAGGAGACTCGATGACTTTATTATCATGTCTTTATTTTCTTATTTATCCCTATTTTCATGTCTATCATGATTACTAACCCCTTTGCAGGTATTCTAGTGCTTATCTAACGCTGGAATAGTCGCGTATATTGTGTTTGTTCTCTTTACTGAGACTTAGCATACGTATGTAAAGGTATATTTGCCCTACTTATGTACGATGCCATAGCGTCTCCGTATCTGTGGGATCAGTGTGTTACAGTTTGTGTGTTCTTAAGTATGTTTATGTGCGTGTGTGTAGTGTGTGTGTGTGTGTGTCTCTCTAAGCGTGTGTGTTTCACTTGTGCATCCGCTGCCACCATGTAGACCGTATCCGGATTTGTGTTCGTGGTGGACCCGACCCGCAAGCCGACTTGGAGATCCAGACCTGTTCGTGAAGTTCAGATCCAACTTCGTGCACAGCTGACTAGAGCACAACCCACAACACGTCTCGACCAGGACCCGGATTTGTGTCATTTCATGTGAGTGTTCAGTTTGTTAGTGTGATTTATTTTATCATTTCATGTGAATGTTTGTTTTACTATTTGTGTGTTTAATTTATCATTTCATGTGAGTGTATAATTGATATCTGCATTATCCTGTTATTTACTTAGCGTGTGTTTTTCATTTTAAAAATATTATGATTATTGTTATTATTTTGTAGTTTATGTCACTTATTTAATTTGTCTAATTAATTTATTAGTACTTTAGAAATTGTAAAGGTTCACTATGATACAATTATATTATTATATTTTCTACACTGTTATCGCATTATCCCAGTATTCTAGGTAAATGGACATTAGTTATGTTTTCCTTATTTTGTGATAGTCAGATGATAATTTAATTGGAAATTGAGGATAAATTAAATGGGATGTTGCTTCATTAATAGATTGGGTCTTTTATACTGAGGCCTATCAAAGAATTATATTGGAGTGATTAGACTTAGGGATGGAGAACGGGTTTGATATATTGTTGATGTTCTATATACGCGGAATTATTATTTTGTCACGGGGATGTGAGTGTTTCTCTTTATTGATTTATAATATTATTTAATTTATTGGAATATATGTTGATGTTTGGATTTATCAGCGGACCTTTATTGGAGTGAAATTGACTTAAAGTTAGGTATAAGTGTGGACTGAATTAGTGTGAATCAGTGGATTGCATGGACATATAGTGGATTTGTTGCCTTGATCTTCGGATGCTTGGACCTTACCTAAGATGTTCACTAGACTTGATCTTTTCGTCTTTGGTAATAATTTAGAAATGACATAATTGGATATTGAGGATTTATTTAAATAGGAAGTAGCTTTATTAAAAATTGGGGTCTCTTGATACTTGGATCAGTCAGTAAGTTGTATTGGAGGGGAGTTTGACTTGGGGTTGAGGAATGAAGAAGAATGGATTAGTCTGAGCTAGTGCATACATTTATATAGTTTGATTGTTGTCTTGGTTTTTGGATCGGTGTTTGAGTTCGATTGAAGTAGGGCTGGACTAATGATCTTGATCGATTTGGGTAATGGAGATTTATTAGATGTATTTCATTTTGATATATTGAGACATGAATATACTGGTGACTTAGAGGATGGTTTATAGTGATGAATTTAAAAGATTATAGAATATTGATAGAAATGAGAGGATTGTTTTATTAGTCGATTGAGCTTGTTTGATAATGAATTTAATATATGATATTTAGAATGATTGTATTTTGATTGGAAGTTAAGAGACATGCTACTGTTATATCTTGGTACATACAAATGAGATCTTGATAGTTCTAGTGACTACATATTATAAAATCAGTACACGCCATATTCATAGTAAATTAATGTTACTGGATTCGCTGGGAAAATATTATCAAATAGTAACATCACTATCTTGTTCATATTGTTACATTGATATCACGTTTTCAATGTCACTGTTGTCGTTATTGTCATCGTATTATCCCAGTAATCGAGATAACATGAATATTGATGGATTTAAGTAAATTAATTAATAATGTAATTGAATAACTTACATAGGGATTGGGAAAATTGATGAGGAGACAGCCTCTGTATTTTGAGTGAACCTATGATACAAGTTGCGCAGCCGTAAGTGGGTTCCACTGCAGGGTTTCTGAAGATTACTGTCATCCCTCCTTACTTATATTGTTCATGTATTGAGTATCTGACGGTATGGCCTGGTTCAAAGCCAGGAGTTTGGGTCGTGGTCTCGGGTATGTACAGGTCCTACCTAAAGTATGGATAATGTCTCCATCAATCAGTTTCAATAACATAAGACCCCAATTGTCATGTGTAGTAGGCGTAGTATGGGATGTGTGTACTACATTTGGCAATTGATGTTCACTAACATAATTAATAAAAATAAATATTTCACAATATACTATAGAGTGACAATGTATTTACTTACTACATATATTATATGATAGACACCTAGCATATGAATGCATAACAGACTGATCTCATACTCTTAACGTAATGTGTAGCATGTTATCATAATAAGTGATACACTGATTGATATTATATTAGAATATAATATCTTCTAATTTCTGTTTTACCTATGACGTTATTTTTATAGCAGTATCTAGTGTGTTCACACGTTATATGCACGTGCATCTTCCCTCATTTTACACACTCATTGAGAGTTTTCTGACTCCCCTGGATTTGCACATTCAAATATATGGGTATTCTTTTTGCTGGTCAAGTATCTGAAGAGTACAGAGTCTCTTTTGCGATGATCACCTGGATTATTTGGTACAGTTCATGTCTTCTTTTTCATTCTGTTGACTTCCTTTGATTCTTTATATATATTGGACTTGTTCTGTTGATTATTCATAGAATAATAATATCATTGTGATTGCAGAAAAAGAAAGAAGAAGAAGAAGGGATACAGTGGATTTGTGGGTGGCGGAGATCAGGCTGTGGAGAAAGGAGAGGAGAGGAAGCGAAGGCGGTTCTGTTGCGGCAAGGCAGTAAACATGGTGGTGCTCTTCGAGGAGGACACGACGGTGGTTGGGTATGGAGAAGGGTTAGAGTTTTTTATTTTGAGAGAGGGAAAAATGGAGAATACAAGGGAGAAGATATGGGCTTGGCTGATATAATATGGGCCTAAGGGCTTGGGCTTGAATTTGGCCAATGACAAAATAAAAGGAAAAAAATTAAAGAAGAAGTGGGCTAGGTATGGGCCTATCATTATATCTATAATAATAATGGTAACTAGAACTATTAATAAATAATAATAAGTAATAATGATAATAAAATATATTTATAAATAATAATAGTAATAATAATATTAAGTAATAATAATAATTTATAAAGCTAATACAATACACATAAAAAAAGGATAACAAAATAATAATTGTAATAAAATTAATAATGTTAATAAGTAATAATAGTGTTAATATATATAGCCAAATTAACCTTTAATACCTAAAAACAAGTTGTATATTTAATGATAATAAAAATCTTTTGACTCATAAATTAAATTAATTAATAATAATAAAATGATTTGTAATGCCAAATAAATATAAAAAATTAATACCGTATTATTAGTTAGGAGATATTACAATGTACCTCCCCCCTCCTTCTCATTAGCAAAGAAAGTTATTCCAATATTTTATTATGCTTGAATTAGTCATTCTCCCAGTAGTTCGTGAAATTATTCAAAGCCATTTCAAGTGCCAATGAAAATGTATGTTTTTGGTCGCAAGCTTCTCATCATTTCACAGGTCTATAGCAGAAAACAAATTATATGCTTAGTTCCCATGGAAAACATAAGAGAGAGTTGATCATATATATTAGAAAAACCATCATTTTGCTCTTGCCAATGAAGGCGTTGGCCCATGTTTCATGCATGAGATGGCTGCTAGCCGAACATGCGCGTGACATTATACACTTAGCATTGTAAAATTCAACATGAGATGACTGTTGGCCAAACAAGCGCATGACATCTTACCCTTAATGTTTCTCAGAAAAATTGAAAGCCTGTAAATTCTTTATTTGATTGTAAAGAAAATTACAACGAATCAATAATCTGATTATAAAAGATGGGAGAATGATTGGACCTCCCGTTTGTTTAAGGCTAGATTCTTTGTGTAGCGGTTGAAAGTGAATCTTGTTTTCCGTTGACCGGGTGAACGTCAAGCTCTTTTGAAAATCTTCTCTTTGGATCACGGATGGAGTAGCATAGCTCCTATCTAATGAAATCTCAAGGAGACTTGGGCAAAAACTTAAACTCAGTAAGTTGATTGAAGAGTTTAACTCTTTTTTTTAGTATTTCCTCAGCTGGACCCACGTCGACTGACCAAAATTCTCTGGTCAAATTCGACTCACCTCTCTTCAATAGCAAACTGAGCTATTTATAGGGGTTTTAGGGGTAAAACTGTTCCTAAAAATCCTCCATAATAGGGGTTAACTCCCCTCATTACGTGGGAAGTAATTGACCCGATAATGAGGGTAGTTACAACTGAGACGCAGGGCTCCTCTGTAGTTGAAACGCGGGCTTCGAGCTCTGCGTTTGGCCTTTGAAATGCTGTTTGACGCGGGCTTCGAACTTTGCTAGACGCGGGCTTCGAACTTTGCTAGACATGGGCTTCGAACCCTGCGTCTTGGCATTGCAGTGATGCTGGGAGGCAGGTTTCAAGTCTCGCGTTTTGACACTGCGATGATGTTAAGATGCGGGTTTCGAGCCTCGCATTTTGACACTGCAGTGATGCTGAGACGTTGGCTTCGAGCTCTGCGTCTTGGCATTACAGTGACGCTGAGATGGGTTTCGAGTTCTGCGTCTTGGCATTGCATGAATGACTTTAATTATCCTCACGTCTGAAGTATAGACTCTGCTATCTAATGACTTTTCCTCAGTGATTTTTAGACAGTCTATAAAACCCCCTCCAAAGTTTTTGAAACTCTGTGGTTGACTTGGACGGGTTTCAAAATACTTTGAATTTTTCTTCTAGCAGCAAGCTCTCAAGATTGGACTGGCAATCTTCTGGGATCCCTTGAGCTCGATCTTATCTGGATCTTGGTCTTCGTGAGTGTACTATTAAACTCTTTGAAGCCACCAGAGATGATCGTCATGAGTGTCTGGATACGCACTCCAGACCTCCTCGGTGCTCTGAACTCATTGTTGGTGTACTGTTGAACCAGGGGAATAGTCATCTGGTTTCGCTACTGTACTGGTGAACTGATTGCAAAAGACTGAACAGAGGTCTTGTAGACGCAAAGATCATGTTGCCTTGGAGACACGGATCTCATCTGAACTAGAAACGCAACTCTCATTCACTAGAGAGACGCGAACATCGAAGTGAAGACGCAGCTCTCACTTTGCTGAAGTGACGCAGACTTCGTGGTGGAGACGCGGACTTCTCATCGTTGAAGAAACGTGGCTCTACTATTTTGCGAAGGTGCGAGTTTCCTTCAAAGTGAAGACGCATCTTTCACTTGATTTAGAAACGCGGCTTTGAGCATCACAAAACGCAAACTTGTTTCAAAGTAGAGACGCAGCTCTTACTGGGAATAGAGACGTAGCTCTCTCGTTTTACCCAGAAGCGAGTCAGAGAATACTGAAGAGACGCGGTCTTCGAAGTCGAGATACAACTCTCACTTTGCTGAAGTAACGCAGTCTTTAAAGTGGAGACGCGGACCTCTTTTTGCTGGAGAGATGCGGCTCTGTTAAATGCGAGACTCATGTTCTGGGTGTGTTGCGACGTGTCTGGCAGAGCTTGAAGAGACGCGGTTTGCTTAACATGCGAGGTTCGCGTTCAAGGCGCCTTGCCACACATTTGGTGACGATTGGTCTCGAGATACGGGCCGCGTATCTTGGTAGATTACTATGTCTATAAAAGACAGCAGTCTTTTAAGAGTCATCATTAGACTCTTTTTTTCTCCGTTTGAACTCCACGTCAAGAGTTTTCAAAACTTAAGAAAAGCTCCGAGCTTCTTCTTCTTTCTCACATCTTCTATACAAAATTCACGGTCGAAATGGCCCCAAAGACCAAACTTGTGGCTTCATCCTCGAGCGCTGTCACTCGAGAGGCTCAAATGGGCGGTTCCTCTACGTAGGAGGCCACCATTTCAGGTAATAAAACCATTCGAATTGGTTTCCACCATTAAGGAACTTAAAGAGTTATCTTAACTCTTAAGTTTCTTCTGAATTGAATCACCAACGCGAGGCTTAAACCCGTGTCTGATTTTCAGATGCGACTCTTGCACTGGTAGGCAAGACGCGGGTTTGATGACCTCCACGTCTTTGCTTCATCAGCTTGAGTTTGTGTCTCTTTGTTAAACGCGGGCTCTGTTAAGCCTTACGTTTGATCCTAACACTTAGAGAATTCTTCTAAGTGGGGGAGTTCAGACGCGGACTTCATGTGAACCTCGCGTCTCTAAGGTTTGACGCAGGTTTCACTTAGTCTCGTGTCTGACTCCTACACTCAAGAGAAATTTCTAAGTTGTGGCATTTCAAACGTGAACTTCATGTGAGCCTCACGTCTTTTAAGTTTAAACGCGGGTTTCACTGAGTCTCGCATCTGACTCCTGTACTTAGAGAAATTTCTAAGTTGTGGCGTTTCAAACACGGACTTCATGGGAGAGCCTCGCGTCTTTTAAGTTTAGACGCGGGTTTCACTGAGTCTCGCGTCCCAATCATTAGACGCAGTTTTGAGGTAAACCTTGCGTCTGAGCTTCAACACTTAGACAATTTTTTAGGTTGCTAACAGTTGTGTTGTCCTTTTTGCAGTGCGATACTCCTCGAATCCTCTGTCCAAAAAGTGTCACTTTGGACATGTAGGTGGTGCTGACCCGAACATGATCTTCGTTCTCTAGAAAACTACTCTTGTGACCACCGGTAAATCAAAGGAGCGATGAAGTCGGATCAGCAAGGCCAGTATGCTGACTCTCTGGGAAATCATTTCTGATGGTCTATTCGAGTCGGATTCCCGTGCTCTATTGAGGAAGCCCGACTTCTTTGGCGACTCGATTGAGGAAGATAAGGCTACTCTTTATGACAGGGATTATAAATGGCTTCACCAGATTGGCAATAGGAGGTTCTTCCTTTCAAATATGGAACGGATGTATCCCTTGGCCTATTTGCAGCATATGTCCGTGTGTCGGACAATGGATTGGGAGTTGGTCAGGCCATTCTCCGGAGTTACTCTGGGCAAGATAGGTGCCCCTGAAGCCTTCACCGTTGGTCATGGGAGGGATGTGTTGGGGCTGCAGCCTGGCTTGGTCAGAGTTGAATACCCAACAGGAGAGACCCCCTACTTGCAGCCACCTTCATCAGACAATTCCTGGATGTGGGGGGTGAATTTCTTCCAGAGTTTCGTGCCACCGGATGGGTCCACTCTACCGACAAAACATGGAGGGCAGAATTGTAGGGTTTGCTCTGGTCGAATTTGAAAATCTTTTGCTGCAGGCCGGACTGCATGGGGTCGTGAGGGCTGTCTAGTACGGCATTTTGCAGAGCACCCAACATTTTTATGCTATCCTGAAGCGATACAATCCAGCGACCTGCACGTTCTTCACTCCCATCGGGGAAATGGGGCTTGCCCTTCATGAGGTGTATGAAGTCCCATGGCTGATGATTAGAGATACCCCTTACAAGGAATATGTCCCGTCGACAGAGGAGCTAGATTTGCTGAAGAAGAGTGATCCTCTGGTGTACGAGACTTTTTGGGAAGTGTTGTGCCACTTTCACATCTGTGGGCAGGTGATCGGATGAAGAAGTGAGGGAATCAAGCAGATGTCGTGGGTAAATTATCTGTTTCCCGGGGTAAATAAGACTAACCCGATGACCCGACTAGCTCCCAGCACTGATGAAGAAATTTTTAAAAGGATCAGTGTATCCACCAGCTCCTACACCACAGAGTCCAATGAGGATACTTTCAAACCGGACACGATTTTTGAGAGTTTTCACCATCAGGCCAAAGTCGCGATGTCTGACCGGGCTCTATTGGCGGGTTTTCTCATGTTGTGGTTGAAGCGATGTGTGGTGCCGATGCTACCGCATGAGGTCATCATCGTCGATGTAGTGTATCCGACTGTCCTGCTTCCTTATAGGAAGTCCATTGCTCTCCTTTCAGCAATGGGGGCTGGGATCCAGAGTGGGTTACGCGCGCTAACGAAGAGCTTATATCAGGTGGAAGCAATCATGGATGCAGAGGGCAACCCAGTCACGGATTCCAATGGTCATCCCCTAGTTAAGACTCCCAGTCCCAAGGTCGAGCTTCCATACACGTACATGATGGCTTGGTACGTCATGCATTACCCATTGCTGATGACGGCTGTGTCTGCCTCAGAAGGTTTTACACCTTTCGTGCAACAATTGGAGAGTTCGAGCGGCTGCAATACAATATGTTCTACATCCTGAAGACTATTCTGAATGGGGGCAACTATCGATTGGACAGGTGCTTCCCCGAGATTCATGACGCGTCTTACGGGGACAAGTTTGCAGACCTCATTGGCCCGGATAGCTTCACCCGATTATCTTCTGGCATCTTCTAGTGGCTGATAAACATCCGACCCGGATACTTGGCTTTTCGGCAAGGGAACTCCTATATGGCGGAGCCTTATATGCCTTGTCAGTTCGCCCGACAGTTTGGTTACGACCAACTGTATGTTGGCAACCCTAACCAAAACCTTCGCTTCTGTGGGAATCTATTTGAAGATGTCCGGGCATGGTATTACAGCGTAGCGAAGGAACTGGAGCTGTTTTTACCCTCCCTCACAAGACGCCCAACTTTTATGCTAGTCTTGGTTTTTGCACGTGGTATTTCATGGCGAATAAAGTGCCTGAATTTGGAAGAAACACTTCATGCAGCAAGGGCATCAAATCTACGTACAAGGCCAAGGTAGGGTCCAAGGGTTGTCAGATGCGAGCGATGACCGGGTATCAGCAGGCCGAGAAGGAAGCGAAAAGAGAGGCTAAGAGAGAGGCCAACATAGCAGGAGCAGCTTCAGGGTCGGAGTCTGGAGCAGGACCCACAGAGGAATACCCCATTCAGAGGACTCGTTATGCCGTGCCCAAGCGTCCTCGAGCCTCTACTTCCCTAGGCGAGCCAGCCCGAAGAAGGCTAGAAAAGGATCTGAGGCTGAAGTTTTAGCCCAGATGCCCGAAATAATTCCTCCTGGTATTGAGGAGCAGGAGGAGGAGGAAGAAGAAGAAGAGGAGGCAGTCTCGACTCTTCGTCCCTGAGGTTTGCGCAGTAGGGGCCCAGCCGTCTTGGCGGAGGGAGAGCCTGCAGTCCAATCTACCGTAGCCGAAGAGGCTGTGGTTGCAGAACAGCCTACAATTTCTTCGGCTCAAGAAAGAGGGATGAAGGCGCAACAGCCGGGTTCTCCCAGTGTTTTGATGCCTACTTCCCGGGTTGTGAAGCCTAGCCCTATCACCGGGGTTCTCAGTGGCAAAGCCCCAATCACTGAGACCTCTTGGGTTTAGGTGTCATCTTCATCGTCTTAAGAGCACAACTACTATTCGGGAGACGAAGTTGACTTCGGCGATGAACCCACTCTTCCTGATACTAACAAGTTTTCACATATTTCAGAGGAAGAGATGCAGATGTATGTTCCTACGATGGTTCCGCCATCGGGAGAGGTCACCACTGTCGAGGGTATTTATTTTATTCCCCTTAATTATTTTCCCATTGAGTTGGGCAAATGTTTTAACACTTCATTTGAATCTCTTCTACAGGAGTGGCTACTGGCGTTGAGACTGCGACCTTCACCCATATTGAGGAGATGATCCAGGAGCTGGCCCAGCCGGAGGGCCTTGAAGTTTCTGCTACTGGGATGTTTCTTGAGGGTATAATCACCGTGATCGGGGAACCCTCATCCCAGAGCAGTCTGCCAAAGGATTTACCGTCTTCGGATCCTCACCTTGGTAAGAGAACAAAGATATTCCATATACTAATGTTTTCATCATTATTGCTAATATCGATGTTATGATTGTAGAGAGTACTGGGCTGGCTCAAGTGGAAGAGCCGGTGGCAAGCACTGGTGCAGAAGACAACGCATTTCAAACTTCAGCCAGTGAACCGGGTGCTGTGGAGTTTGTCGTTGCCCCTGTTGCTTCAGAGGCTACCACAATAACGGTCCTGGAGTTATCAGCCATGACCTTAGCGGTGACGGAACCTGCCGCCAGCCTTGTCTCTGCACCTAGTGAGTTGGCTCCCGCCTCTGTAGACATTATACGCACCACCATAGAAAGGGGATTCAGGAGTGCACCAATAGAGCTGGCTCTAGCCATGGACATCATGGAAGAATTGGCGCATCAGATGGTACAATAATTCTTCATCTCCATGAGGTCCTGCATCAAACTGGTTCTCTCTGGGAGAAGTTCCTTCGAGTTTGTCCGGATGCTTCTTGAAACTAGATTGAGAACATCCGTCATACTGGAAGCTCAGAGCAAGCTAGGGCGTATCTGATGATGGTCGAACAGCTGGGGATATGCTTGAAGGAGCTAAGAACCCTAGAAAAGACTAGTCTGATGGACGAGCTCGGCTGATGCTAAATAAACTCCTCACCGCTCAAGAATGCGAGAGGAAAGAGATGGAGGAGCAGATGGCTGAGGAGGCCCGTCATCTCCATGACTTTCAAACCAGTTACCAAAGATTGGTTGATGACTCCAAGGAATCCAAGGTCATCACCAAGAATGCAGAGCAAGTCATAACCACTACTCAGGCAGCTATTGCCAAGACGCAAGCCTTGATTCAAGTAAATGAGCAGAAGCTTGTTGCTGCCAGAAAAAGGCTGGAAGAACTGGAAGCTGCCAAGAAGATCTTACTGCCTGTTATTCCAAGTTGGAATCTCTTCAAGCACAGCTAGTCACGAAGGGATTATTATCAGAGGAAGAATTGAGGATTCAAACTTGGGCAGAAGTTGACAAGGCACGCCAGCGCGAGATGCAACGCCTCCAGGACCGGATTTATTCTTTGGCTGAGCAGGATTAGCTCTCCTCCTTTTGTATCTCCTTTTTTTGTAACACTCCACTTGTCAAATAAGAGAGTATTTGTATCACTTTTATCATTTTGATATAAATAATAAAAGTTATCATATTTTTGTCATGTCTTTATTCTTTCTCAATATTTGAGAATCAGACGGACTCTTTGTCGTGTGGGAGAACGCAGCTCCCACAGATGCGGTCCTTGACTATTGTGGGGAGGCGCAGTCCTTAGCCATTTGTTGAGAAGTGGCTATGAGTTGTATAGAAGAAACTCAGGCAGCACTGAGTTGTGGGTGAGACGCAGCCCTGAATCGTAGGGGAGACGCGACTCTGTTTTGTTGAGAAACGTGGCTCTAGATTGTTTGAAGGACGCGACTCTGAGAGACACGATTCTGATTTATCTAGAGACGTGTCTCTAGATTGTCTGGAGGACGAGGCTCTGATTCGCCGAGAGACGCGGCTCTGATTTATCTAGAGACGTGTCTCTAGATTGTCTGGAGGACGAGGCTCTGATTCGCCGAGAGACGCGGTTCTGATTTATCTAGAGACGTGGCTCTGAATTGTTCTAAAGATGCGGCTCTGAGAGACGCAGCCCTAGATTGTTGAGAGAATGCGGCTCTGGATTATTGAAGGACACGGACTTTAAGATGCGGCCCTTGAATTGTTAAGGACGCGGTCCTCCTTTTGTTGAGGGGACGCAGCCTTTGGTCTGTGAAGGGATGCGAACTTTCAAACACGGCCTTTGAAGCGTCGCATGCAGTTTATAGAGACGCGAAGAGCTGGATCTTTCAATGCAAAGTCGGCGTTGACGGTTGGGAACGCGTGTCGTTGGGACTTCCCAGAGCAAAAAATCCACGTGTCTCACCCAAACAGGATTTGATATTCGCGTAGCGAATTAAGGCTATTAATTTGACCTTTAAGAATGACTTTGATTTTTATGCCATTAATTAATGGCCATTAGTGAGCCTATAAATAGGTCATGAGCCTCTTAACAATCATTCATCTTGACTATTTTCCTTCGCAGGCATGTGCTCTAAAGAACACCCTCTTGATTGTTCTTATTCAAGGGCATGTATTCTGAAGAACTTTCAGAGTTCTTTAAAAGAACTCAAAGCTTTGATGCTTTCTTGCAATTTTCTTCAAAGATTATCACTGTTAAGTGATTTCAAAATCAGTCAGCATTCCTTCATGTGCTTTCATGGTCGTGCCTTGACGGATGACGTCTAACCTCAAGAGAGCTTTTCTTTAGGTAGGAAATGACGTTTGCCATAATAAGATTGTTTCCTTGAAGCTCTATCATTGCCGGTTATGAAGAGACTTAGTCTTTTGATCTACTTTCCGAAATTCCTGAAATACCACTTTCTTGAAGTTTAAATAGTTAACTTGAGATCCATGCATCCATGCTCTGCAAACGCGATCTTCGCGTTAATTTGATGAAACGAGAGATTGTTAACTTCTAAGTCTCAAGTCTTCAGACGCGAGCGTGGTGAACTCCGCGTTTTGAGACTTGAATGCTGGTTTTGTATATGAGACTCGCGTTTGGAGTTCATGACTTAGAAAATTTTAAATCTGCTCTTTTGAGATCTCTGTACGCGAATGTGACAAACTCCGCATCTTGAAGCCTTAGACGCTCTTTTAAAATCTTAGACGCGAGTGTGACAAACTCTGCGTCTTGAAGTCCTAGATGCGGATCCACATTGTATGCATCTGGAGTAACTTTAAAAAAAATATTTTAGACCCGCATCTGCATCTTTGATATATGCCTCGCGTCTCAATTATCAGATGCGAGTCTAATATCGGCCTGCATTCAGATCCATATTTTCTATCTCTGCGTCCATGAGATTTGCGTTTGGAGTTCATGACTTCAGATCCGCGTTTGTTCTCCTGGCTTCATGTTTTCTGTCTTTGTAGAATTTTAACCTTTGGGTTTTTTTTTATTTCTTGCAGGTCTTGACCATATCGATGGTGTTGGTTCCAGTGTCTTTTCCGCAATCATTGGAGGATATTTGGAACAGCCAGCTTGATTGGTTGGCGACTGCTTGAGAAGTCAGAACTTCTGTTCAAGGGTGAGGAAGATCTGAACGGTTCTCGATACACATCAAGACATTATTGGACATGATGCACCAGTAATGTCTCGGATCCTTCCAGATCACAATGAGCATGGCACATTTGAAGGTCATAAGAAAAAGGAAGTCACCAGTAAGGTCTCGGATCCTTCCTTCACCAATCTTGTTCAAAAAAGTGACAGCAAGGAAAAACCCTTGCTCATTAGATGACTTTCTGGTGGTGAAGCTTCCCATTAAGCGAAGGATTACGACCTTGTGAAGGCCTTCACACCAGTTGGTCAGGTGAGATCTGAATGCTCCCCTTCATTTCGATCTCGAAAAACACCATTGTTCTCAAGAGGAGAGGAAGTTGATCTGCTGTTCCCGGCCACAGTCAAGAAGACAAACTTTGTGTATCGTCAATGTTTCAAGGAGTGAGTGCAAACTTTCACTGAGCAAGAGGGACTTCAGATCTGCGTTTGTACTCCTGGCTTCATGTTTTTTGTCTTTGTAGAATTTTAACCCTTGGGTTTTTTTATTTCTTGCAGGTTTTGACCATATCGATGGTGTTGGTTCCAGTGTCTTTGTCGCATCCATTGGAGGATATTTGGAACGGCCAGCTTGTTCGGTTGGCGACTGCTTGAGAAGTCAGAACTTCTGTCCAAGGGTGAGGAAGATCTGAACGGTTCTCGACACACATCAAGACATTATAGGACATGATGCACCAGTAATGTCTCGAATCCTTCCAGATCATAATGAGCATGGCGCATTTGAAGGTCACAAGAAAGAGGACGTCACCAGTAAGGTCTCGGATCCTCCCTTCACCAATCTTATTAAAAGAACTGACAGCAACGAAAAACCCCTGCTCATTAGATGACTTTCTGGTGGTTGAGCTTCCCATTAAGCGAAGGATTACGGCCTTGTGAAGACCTTCGCACCAGTTGGTCGAGTGGAATCCGAATGCTCCCCTGCATTTCGGCCTCGAAAAACACCATTGTTCTCAAGAGGAGAGGAAGTTGATCTGTTGCTCCCCGCCACAGTCAAGAAGATAAACTTTTTGTATCATCAATATTTCAAGGAGTGAGTGCAAACTTTCACTGAGCAAGAGGGACTTCTTTGTAATCCTTTGTTTTAACACTCAATCTTATTGTATAAGAGAGCATTTTGTATCACTTTCATATTTTTGAATATCAATAAAAGTGACACTTTTGTGTGTCTTCTTATTTCTCTTGACTTCTATTTTGCATTGAAATCAGACAAATGATTACCCTTGGTTTGCTAGAGGTGTAATATTTAACTTAACAACTCAAAGTAAAAAAATTCATTTAAAGAATTTAATATTACTGTCAGAAGTGTGATGTTAACTTGACAGGAGTGGAATAGTTTCTGTAGACTTGCCATTCTATGGATGAGGATGACAAGTGAAGTTTGCTCCACGGAGGATTGTGACTGATTCTTCATCAGAGGCTTAGTATTAACGTAATTAAGACTCAGCTGGGGATTGATGAGAACACTGTTTAAAGGTGTGATATTAACCTAACAGTGATTTTAAGTGGACCTGTCATTCTATTGACGAGAATAACAAGTAAGACAAGACCCGTCAGGAATCTAAGAATTTCTTTACTGTCAGAGGTGTGATATTAACTTAATGAGTTGGATTGGATCTTGTCAGAAGCGTGATATTAACTTGACAAGGATATAAGATAGAGGTGTGATGTTAACTTAGCTCCACAAGAATTTCAGTTTCGTTTGAAACAAAACTGAAAATAACACTATCATAGGTGTAGTGTTAAACTTGACAGTGGGGGTAATGCTAGAGGTGTAATTTTGAACTTAGCACTAGTCATCTCGACTTCGATACGAAAGTTCGAGAGAAAATCATTGTCATAGGTGTATTATTGAACTTAATAATGAACTGAATGCTAGAGGTGTGATGTTAAACTTAGCATCACTTATCTTAGCATCGATATGAAAGCCTGAGGAAAGTGACTGTCCGAGATTTAATGTTGAACTTGGGGGCAACTTAATCACTGTTAGCGTAAGCGATGACGTCGGGGATCATCTTCGACCAATAATATCCCAGTCTTCGGAGTCAATCTCCAAGTTTTGGACCAGGTTTATGAGCTCCGTACATAACGTCATGAGCCTCTTTGATTATTTCCTGTGCCTCTTTATGTGACAAGCAGCGGAAGAGAATTCCACATCATACGATCGACGATACAGTGTTCTTGTGATCGCATTGTAGTAGAATTTAGGGACTTTCCTTCTAATGACAGCCACCTCTTTAGGGTCATCAGGCAAAATACCGTACAATGCGTAGTCGATGTACGAGAATCACCAATCCCTGAGCTCTGGACCTGTTGACATCTTTAGAGCTTCTTTGACCTGAAGGTCTTATGTTGGCTTTTAGTTATCTTCAAAAGCGAATCTTGGACAATACAAGTC
Organism: Agave tequilana; assembly: GCA_038442645.1. Classification (NCBI taxonomy): domain Eukaryota; kingdom Viridiplantae; phylum Streptophyta; class Magnoliopsida; order Asparagales; family Asparagaceae; genus Agave; species Agave tequilana. The sequence continues at coordinate 333,668 of JAVJIF010029774.1, read as the reverse complement.
ATGGCTGTGACGAGTACTTTCTCTGCCACTCCGGCTGGAAGAGCCAAGGAAGCAACGAGAGATGCCTGTGCATCTGCATGCGCATTTTGCTGGCGAGGTACATGGTCGATGTAGAAGTTTCTGAACCTCTCTGTCATGTAGATAGTTGTGTTATGATAGGGTACCAAGTCTTCATGTCTAACTTCGTACCCCCCGCGAACCTAGTTAACGATGAGTTTTGAGTCACCGTATGCTTCGAGATTTTTAACGCCAATCTCATCGGCGATTTGCATCCTGATTAACAGAGCATTGTATTCCGCTACATTATTGGAACATGGCTCAGTTAATGAGAATGCACAAGGGATTACGTAGTTCTATGGGGAGACAAGTACTACCCCCACTCCTGCTACAATATTTTCTCGAGGACCCGTTCTTGATGCGTCGTTGAAGAAGAGTTGCCACACTTGTCTTCGAAAGATGTCTAGGTCAAGCAAACTTCAGTGACCTCATGTGGGAGATCTTCATAAAGTTTGATCGCCTTTGAATCTGGGTGCTTAGCCAAGAAGTCTGCCACTGCCTGTCCCTTCACAGCTTTTTGTGGCAAGAATTGCATCTCATATTGGGAGAGCAATATGGCCCATTGTACCTATCGACCATTTAATGACGATGGCTTCGTCATAAGCAATCTTAAAGGAATGACTTTTGATATGACGTATATGGTTTGGCCCACCAAGTAGTGTCGCATCTTATGGACGGCGAATACCAATGCCAAGCATTCTTTTTCGATCGGGTTGTATCGATGTTTAGCTCCGATCATAGTTCTACTCAGGTAGTAGATTACCTGCTCGTATCCCTGATCATTATTCTAGGCTAGTAAAGCTCCTAAAGAATGATCCATAACTCGAACGTATATTGAGAAAGGTTTTCCTGACACCGGAGCTGTAAGGACAGGTAGATGCGTGACGTACCGTTTGATTTTCTCAAACGCTTGTTGGCAAGCATCGTCCCAGATGAATGAAACACCCTTCTTCATCAATTTGGTGAAGGATTGACATCATCCTGATAGATTTGAGATAAACCTCTGAATATATGCTAATCGCCCTTGCAATCCTCTAAGCTCTCTAAGATTCCTTTGAGGTTGCATCTTCTAGACATCGCGGACTTTCTCTGGGTCGAGGTGGATTCCTTTGGATGTAACGACAAATCCTAAGAATTTACTGTTGGCTACCCCCAGGAAGGATTTGGTGAATTTCATCTTCAATTGAAGCGCCCGCATGATATCGAATACTGTCTTCAAATCTGCTATATGATCGCCTTTGGCACGACTTTTCACTGCAATATCGTCAATGTAGCATTCCACTATTTTGCGTGTATGCTCATTGAAAATTGCATTCATAGCTCTCTGATATGTCGCCCCCACATTCTTCAATCCGAAGGGCATGACAGTATAGCAATACACCCCCAATAGTGTCCTAAAAGATGTATGCTTCTCATCGTCAGGGTACATTTTAATTTGATTGTACCTAGAGAATCCGTCCATGAAAGACATCCGTTCAAACTCACACGTGTGTTGTCTGTCATGACATCTGTGATTGGAAGGGGGAACTCGTCTTTAGGACACGCCTCATTTAGGAAATCAATGCAGACCCGGATCTTCCCATTCTTCTTAGTGACGGGGACGATATTGGCTACCCAATCAGGGTGTTGTTCTTCTCTGATAAAAGCAGAATCTATAAGTTTCTTAACTTCCGACTGGATCGCTTCCATTATCTTTGGGCGGAACCGTCGTTGCTGTTGTTTGGCGAGCTTCACATCCGGATTAATGTTGAGGCGATACATAGCCACTTAAGGATCAAGCTCAGGCATATCCTCGTAGTTCCAAGCGAAGACATCTATATACTCTCGCACAAGAGATATTAGATCTTTCTTCTCGGGGGGTGATAAGCTTTCACTTATAAAGATGGGCTTGGGATTAGCCTCATCTCCCAGATTAATCTGGGTTACCTTATCCTCTGTGGGTGGTTCACATTGTTCAAAGAGAATATCCCAGAGAGTGTTTAGGAGTTTAATCTAAGGATCTGTATCTGGTTGGATCATTTCTTCATCTTTACCTTTCGGGTGGCTTGTTAAAATCATGTTTACCGAAAGGTCATTGAAGGTGCCATCGACACTGAAATCTGACTCCTACGATGACGTGCCTGACGAGTGATTATGGTATAATGACTCTTCAGACTCAGAGGTTGACGGGATTGGAGTTGACACATAGCCCAACCCCCTGCGAATTCGATGATAATAATTAGGGGCTTTCCCTTTTGGAACGAAGGATCGAAACAGTGTTCTCCTTCCTTTGCCGAAGTTCAAGCCAAGACCACTTGTTAAGTCATACCCCATGTTCTCCATCATTCTGAGTACATTTGGCTCGTAATGAGAGAACTGAGGATGTTCAGTCTCGCTTTCTGAGTCTTCGTAAGTCGTTGGTTTGAACTCAACTCTTCCGAAAAAGATTAGTTTTTTGCCTTTGCGTCTTGCTGGGACCTCGAAGAAAGATCCTTGCGCATCATTGATGCCTTGATATACCGTGAGAGATGATCTCACTGGTATAGCAATGGTGTCATGGCATCTATTACTAACCAGGGGTCATCATCTACATCGGTACTAGTATCTCATGGCACAGAATCAGAAGCATATACAGAAAAGTAAGCCAAATTTAACTCTTCATTAATATACCACTCGCTTACATCATTGGCGGTATTATTGACATCAAGCTTATTAATGTTCGTTACAAGCGGGTCCAACTCCCAAAGACATTTTTCTTCTGCCTCTGGCTCAACATCAGCTTCAATACCAGAGTCTGGTTCCTCTGGTTGGGATTCTCATCTGTCTCCAGAGAATCCTCGACAGGAGGGAGTCTGTGAAGTAGTTCTCTACCCCCTTGAATGCCTTTTGGCGATCAACGTTCGGATTTTTCCATCTCCATCAATATACTTTATGACTTGATGGAGAGTAGAGAGGACGATAGAGTTGCGATGAATCCATGGTCATCCCAGCAGTAAATTATATGAAGTGTCAGCGTCGATAACGTAGCACGTCACCTCGGATCTTAGGTCCCCGATCTGACATTTGAGTTTAATCTTTCCCATTGGGTGCGTACCAATGGCGTTGAAACCATAAATGGTAGTTTGAGTGGCGCTCAATCAGTGAGTGGGGATTCTCAAGTGCTGCATGACCCGGCGGGGCATGATGCTCAACGCGAATCCTGGATCCACCTGAATGCGGCTCACTTCAGACAATCCAATATACCCCATGAAGTACAGGGGCCTATCATGTTTCTCTTTAACCTGTATGTCGTCTAGAGTGAAGGTTATGCAAGGGGCATGTTGCGAGGCGTGGAGACAGTCTTCTTCACCTTTCTCCTGTGGTTCAGCCGGAATCCGGGCCATAAAGATCTCAGCATCAACTAAAGCTTCTTTCAGAGCTTCCCCTGTTGACTTTGACAGTCTTAGGAGCTCGTAAAGGGTGACCCTGGCCGGGATATTCGCCAGTTGAGCTAAGACATCTAAGCAGTAAGGTGCTGACGAGCCTTCCATTTATCCTTCAGGAGAGCCTTGGAATACCCTTGTGGTATAGACAGCAGTTGGGATTGTCAGTCTTGCCGACCTCCTCAGGACGTCTAGCTTTAGGAAGCTTTAGTCTGTTGCTCTTGTTGAGTAATTTGAACAACGAATCCATATGCTCGTCCTTGAAGGAGTATTGTTTCTTGGCGCGTGGCTGACTTGAAGATCTACCCCCTCTAGCCGACTGGGGTTTAGAGGGAGACTTTGTCTCTGTTGCTAGTGTGTCCTTCCTTTTAGATTGGAAAGATACTTTCGGCATGCGCCTTGTCAACTTTTCGGGCTTGTTTTCTTCAGCCCTAACCCTGGCGACAATCTCTTCTGCCTGTTCGTCTTGCTAGACTAACTATTTTCAGGTACGACTTTCAACTACTCTTATCTGAGTTAGGAGTGAAGTTTGCAAATTGTGACGGCATGTTTTCACCAGGGTGGCTTGGGTTATATCGCTAGGACATCGGAGTGCCATATTCTGAAATCTCTTCACAAATTCTTTAACTGACTCTCTTTTTCATTGCCTCGTCGCCAGGAGAGTTGGCATGGTAATCTCCGAGTCGTCTTCGAAGAAGCGTGTAAGGAAAAGCTTCTCTAGATCACCCTAATTTTTTATGGAGCCTTCTGGGAGCTTCATGAACCAATCGAAAGCGAGTCCCTTTAGAGTGCCGGTAAACAAACGCGTCAGGATGGCATCATTTGATACTACATTCCCTGTCTGAGACTTGAAGTAGTATATGTGCTGGTTCGTTGACCCATTGCCGTCGAAGGCCTGTAGGGTCGGAGCTTTGAACTTAGGAGGGTATGGGATAAGATCCCACTCAGCTGGGTAGGGCCGGACTACTCCTGCTTCTTGGAGGCCTTTTTGGCGAGGGCTTCAAGACGTTGTTCCAGTTTATTCATCCTTTTGGAATGAGTGCTTCCATTCTCTGAATTGCCTTCCTCTTCGGATGAAGGCTTGGACAACTCAAAGTTGGAATGCTCCTCTTCCTCAGTATGTACAAAAGATGAGCTTTCTCCTTCCTTCCGTTTGCCCTTAGACTTCTTGGAAGGCATCTTGCCCTTCGGTTTCTTCTTGCCCTCAAGCAATTGCAAAAGCATCTGCTTGAGGGTGTCGATAGATTCTTGTTGGGAGCAAATCATATCGAGTTGTTCTCTCTGGGCCTGGGCTTGCTGTTTAAAGCGTCTGACCGTTTCTTCAGGAGTGCTTACCATATACGCGAAGACTTCTTTCTCTACAGAAGAGTTTGAAGGCTGTGATTCCGCAATGGCAGAGTGTGATTCACTTACTTCAATGCCCCGGGCTAGGGTATTGTAGTCCACTGGGGCTATCACACCAGTTTAAGTGCAGATGTGCCAGTACATTCCTTCCGGTTCAGTGTCAGACTCGTCAGAGCTGACTATTGGCTGCCTCCCCTTACTTCTGCTCGGCGTAATGCTTGGACCCACCATGTTCACAGTAACTTCAGGGTATTCCGCGTCAGAAAAAGTTTTCTTTATGCGGGAACAACGCCTTTTGGCCAATCGGGAGATTGACGTAGATGATAACCGTTTGAACACCGACTGTTTGCTTAACATGTGAGCTGCAGTGGCATTCAGAGAGCACCGCTGTGATGAGCCGTTCACAGCAACATGGTGGAGTGATTTGATGAGCACTCTTCTTCTTTGTCAAAGTAATCTCTTAGATCTGTCGAAGGGGGAGCAAAGAGACCAACCTCGAGTCTCTGGGGAGGGCTTTTCACCTCCGAAATGTTAACCTTGCGTCGCAACTCCGGGACGCAGGGTTCAGAGACGCGGAGCTCACATTCTGTAGAACAGACACGGCTCTCGCGTTTTGGCTTAGAAACGCGGGTCTTATGTCTCTGCTGAGAAGAGACACGGACCTCGCATTGCTGATTGTCGCGTTTGTCTAGCGACACTTGGGAAACGCGGACTTTATGAGTCCCACATTCTGTCGTAGAGGCGCGTGTTTCGTGTCTCTGAGAAGAGGCGTGGACCTCGCGTTGCTGAAAGTCGCGTCTGGAGGTGAAGCCTCGAAACGCGAACCTCTTGAGCTCCGCGTTTTCGTATCCAGACGCAAACTTCATGCGTCTGATGCGGTTCAGAAGAGACCCAGGCATGAGCCTCGCGTCCCGTATCTGCTGAACAGATGATTTTTCTAGTTTCTTGCATCTGTTGTTGATGTGTCGTCGCCTTTGTCGACGTTTGGCATTCCGATTACGCTTAACGGGTTGTTGGGAACCCCCGGTAATCTGAGGAAGAGAAGGGGCATGGCGAAATTGGCCTTCAACGGCACTGGCCTCGCGGGACTCGTGGGAGACGTTGACGCGGGCCACGCGCGCAATGCGACTATAAATGGTGTTGTTTGCGCAGGCCATATTCGGGGAAGTCTCTGAAGGAACTTGAGAGCGGACCTCCGAGGAGACCCTGCGGTACTGTCGCGCCACCCTAGGGCTCTTGGAACCAAAAAAGAGGAACTCTTCATACTTTGCCTGGTCGAATTCCATGACAAGTGACTCAACCGTTTTTCTCATTAAAGTGACGTCACCTTGTCCCAAAACTTCCTCATCAGTGGAGAAAGTAGTCCCCAGCGGAGTCGTCATCTCTTGTTTCTCAGAAAAATTGAAAGCGTGTAAATTATTTATTTGATTATAAAGAAAATTACAAAAGAGGGGAGAATGATTGGATCTCCCCTTTGTTTAAGGTTGAGTTCTTTGTGTAGCAGTGAAAAATGAATCATGTTTTTCGTTGACTGGGTGAACGTTAAGCTCTTCTGAAAATCTTCTCTTCAGATCACAGACGGAGTAGCACAACTCCTATCCAATAAAATCTCAAGGAAACATAGGCAAAAACTTGAACTCAGCAAGTTCGACCCACCCCTCTTCAATAGCAAACTGAGCTATTTATAGGGGTTTTAGAGGTAAAACTGTCCCCTAAAAACCCCCATAATGGGGGTTAACTTCCCTCATTACGTGGGCAATAATTGACCCGGTAATGAGAAAAGTTACAACTGAGACGCAGAGCTCCTCTGCAGTTGAAACGCGACTTTGAGCTCTGCGTTTGGCCTTTGAAATGCTGCTGGATGCGGGCTTCGAGCTTTGCTAGACACGGGTTTTGAACTTTGCCACACGCAGGCTTCGAACCCTGCGTCTTGACATTGCAGTGATGCTGGGACGGGGGTTTCCATCCTCACGTTTTGACACTGCGGTGATGTTGAGACGCAAGCTTCGAGCTCTACGTCTTGGCATTACAGTGATGCTAAGATGCGGACTTCGAACTCTGCATCTTGATATTGCATGAATGGATTTAATTATCCTCACGTCTGAAGTATAGACTCTGCTATCTAATGATTTGTCCTCAATGATTAGATAGTCTACACTTAGCGGTAAAATTCAAATGATTCCTCATTTCACCAAGCAACCTTAATATTGCAAGATAAAATTGCAAGACAAATATTTAGATCAGTATTCTGCGATTATTCATAAATGCTAAATTTTCTTTTTTAGAAAAAAGAGAATAATCATATATGCTTTTTTGAAACAAGTGAAGGCCGCATAGTCAACCTTATTCTCACCTACAAAATGTTTTGCACATATGCTCCTACAAACAAGTTTCAATATAATATTGCATACCATTTATATGATCATAATTTAAACATTAGTAATGGGCCCGAAATCCTCATCTTATTCTTCTATCAGAGTGAGTCGATGAATTGTATACTCAATCGAAGTATTTCCAGCAACACTACTTTATACAGTCGAACCAAAATATTTAGCTTTTAACTGCAATAAAACAAAGACAACCAACCTGCAGCGCGCGCACGCGCAGTTTCTCGCTGCACATCTACAAGATGCAAATGCATATAAAACACTCTTACCCATGCCATCTTGCTCAAGTCTGCCCTAAACACCAGAATTTTCTTCTCTTTCCCATTTCCTTGGTACGCTGTGACCAGCATGATCTCCTCCCCTGATTCCACTAGGATAGCTCTCGAGGCGTGGTACTTAAATGGGTAGCTTCCATGTAGCATGCAGCTGGTGATAAATCCATCTTCAACTTATCCTCATTGTTGCAGTCATTCGGGTCTACGACAGTGCTACTTCATTGCTTAAAACTATTGTCTTTAAAGGTGTATTGAAGAAACTGGATAAACATTCGGTGTCAAAAAATATTTCTAACAAAAGTTGGCCATGAGAGGATGCTAGGTAACTTTCTTGGAATAGATTGAATGATCAAAACTAGGATCGATTCAAGGAGTTCGGCTCACGATTTGTAGACACTTCCTCCTCTTGCTTTCAGGTGCAGCCCGCGCATGATCAACGGTAAGATGGATTCATGGAGGATGCGCATTGAAGGGTAGTATTCACAAGGAGAGTATGTCAACAGGAAATTGTTCTGAGATAAGTCAACATAATTATTTTTCAGTTTTGTCTGAAAATGTTCTGGCATCAATTGGTGAGAAGGTGCCTCAAAAAGATAGTGTGCAAAATGCTGGTTCTTTCACTAGTATGCAAAGGATTAATGTTATATCAGCTCCAATTTTGCCTGATTCAAATCCAGTTCTGTCAGAGGTGACAATTTTGCCTGTTTCATTCTGAGATCAGTCAAAGGTGACAGTTTTGCCTGATTCAGTTCTGGCATCATCTTCTGGAAATACTGGTGTAGTGCATTCATCATACTCTCCTGGGCACAGGCATAAGATGTCAGAAGCTGATACTGCTTCAGAGGATACTAGAATGCCCAAGTGAGGGAATTCTGAAGTATCAAGTGATGATTACAGACACATCTGACAGTCTATTGCCAAATCCCATAGCTGAGGATAATCCTGATTGGAATCTTATGGTTCAGTCTATAGCTGCTAGAAGAACTCACAATAAATAATCAAAGAAGATGAAAGAAACAACTCCCTCTGTCCCCTAAAGAAGGAGTGTAAGATTTGAGGAAAGGGAAGGCTTTGCAAATTAGTTATGACTATTTTTACTTGGAATGTCAGAGGGATCAATAAAAAGGGACGGAAACAAGATGTGATTGATCATATTAAATTACTCTCCCCTAGTATTGTGGCATTAGTTGAAACAAAGGTTAAGAGTTCTAAGATTGGCAGATTAGCAGGGTGTGTGCCAAGGCATTGGCTATCTTGTAATAACTTTGAGCAATCATCAAAAGGACGAATTTGGATTTCTTGGCATACTGACATATGGACATGCACTGTTACATCTGTTTCTATCCAGCAAATCACACTTTGTGTTAAAAATTAAGGAGGTTTGGAGGGGTATTTATCAGTGGTGTATGGGCTTAACACTCATGATGAGAGATTGCATTTATGGAAAGAACTACAAGTTTTGAACATAAGCCATGCTCCATGGTTGCTTACTGGTGATTTCAACACAGCTAGATTCACCAATGAGAAAGTTGGAGGCAAACCTCTTAGTTATCAACAACTTAGCTCTTTTAATGATTTCGTTAATGTTTGCTCCTTATTAGATCTCAAGAGTGTTGGAGCAATAAAAGCCTGGCTGGTAACAAAATTGCTGGAAGATTAGATAGAACTCTCTGAAACTCTCAATGGATAGACATATTACCTATGCCATACTATGAATATTTGCCACATTCTTCTAGTGATCATTCTCCAATGCATATACATCTCATCCAGAATTCTTCTACATATACCTTTTATATTCTTCAATTTCTGGCAAGCTGCTGAGGGATTCCAGGATACTTTGAAGGCCACATGGCACGAACATGTTGTCGGGACTCCTCTTTTTCAGCTTGTTAAGAAACTTAAGAATCTAAAATTTGCACTCAAAATCTCTGGAGGAAGCAATCATTTGACAATACTGCTAGCCGACTTCAACACATTAAGGTGAGGCTCAAGGAAGTCCATGAAGAGTTGCATAAGGATCCAGGTAATGTCCAGTTTCAGATTGAAGAACTTGCCTTGCAGGATGATCCTGGGAAGGGGTTGGCTAATGAGGAGGATCAGTGGAGACAAAAAAGTCGGGAATAATGGATGCAATTGGGGGATAAGAATACCAAGTTTTTCTACACAGTAGTTAAAGCTAAAAATGCTAGGAATCACATCTCAAAATTGATTTCTGAGGAGGGAATAGCTACTACTGATTTGAATAGCATTAAGCTAGTAGCTCCATTATACTATGAGAAGCTTTTTAATTAGGACACATACTGGATTCTAGAGGTGATTGTGAGAAGAAAGCTGATTTTGGAGGCTTCATACTGGCTTAGTAGGGATGTCACTCATTCGGAGATCAAAACTGCAATGTTTCAAATGCATCCTGATAAAGCTCCTGGACCAGATGGGTACAACTCTTTCTGTTTCCAGAAAAATTGGGAATTGGTAGGAGCTAACGTTTGCAAAGCAGTACACTACTTCTTCACTACTGGCACATTGCTTACTGAGGTTAACCATACTTTTGTGACTCTGGTGCCTAAATCTTCTAATGCTTCTCACTTGAATGATTTCAGACCCATTTCCTGTTGTAATACATTGTACAAGTTGATATCAAAGCTGTTGTCAAATAGGTTGCAACATGTCATTGGTGAACTCATTTCACCAAATCAATGTGCATTTTTGAAAGAAAGGCTAACTAGTGATGCTTCTTTGCTTGCACATGAAATGGTCAAACATTTCAACAACCCAATGGGAAGTAGACTTTGCCTCAAGGTGGATTTGCAAAAGGCTTTTGACACTGTCAACAGGGAGTTTGTTTATTATATGTTTCATTGTATGGGTTTTTCTCATAAATAGATAAACTGGATAAAAGAGTGTCTTGCTTCTCCCTCTTTCTCTATTATGCTAAATGGTTCACCTAATGGCTATTTCAGGAGCAATTGAGGGATTAGGCAGGGGGATCCTCTCTGTCTCCATACCTTTTTATTTTGGTGATGGAATTCTGGTCCATTACTATCAAAATTGCTCATCTTTCAGGAGACATTAAACCATTTAAGAGAAATGATAGCATGGTCACTCACCAACTGTTTGCAGATGATATGTTGGTTTATAGTAAAGGTGATGTGAAATCAGCTTATAGTTTGAGTAATGCATTGCATAAGCGGGACTTGCAATCAACAAGTAGAAAAGCAAAGCATTTTTTAGCAAAGGCTGTAAGAATAAGGATGAGCTTGCTGATATCCTTGGTGTCCCTATCAGTTGTTTCCCTATCAAATACCTGGGACAACCTCTTACAAGCAGTTACCCCAAAGCTAGGCAATTTTCTCCACTTATTGATAAAGTGAAGTGCAGAATTGAAGGCTGGCAATTGAGTTATTTGTCTATGGCTGAAGAGTTGAGCTTGTTAAATGTGTTTTACACAATATGGTTAGCTATTAGGTTTTCTCTTTCAAGTTGCCTGGTACTGTGTTGAAGGAGTTTGAAAGGATTTTCTCCAACTTTATTTGGAACAACAATATACATGCATGGAATTGGAAAGAAGTGTGTAGGCCTAAAGATGAGGGAGGTTCTGGGATTAGAAGATTACTGGATATAAATCAGGCTTCAGGGGTAGTGCTAGTATGGAGACTCTGTACTTCAAAATCACTATGGGCTCAATGGATGAGAATTCACTACCTTCATGGAAATCACATATCTCAGGCTGAGGCCACTTTACTTGATTCAGGTACTTGGAAGTGGATTGGGAGCTTGAAGGCGCAAACCCTTGCAAGTATGGTGAGAGTAGAAGGTGATGGCTCTTCTATTTCTGACAATTGAAAAGTGACAAGCGCATCAGCTTGGAATTTAGTGAGACAAGAAGACTAATTCCAATTATCCAAAGTAGTGTGGTTCCCTTCACATAGTCCCAAGATGGCTATCTGCCTTCTCAGAGCCCTTCATGGTAAACTGCTCACTAAATCATGACAAATAATTTGTAACAGGAAACTTACAAATAGACCCTTTCTAATAGACTTTCTTTCCAAAAAGTCATAGCCTTTTAATCACTGGATTTTAAGATTTAAAATTATACCCACAAATATTTAATATTAGAAATTTATCCCCAAAATGTTTTAGATCTTAAAATTTACCCCTTAAACTAGATTTTAAATAAATTAAGAGTGTTTTATTCGTTATGTCTTTTTTTTTACCCTTCACTACTGTTCCTATATGATCTAATCCCAATCTCTTGTCCCTCCTCCCCTTCTTCCCTCTCTCTCTCCCCTCTCTCTCTCTCTATCTCACATACACACAAAATCCCCTTAAAACCTAATATTCCACCAAATTTTCTTCAAATCTCACCTTAATTTTTAAAAAAAAATTCACAAATTTCTTAAAAAGAATATGTGAAAATGACTTGATGTGAGCTTTTGATGAAAATACATAAAATAGAAGCACACTTGATTTGAGAGAGAGAAGTGGAGGAGGAGAAATAGGGTAAAAAAAAATAATAAGTCCATAACCTTAAGTAGCTATGTAGTGATTTAATCAGTTAAACATGGATAATTTTGTCATTTTCTTTAAATCATGAAAGTAAAATCAAACTGGATATTCTCTTTTTATTTTAAAAGGAGGGTAAACTTTGAAGATCTTTAAGATCTGAAGAGTAAATTTCTAATACCAATGATTTGGGAGTAAATTTCTAAATTTCAAAGATTTGAGAGGTAAATATCCACATACCCCCTTTCTTAGCAATTTTTAATAATTTTCTAAATAGAATTGGTAAAATATATTGACAGAAAAGAAACTGTCAACAACTTGCGTGACTTAGACTATATGGTTCCATGGATTTATGGTTACATTTGATCCCAACCTATTAGTGAACTGTAGGCGTAGTTCTCACAAATCCAATAGTGTTTATGCACAACGGAGGAACATGGTTGTAAATTAAAACGAGCCTCGCTTCAAGCTTTCTAAGCATTTTTACAGCCATTCAGCTCTGACGTAGAGCCTTGCAATCAATTGATGTCTTGAGCAAGACTTTGAGTGCCATTTTGTGTTCGGTTAAATGATATAAACCCACCAGGAAACTGGCATTCCATGAATTGATGAGGAAATAATACTAAAGATCTGTACAGAGACAGATGATCAGTATATGGAAATCAGCACAAATTGACCAAGCAGAAGCATCACAAGAAAACTAAACCATATTTAGTACGTTATGCTTTAAATCTCAATTTTTCATGCGAAGTGGATGAGTTATCTAATTAGATTGTAAATTGACTGTGAGGCTACATAAATGAGAATGTGTGCGATATCCTATATACTCTTATGTTCAATACCATAAGAGGGGAAATGTGTGTGGATATGTCTCGTTTTCTTCACCCCGGCCAAACAAGTGTCACCTTGAGTTTAAAAGTCTTTTACGGTTCTAACACGGGAGATAATCTTGGCCTCTGACATAAAAAATGTCAAGAAAATATGATATTTTGAACAAATTACAAGTGCTTATTGAAAGAAAAAAAAATGGGACAAAGTCCTAAAAGTTAAAAGCAAAAAAAAGAAAAAAAGTTCCTAAAGTTGAAGTTTTCTTAGCCTCTTAATCATTTCATACTTGAGTTAGCAATGAACTTGAATTAGCAATTATTTGATTGAGTATGGGTATAATATACGAAATATGAAAAGTGAGTATGGGATGATTGAAAAGAAGGCTATTTATCATAATGTTTGCTTTTACTTGAAAATTGTTGAAAGTAAGAAAATACTTGACTTCTAAAAATTCATGTATAATAAGTTTAAGTGATTTTATATGCTACATTACGCAAGGTGGTTCACTTAATTTAAATCTAATCTATAAATTGCAATGACTAAATTGATGTTTGTGGGTAGCATCGCGTGAAGCCCTCACGAGACTATAACTCATCCTGCAGGGTAACCTATAGGTTTAAAGACTTGTTGAATGCGCTCAATGCAATCGTATTCCCTACGAAAATGATAGTTTTATTATTAAAAAAAAAAGAAAGAGAGTTAATTTTCAAAAAATTGCTTGAGGACAAGCAAAGAGTAGGTTTGTGGGTATTTGATAAGTCTAGATTTTTTACTATTTGGCACTCGTATTAAATAAGTTTTATGAATTAAATTGTGTGAAAGCGGCAGTGATATCGTAATTTTATGATTTGCAGGGTTTACGAGAGAATGGCTTCCGACCCTTCTTTCAAAGACTCAGCAAAAAAAAAGTATGTTGTATGGCCAGGAGATCATCATCAATTTATGACCAATGAGCAGTCATGCACACAAGGATAGCAACTCAAGCCTATAGCACAATGCGACACACATACAATAAAGCCATGACAAAGGTGCAACAACCAAGCACAAGGACCCGCACAAGGCCCCATGGCACAACCAAGCAGCACAAAGGACAATCGAGAGAGATAGGGTCCAGAAATTCATTGGGACAAATCAACAAACATGTGGCGGGCATTTAACAATCAAAATCAATTGAAATTCAAAATCCCAAACCGCAAATTTCAGCAACATTCAAAATCCCAATCCAAACCAAATCCAATTCAAAACAAAACCAACGGGGGTGGAGAGTTGGATAAATTTAAATAATAGAAAAGGGAAGGATTTATTCAATGTTCAACCGACTGAATTATCCAGTGTATGGATAAAGTTGTGAAGAGATAGAAACGAAATCAATCACAACATCATCTATAAAAAGGGTAGAGGCAGATCCAAAACCAGAGGAGAAAAGCAAATCCAGGAGAGGCAACTGCGACAAGAGATAAAAGAACCAGATCTAGGCTAGCAACGAATGAAAAAGAGAAGAGAAGAGAGGCAAACCAAGGGGACATTGAGATGAACCGAAGACGAGAGGCTCTCACCATCAACGATCGCTAGCAGAGAAGGAGCTCACTGCTCGGTCGAAGAAGAGGGTGCTTTGCGATCGAATCCAGATTAAAGAAGAACCAAAAGCCAGAGAGATAAGTCACGTGAGCTAACAAGTATTTAAGCATTTTATTATTCTCATCCCTTCATTCTCTCTTCTCTGTTTTAATTACAATTTTGTATCGAACACTATTCTTTTAAGAGTTATTGAATTATTTATTAATATTACAAAAAGCATGAGCAGCTAAATATCTTATTCTTGGGATGATAAAGTCTATATGAATTGGTGGATTTATATTTTTATATTATCATCATGTTTTGCTTAACTATTCGAGATAGAATATGGCTCTAGATTTCTACACAGGAGATAGTTTATGCCAAGGATTAGAGTGTACACATGTTTGGTACTTTACGTTCTCTTTACTTCGAGATATCTTATGTATATTGATACTCTTGTTGTATTACAGAAGTATGCCTAGATGAATAAGAGCAACACATGCACGATCCTGCAGTCCAAACCATGGAATATAGATTAATTCTAAACCCAAGAACTCGCTAAAAATTTGATTTCTTTTCTAAGTGAATATTCAATTAGGATTGATTTAGAATCAAGCAAGTTTAGATTAGTCTCTATTTTTACAGTTGGTTTCACAAATCATTCTTTATAAACTGTCTTTAATCAAGTTTAGCGACAAAATCTCTCTGTGAATTCGACTTGAACTCACTACTATATTCGCTTGCAGTAGTTGATTTTAATTTTTAATTTGTATCGTTTTACAAATTTAACAACGACAAAATCTCCCCCTTTTTGTCATAAAAAAAAGAGATCAATAAGGGGTAAATCAATCAATAAGAATTATATGCGATATACATTCATGAAGAGGAAGACGTTAAGTTAGCTTCCCTACACATATGCATTACATGAAGAAGGGATGACAAGCCCTAACTCACATAACACATATTATGTAATACATAAGAGGAGATGTGATGCTCCCCCTACACACGTATATCATATAAAGAAGAGTTGTCAAACTCCTCAATTTATAATATACTCAACATGAATCTATATGTAGAAGAGATGTTAAGCTCTCCTTGCATATAGGCAATACAAATCAAAACTTTTGTAAATTTTTTTTTAATTTTTCTTAAACAAAATTTTTAAAGGTATCAGAGCTTTTGTAAAACAAACAAATTTTAAGATACCAAATTGAAAATAATCATTATTGTAAATCATATTGATATCAATTGAAATTTAACAAATATGAAGTTGAAACATATTGATACCAATAGTAAACATAATGATCAAAAATTTTAATTTTCATCATAAACTTTGTGCTTTTAAAAATGTGAATCAATTGTAAGTTAAGCACATGAAAATCATATATATGTATGAAGTGAGTATAGCAATTGACATTGATACATACATATATAAGAAAACAAGATATGAGTATATACAAAAATTATCAATTTAGACACCAATTGAAAGAGTCCAATGATACCAATTAACATAACAATAAGATCAAGTGTATAACTCATAACCTACCACCCTTCATATGCTCAAGATAGAAGATTTTCAATGAAGCATACAAGGCATAATCGCCCATCCATCCTCCCATTGATGGTAGGGGTTTTCAAAAATTGGATTTGAAAATATTTTAGCATTGAAAATCACTACCAAATGAAGAACAATACTAGTTAAAATAAATTTTGAAAAACTAGTTAAAGATCCTTCAAAACATGAAATCAAGGCATATATATTTCATGAATCATACTAAATACATAAAAGTTCAAGCACTCATAGTCCATAAAGCTCAAAATTATCTTGAAAAGTAAAAGATGAGTGTTCAAAAGTTATGTAAATGGTATTTTCATGAAAATAGTCATTTAAGCTCAAAAAGATCATAAGTCACAATTTTTTTTTAACAAAACAAAAACATGAAAAATCAATTTTTTTTTTATTAAAACACTAATCTTCATGGTATATGTATGATTTATCCAAAACTAACAATACACATACATATCCCAAACATAAAAGAGTCTATCAAATGTATTTGCATGAAGGCAAGAGACTCACGGGTATACATGTATATTTATTAGATTTGAATTAGAAATACATATACATGAAGTGAAATCATAGAATAGGCATAACAAGTGTAAATGGAAGAGTCATCAAAACTTAGACTATACATGTGCATAAAGTGGGTACAAATGAGCATGAAATGCAAATATATATAAATCAATTGTTCTCACTATTTGTACATGTATACATACAAGTTTTGATAAAAACTACATTTAAACTAGTATATACCACATGAAGCACATAAAAATACAAATCATGAACATGCTATGAATATGATATATGTAAAAGGCATGTACATAAAAAATAGGAGTTTAGAGATTGTTACCAACTCCAAAGCTCCAAGCATGGTGGTCATCCCACCAAAAACTCCTTGATAGCGGTGCATCAAATGTATGTCCTTGTAGTCCATGCAACCACCACCAAGGCACCAATCCTCTCACATCTTGTGAGAGCCCTCACCTACATTAAAAGCAAAAGGTGGGGTTTTTGGTACCCATTTTCTTTTGGATCCTTGGAGGTTAGCTTTGTGTTGAGGAACCCAAACATTTTTGTTATTAGCAAAATTAAAATGATGCAACTTGTCATAACAAAATTTTGCTAAATGGCCTTTGCGGCCACAATGTGTACATGTGTACACCTTAGGATGCTTATGTGTAGGAGTGTGATCATGACGTGCAACATAAGCATATGCATGATGATGTTGTGCATGAATGTGTGGAGTTTGTTTCTTGAAAACATTGACTCCAACCTAGAATGATTAAATGCACAAGAGTTCAAAGTTGAACTCAAATCATTAATTTTATCTTTCAAAACATTAATCTCACTAGTGGTGGCATGTAAAGCATGGTGAGATATAGAATCAATTTTCTTTTTCTTTTTCGAAACATAATCTTTTTCTTTTTCACACATTTTTCTTTTTAAACAAGAGTTTTCTTGAAACACAACTTCTCTTTGTTTTTCCACCAAATCAATTTTATTTTTTAGAGTATTGTTTCCTTCACATAAATCATTCAATTTAGACATGAGGGAAACATTTTCATTTTTCAAAACATTACTTTCCTTTTCTAAGCATGCAATCTTAGTTCTAAATGAATCTTGTTCTATATGCATGCAAGCAATGTTCTTTTTTAAAATTTTCTTTTTCTTTTTAAGCATGTCATATTTTTCAAGCACAAGTTGACAAAAGGTAGTAAGCTCATCATATGACATGTCTTCATCATCGGATTCGGAGTTTACCTCAAGGGGGTTATCCCCTTGGACCATAAAGCATGTTTTGGAGGTGTTGCTTCCAACGTCCGAATCGCTCCCGGCATAATATAGATCTTTTTCGCCAAGGGAGGTGATGATGTTCCAAGCTACAAAAGCCGAATCAATGTTAGAAACCCTAGATAAATTGCTTGGGTTTCTAACATTTAGGGTTGACTTTAAAGCATGAATGGCTTTTGAGTTAGCCCCAATATACTTGTTATTATTAACATATGAATCATTAGTGGTAGCAAGATAAACATGAATACCTAGGGCTTTGAGGTACAAGGACATCTTCACCTTCCATATATGGATGTTAAGAATGTCAAACATGGGTGGTGACATGAAGTCCATGGTGTGTGTACAAAATATGTGATTAGCCTAAAAATGAGGATCTTTTACTCTACGTTGTTAGACCAAATCAGAGTGCCAAGCTCTGATACCAATTGAAGGTTCACCTAGAGGGGGGGTGAATAGGTGATGGCTAATCTAATGGTCACTTAATGATGAATGATGCGGAAGCAAAAAACAATTATGACCAAATTAATCTTTTACACTAAACACCACGTATAACACAAGAGTGTTGCCGAATTCCCCGTGAAGGGCTCTGGACAAACTCCTCTAGATTCCCCTTGAATGGGTTGAGGTGCCGCGTTGGCTCTCTTGGTTAAATACAAGTGTTAGTCAACAAACCCAAGCAATATATCAATATGAGCACAAGGAATATATCATGCATATAAAGGTAAAGACAAGATAAGTAATGCAAGATATAAACAAGGAGATAGAGAGAGAGAAATGGCAATCGCAAACACAAAGGGTTTGTTTCGAGGTTCGAGCACACTTGCTCTACATCCCCGCCTTCGACACACGAAGGATTTCCACTATGCAAGATCCCAATGGATCTCTCCTCGGTGCCGCAACACCTACAAGCCCTCGGACTCCCTAGTCCCGTACACACGCAAGCTCACTAGCTCGCCGAGGCCGCACCTCAAACACGGAATTCGCACCCGAACTCGAAACAACGCGGACATACACGTCCGCCTCCTCAAAGTACAAGAAATGATCTCTTGGTGATCTAAACACTTTGATCACCAACAAAAAGCTCTCACTACAACACTCCTATAAGATGAATAGCTCAATGGATGCTCAAGTGTTGGTGTGAGAAAACAAGGAAGAGAATGGTGGAGGAAAACTCAAAGAATCACTTTAAACACACTCTAAATAAAATCTTCCCTTTTGATTGGAAGTATTTGCACCATGGTTCACAGTCGCGGTCTCGGCCACCAACTCGGTAGGCACTGAGACAGATCGGTCTCGGTGACTCGGATCGGTATCGGGCGATACGCGCAAAACGCTACATAGAAAGCTAAAAAATGCTGAAAAAATCACGATAAATCTTAAAAAAATGTAGACATCCACATTCATGTATCACATGTCCAAAATATATCACCTAACACACTAAACATAAAGCGAAAGTATAATACACGCGTCGTCAGTAGAAACATATCAAAATACATGCACAATATAGTAAATTGAACAAACTACATTCATAAATACATGCTAATATAGTTATTTTCACATTGAATTGCAATGAGACACAAAATTATCATCATAATGCTGAATCGACCGAGTCAATTCCGATTCTCGGCCTAGTCAGTCTCCTCTGAGTTGAGTCGACCGACTCGTGACTCGGACTCGTCTCGGAGTGGGCCGAGACGGATATGACTCGGACTCGTCTCGGAGTGGGCCGAGACGGATATGACTCGGCCGACTCGTCTCCGACTCGGCCGAGTCTTTGAACCATGATTTGCACTCAAATATGTGGAGAAAACCCTTTTAAAAGAATAGGAAAAACTGGCTCAAAGCTCTCCTAAAATCTTATTACAAAACAATGACCAAACCCCCAAATTTATAGGCCAGAAAAATATAGCCGTTGGGGTCTGTCAGGCCTGCCGGTCGACCCGCGGGTCGACCGCCAACGGTCAAGAATCCGACCGTTGGAGCTTGCCGGTCGACCCGCCCGGTCAACCCAAAAGAACAGAGAGCACTGCTCTCAGTTCCGGTCGACCCGCCCGGTCGACCGGCATTCTGCCAGTCCAAACGTGCACGTCCGTGCACGTCGGTCGACCGACCCGGTCGACCGACTTCAGGCCAAGTCGACTTGTTCAGTTGACTAGTCGACGTGCTGAAGCCAGAACAGAAAAACTGGGATTAAAAGATGGTCTTTTTGGCTCAAATAAAATCCCATAAAATACATAAAAATCTACAAAAATAGTTTAACCAATATACTTTGATATACAAACATGCTTGCACAAAATCAAGGCATATTATAAAAGATTGGACTATTTTTGTAACTTGGAAATATTTGGCTCATGATAAAAACTGTTTTTCCAAAACAATATTTTTCCAAAAACTGTTTTTCCAAATCTTCCTCAAATACAAAAACAAGATATACTTTTAAAGCATAGTGTGTATGGATATGATCCACTACACAATCAAGATGAAATATCTATGTTTTTGACAATAAGCATAAACTTGGTTTTGGTTGAAGGCAAGTATATAGGAAACACCAAAATCCAAACATGTATTTTTCCAAAGTAAAAATCTTTTGTAAAACTAAAAATCTTTTATGAAAGCATATCTATTAAGAGTGTGTGTGTAAATGTATACTTGAGCAATCCACCAACTACTCTATCCTTTACATTTTGACTAAAACAAAAACAAAATCTTATACCTAGACACAAGTCTTGATCTTGAAGTCTTCTCATCATCTTGACTTGGTCCAAATGCAATCCAACGAGCTCGACTCCTCTTGAGCACTTGATGTGATCTTGATGCATAGGCTCGTGAATCAAACCGATGCTAGCTCTAAAACTTGACTTTAAAATCCTTTGTTGAAGCTCCACACCTACTAAGATCTTGATAACAAATCTGTCACTAATTAAACACAAGATCATTAGTAAACATAACTACATGAGTTGATCATCATCAAAACTAGAGTGATGGGCCTTTGGGCCAACAGATGATTCCATGTCTTCTTCGCGTTCATTAGCAAATGGGCCCCCGCTTTTTGCTTTTCTCTTAAAAGTCCTTAACTTTGTTCTTGTACTCTTTCTTCTCTTTATAGTAGCTCCCGAGGATTTTCCAACTTGCCTTCATGTTAATCCTTCTCCGGGAAAAACCTCATCATCACTTTCTAAAATGGGAGCTCCATTTGTTTTTAGAGGCACCAACCAATCGGCGACTTTTTCCTCATCATCAATAGCTGCCAAAGGATTCCTATTAATCGAGGATGTTTTGCTCTTGATTTTTGCATTGAACTTGACGAAGACTAAGTTATGCAATTTCTTGTGACTTAGTCTATTCCTCTTTTTTGTATGAACCTAGAAAGAAAAATCATTAAACAAATTAAAGAATGCACATATATTTAGAAATCTAAAAGAAATTCTATTAGTCCAACAAAATGATAGTTTTTATACCGTCTCAAAAGTGCTCCAATTTCTCTCACACCCAGACGAGCTTGTTGTCAAGTTCAAGACCCTCATTGCCATTTCTCTCAACTCGGGAGCGTCAGTCCCATGCATCATCCACCAATTGGCTAATCAATTGAAAG
This sequence comes from Agave tequilana, assembly GCA_038442645.1. NCBI lineage: Eukaryota > Viridiplantae > Streptophyta > Magnoliopsida > Asparagales > Asparagaceae > Agave > Agave tequilana. The sequence goes on along the minus strand of JAVJIF010029774.1, from coordinate 312,375 downwards.
TTATAAAAAAAGTTATTAACAAATTAAGCTTTATAATTTTTTTCATTAAAGTTAACAAAAAATATATCAAGCAAATAGCAATATACCTGGATTAAGTTTAGGATTTTCTGCTCCTTTCTTTACCCAATCTCTCCCAAAAGAGCCTTTTTGATATTGATACAAATCCAACTGATCAGTTATCTTGTTGAGAGTTTCGTGCTTTTCTGGGTAGAATCTATGCATGACCTCAACAAGCCCATCCATAAAGATACCAGCTTTTTCAATCTCCATCTTCTTCTTGTAAAAAGTGTATGGATTCAAGTAGTGTTCCGCTCTATGCAAAGGCCCATTAAGCTTATCCTCCCATCTTTTGTCAATGATATTCCATATTGGAATATATTTCTTCTCTTTTTAGTCGAGATTTTTTTTGATGTCTTCCTTTGCTCTTTCCAAGTCATCATAAAGAAATCCCATGGATGACTTATCACCATCAACTCGTCGAAGAACTTTCACTAGTGGTGAAAGAGTTTAAGACCAAGATCCACATTGTCCCAAAATCTATTGGAACCAATAATATCAGCAACCTGCGAATATAAATAATAAATTGGTCAACAATGAAAAAAAATAATTTCTAATTATTATTTAAGAACAAAAATTTTCATAAATTATACCTTCTTCCCCACATTTTTTTCAGAAAGAGAATGTTGCAACCATCTTTCACATGTGAACATTTCCTTCAACTCTTTTCTTTTCTCCCTCATAGAATTTAAGAAGAGGAATGCAGTGGCGAATCTGGTAACCCCAAGCCTTAGAAGATCTCCCTTTGCGATATCTCTCATCAAGCTAAGGGTAATCGTGTGGCTATAAATGAAAACTGACACGGACCTCCCATTCACGATAGCATTACGAATAGGTTTGATCTTGACAATGTCTACTAGCATTAAATTCACCGTGTGTGCAGCACAAGAAGTCTAAAAAATGCTAAGTCTCTTCAATTGCATAATATTTGCGGCCGCCATGTTGTTTGATGCATTGTCCATCACAATTTGAACCACATTTTCTGGCCCTACATCTCTAATTGCTTTGTCAACAAATTGAAAGATATAGTTTGCATCGTGCTTTTCTGCTGAAACATCCTCTGAATGTAAGAAGGATGTTCCTGCTGGACAATGGGCAACTATGTTCATCAAGCTCCAATTCTTTCGATCCGACCAAGCGTCGGTCATTAGCGTGCACCTACTTACAATACAACACTCTTTAAGCGGTTTGAGATTGTCATGTGTCTCCACCTCTTTTTCAAGAACAGTCTCGCTGAGCTCATAAGGTGAGGGGCCTCCAACATTTCACCAAATCTTCCAATAGCTATCAACATCTGCTGGAATGAGGGAAGAGTAGCGGTATTGAAGGGAATCCCAGCTTCATAAAACCATTTTCCAATGTATCTAATAGTGTCTTCTCTTCTCTTCTTTCTTTGCTTGGAGTCCATTGTACTTTGCTTAGTTTTAGCGAACCCCGCCGTCAACTCTTCCGTAGTTCGTTGAGTAAATTTATCCATCGGTCCTTTTGCTTTAATGGAGACAGATTCGAATTTGGTCCTTTGAGATAAACAATCATTTGGATCATGATAATCATATTCATCCTCCCCAATGCGTACATTATCAACTAGAGCTTGAAAACCAGCCGCCTTAGCTTGTTTTTTTGCATCGGCTTCCTTTAACAGTTCGAGCACCTTCACCTTCACATTATCGGAGACTTTCAAACATGGTGCACAATTACCTTGCGTCCCGCAAGATGTTTCAAACGGCTTACTCCCCCTGACATAAATTGGTTGCAATATTTGCAACGCAATTGTTGTGTACTATTACCAACTCTTATCGCATGGTCCCAACATGGATCTTTCAATTTAGACCCGCCTGTGACAGAGGGTGCTTCACTAGATGCTGCGGAAGAATACATTTTGATTTGCACTTTCTACCTTCAAAAAGAACACTAAATACAGTTAAACAACAAGAAATGAACAAAATAAAAAAATGATTACTTCAAACCTTTTAAATTAATTCTTAGTTATGGTAGATAGATGGTGTACTCTTTTTTTATATTCTTATCTTATTTATTTATTTCTTTAAGTATTTCTCTTTACATTTCTAAAATTAACTTTTCTAATCTTTTTATTCAGGTATTGCCGTATTGGACATCATACATAATTGGTGCACGTGGATGTTGTCATATTGATGAAGTCAAGCAAATAACAAAGCCAAGCCAAGCAAATAACAATATTGCATCTTGTAAATGGAATGAAAGTATTGTTGTAATTGTATCTTATTTTTTAACATTATTGTAATAGCTAGATTGTTAATCAAGTTTTAATCAAAAAACTATAATTATCTAGTCAATTATACTGCTCTTTGTTCTCTCTCCCTTTCTGCGCTTTCACTGCAGAGTGCAGACTCTGCATGCTCTCTCATTCTCTCGATCTCGGGAGAGATCAGAGAGCGAGAGCGAGAGAGAGAGAGAGCGGCGAGAGAGGGAGAGCGGCGAGTGAGAGAGAGAGCAGAGGGAGGGTTGGAGGGTGAGAGAGAGATCGAGAGAATGAGAGAGCAGCATAGCTGCGATTGAGAGCTCAGAGAGGGAGATGAACATAAAGCAGGGAAAGAAAGAGATCGACAACATAAACGAGATAGATCGAGTGAGAGATTGAGAGAGAGAGAGAACCTTCGAGGCTTGGATGAAGGAGGAAGCTCTGCCGACGAGGATCTGGGCTGCCGCCGCCGCCGCCGACGAGAGCTGCTGCTGCGGCTGATCTCCTTCTTTTTCTATAGATGACGGCGACTCGTGCGCGGGGAGAGAGAGAGATCGAAATGAGAGGGATCTGAGAATTAGGTCATGATTAAGGGGTTATTTCGGGTTAATGGGTTCCCTGGGGTGGGTTTTACCCGACCCAGAAGGAAAAAAAACGCCTTTCAATGTCGGCCGACACGGAGTCAGCCGACATTTCCGAAATCGGCCGATATTTCAAAGATTTTTGGCAATTTTGAAATTTGAAATTGAGACTGAATATCGTGTCGGCCACTCCTTGAAAACGAAATTTCGGCCGAAATTTAGAACACTGATTACGATAACACGAGGCATAAGATATATAAATGAGGGTTTCCTTGTTTGGGTTATTTCTTCGACGTACTTGTCTCATGAAGCCGTAAACTGAGTTTGTATAGCTGGTTTTGCTGGTATTCAGTATAATCGGTTTTATGGATTTTCTATCGATTTTTTGATGTTTTCTTAATTTAGGAGACAGCTCAGTTTATATGAACTCAGGATACGATAGTGTGAGATGTAAGGTATATTGATGAGGATTTCCTTGCTTAGATTATTCCTTCGACGTACTAATCTCACGAATCTGTAACTTGGGCTTGTGTAACTAGTTTTGCCATATTCGCTCTATTTACTGCCTCCTTGCCTGTACCTGCATGTCTGTGCTCACAACATAGTTTTAATGCATGCTTATGATTTGAAATTATTGATATATATGTGCCTACATATGCACGCCACTAGGCACTCATCTTACCACTCGTTGGGGAGTTCTGACTCCCCTGAACCTGCATGTTCAGATCTTAGAGGTTGGACCAAAAAGGACTTCCTATTGATCAGAGTGGCACAGCAATGACGTCATGGATCAGCAGTAGACCAGTCTGAAGCCCTATTCTTCAAAACCCTCCTGCTCGTCCTTAGTTTTCTTTTTGTAACTCGTGAGCACCTTTTGTACTGTTCATAATTGTATATCTCTTTGTATTCTCGCATTTGCGTCTATCAGTGATGTAATATTTTTATAATATCATATCACATCCTGTGATAACTTTGTAATGTACTCATATGTTGGAATGTATAATGTACTACATACTTTCATTCTCTAATTCTTATATGTACTGATACTTAGCGTATATATGTGAGGGTATTTCCAGCCTGCGTATACACGTTCAGTAACGTCTCTGTACCTGCGGGATCGGGGTGTTACTATATTTTTATTATTTTCAAGGATTTACACAAAGAGTTCCAACACTTTAATCCTTCATCTTTAAGGAATTTCCTGAACCAGACGAGAAGAAATTCCTAACAGCAGATCTGAAGCTTATTGCGCGCATCGTCAAAGAGATAAGTGATCGTGCACTGATCAAACTCCTACCGACACACTTTCCCAGAATCAACTCTCGCGTAAGATTCTTATAATTTTCATTTTTTTAATTACTTATAATTCTTCTCAAATTTCTTCAAAGTTTTCTAATGGAAAACTTGTACATATATATATTTCTTTATTAGCGTTGTTGATCTTCCGTGAGAATACTAGGTAAAAGATCACCAAATATTATTAAAAAATGCTATTGTTATACCTTACAAAAAATTAGACGTAATTAATAGTTTCTTTCATGATAACATGCATCTATTTAGAGTGATTCCATTCTTATGAGATAATTAAGTTTCATTAAGGTTAGTATTTGAATGCTATGAATTGAGGAGTTACTTAATAAATGGTGAGCTCATTCAATTCACAATTGATATTTTTTTCAGATTTTAGATTGTTTACTTCAAAAGGACCAAATTTAGGAAGATGAGGCATTAGAGTACCGGTGGATCCACATCTTTCATATTTATAATTGTGTGCATATGTATATGATCAAATTGGAACTTGATGTTATTTTTTACATAAATGGATTTACCAATGAGTCTGTATGGTATCAGTTTGTGTTGGAGGCTGGTCATGAGACTTTGAGACTTGTATATATGAAGGATTATGACTAGAAATTTTGATTTGGTATTAATATTCATTGGGAGTTATTTCACCAGTTTAGCATCCATATATGTTATTGGATATATAGCTAATATATTTTCTTAGAAGTATAGATTCAGTTATAACTATTGTTCTATACATGATCAATAAAAATGAGAGGAAAAAGAAAGAAGGAATCTAGAAGGAATACACATCATGGATCATTAGTGATTAGCCTTACCAAGTCACATTCTGGGATTTGACTATTTTAAGATCTTGGGGTATGACGCCATCTTGCATGTGGGTCATGAGCCTCAGCGAAGAGCTTAATTGGATTGGTTGGACTCGTTGGGCCTGAGCCCATTCCGGCCAAGCCTTCAGGCTCGTTAGGCCTGAGTCCAATCATATGGTGGGCTATGCCCACACAATACTTAATTGCAATAATTTTTTCAAAATTTTTGTTGAATAGTTGCCCACACAATACTTAGCAGTATGTTGCCTTCACCTTTGGTTGTTCCTTTAAGCATATAAGTCTTTATTGAGACCCTAACACGTCTCTTCTTTCTATTTCCAATGAAGTTGTTTTCCAAGTGTGTGCCATCCATCTTCTCTGTATGGGAATAGTAATGGATACTCCAAAGACACATAGGTTGGGTGCATTTCACTAATTCTTTGAAAACCTTTCTTGCAATGGCACAGAACATCACACTTACCTACATGTTGTAAATAATCACCAATCATCAACACTGCAATATCTGAATTGTTGGGGCAATCATTTGCCTCATTTTGTTTTTCCTATTCTCAATTATGTGTGAACTGAATTCGGACTTCTGACCCTTTTCGTCCCATTCCCTGGCTTTTTGAAACTCTTTAATGCACCTGTTATCACCAAGGACTAACTTTAATCTCTCTATTATTTCATCAACCATATTCTTTTTTGCTTTTGTTGTTCTCTTTTTCTTTTCCAATGCTTGGTGCTTGTTCATTATCTCATGTTCTGTGATGCTAGATATATAGTGACGCATACCTAGGCCTCACTTCATCAATAGGCATCAAAGAACCATAAACATTCATACATAAGTGTAAGGCCCTCTCCATTTCATCACACCGTAGGCTATTTTTTCTCCATGGGATGTCATTGCAAACATAGAGTTGAATATCCAGATGTGTTCTCCAAAGCATTTTGACACAAGGTCTGAGAAAGAAGGATCCATGCATTCTAACTGAGTATCTAATGTTGCCTTAAAGGGTGGGAAAACGATTTAGCCACCAACAGTAGCTTGCATAGTGGCACTCTTTTGTCAGCTTCACCATGTCTTCTTTCCACATAATGGTGCCACAGTTTCCACATGATTCTGATGGGGAAGCAAGTGTGTAGAGATTTCTATGTGAGATTATGAAAATAGGAAACATTCATTTATTAGGTAAAAATGTTCTTATTTTTCCTCGAACTTTCTATAGCCCCAGCAAATCCAAGGCAAGTGAAAGTATGGAAAAAGACAACACAAGGGTACTAGCTGCGTCTGAATAGATCCTGATTTGTGTTCATAATTACTTTGATTGTCGGGCCAATTCAGAGTGTTCTATCATCCAAATTAGGCCAGCTTATAATTAATTTGATTCATATAATCATCCTCTTTGTTACCTGACGCATCAATTATCGTTTGATTTGAATGTTGCAGAGATAATCGCTTCCAATGCTTCTGTGCCAAGGCACAAGTGCATTTGCAGAGAAATCTATGCTACTTGAACAAAGAAGTCCACCGCACCTCATGACTCAAGTAGAGAAAAAGAAGTTCTAAACTTTCAATTTTATTTTTGTGCTTAGGCCTGCGCCAACCTCCTATTGCATTTGGAAAGCATCATAAGTGGCTTGAAACCTCCCATGCTTGCACCCCATTTCCTTTGTCCTTGCTGTTTTCACTTGAAATCATATCCTTGCAAGCTGCTCCCTCCTCTCCTTTCTTTCATTGGAGGCTGAGACCTATATCGCATGGACACGGCAACGTTAAAATGTACACGATACGTGGACACGTGGCAAATTCTTAAAAATACACACGACATGTGTGTCTGACACACGTGTCTGATACGTTTCGGACATGACACGGCTCCATCATAGAAGTGTCCGTGCTACATAGACTGAGACTGCAGGTTGCAAGTTTTAGTGGAGCTCACATCTTGTTTCTCATTTTCAACTCTTAGTAGATTTGTTTTCTCACTGCTTCCAGAATTGACCTACTATATTCATTCTAGACATAGGACATTCCCAAGCGAATGCCCTTCCGTTGCGTTGCACATTAAATCAGCATCCTATACAGTGTGATTCTTCTTCTGGTACCTTGCACATACGCAAGATCTTTCTCCCCTTTATTTGTTAGTTAGACAATCTGTACCCTGCATTTCCTTTTGTGGCACTTTTAGCTTGCATCACCATGTTCTATTGGACACAAAATCGCATTATAAGCTAAGCGCATCAAACTCATTTATCTAGGAAGAAAAGAAACACACTGTTTTAGGGTGGCTAGCTCTTGATACACGCGTGGACGCACGCGCGCACGCACACAAAAAAGGTTAGGACACAGCGTACACATGTTGTGCACATGAAAAGCGAGAATGTTTCTTGGGGTAGGATTTTAACATAGCAAGTTTATACTTTATATAATCCAAATTATAATTTGGGGTTCAAATTTGATAAGTTATTCAAAAGTTAAAAAGAGTGAGATCAAATTTAATATTTTGATCTATTTTATTCTTTTTAGCTAAATAATTTTATCTAGAACATCTACATATGTAGATATCCAACATTATTTCAGAATTGAGTTTTTTTCATATGACCCCAGTAAATTTGTTATTTACATATAACACCCAAAAGACTTTGTATTTATGAAAAACCCCAATAAACTTTAAGTTGTTTATTCTACCAAACTATTAAGCTATTCACGGACACAACAACATTGAAATGAACATGACACGCCGATACACAACATATTCTCTCCGACACGCGTGTTGGACACGGCACGACTCTATGATAGGAGTGTTCGTGCTGCATAGCTATTAAGTTTTCCTTTAAAAGCTTACAAAAGACCCTGATTTTAAAACGTGTTCATGTGCATGAATGGAGTTTAGCAACAAAACAAATCAAGCAAGTCTCGCCAACAAAGGATGATCGATCTAGACTACAAGTTCTCAGCTTAAAATAGTGATCAGTGTTTATTGTAAATAAGTTGCACACATGCATCAGATTTCGAAATGTAAATTAAATGAATAATAACATTATTTTGTCATGCGAGTCCCATATGTAATCTTCAAATTAATATATACAAGGTAACAAAAGCAGTGTACTCAAGTTATTTTATGTAATTAGCCGGCAGAAAGATAAACTAACAGAGAATTCTACTGTGTGCAACTAGTATTGTCCAAAGGGAAAGAATACCTGAAGATAACCGATTAGACCAAGATCAAATCAAAAGGTGTTCCAACAATGGTAGCTTTGTATCGCTCTCAGCGTCAAATAGGTCTTCTGGTGGTTGTTCTCAAATTACTTGAGCGACCAGTTGGTGTAGAAGCAAGATGACGACAGGTGAAGTCGCCGGAGTGTAGACAAAGTCTGAGTAGTCGTCAAAATATACAATCTCAAATAGCTCACCTTCATACACCAAGAAGGTTGACGTTGAATCCAATTCAATCATGAGGCGTCGACTTGTGGCAGAAGAAAGACTTGACCATAAGAGGGAAAATAATGTGGATGTAGTGAAGGAGACTGGGGTGATGTCGGATTGGTAGGGGGACTGGGGCACTGGTACAACAGAGGGGATTTGGGGCTCTGCTAGTGCAACCGGGGAGGTCGGCTATCACTGGTGCAGCAAAAGCATCAAATCAAAAGGCGAAGAGAATGGAAGAGAAACACCGAACAGACGCGCCGTCGATGAAGTCAATTGGTCGCTGGAGAGTCGAGATGTAGCCATGGTCGCTGGAGAGTCGGAGGGAGAGAAAATTGATGTGTTGTTGAAGATGTTGTCGCAGTTGCGAGGAAATCAAGGGCCTATTAAGGACGCTACCAAGCTGCAGTGTTGTTGGTGAAGGAGAATCATTCCCTAGCGTCAAACAGAGAGAGCAATGAGATTGAATTGATAGATCTTTGCTTCAGTAACATGAATACAAGAATTTAACAGAGAAACAAAGAAAAGATTAAGAGGAGGGAAGAAGTACAGAGAGCAGTAAGCAAAGAAGTTTCATTTTCATCATTCATCATCCCTCATAGAGGACACCAAGTTGCCTTTATCAGGCTCCAAATTCAGTTTAGAACCATATCCTCGAGCTCAACAAGTTGGTGCGTCGTCTGCGCAGAAAGACACGTCCGTAACGTGTACGTGCTCAGATGTCAGATCCCTTACCTAACTTTTCTGTACTCTTCTCCAAAGTCTACCTTCACTCCCCTTTGTTGGCCCAAAGGCCTTCCACTCTAGTTTTGATGATGATTAACTCATGTAGTTATGTTTACTAATAATCTTGTGTTGTTTAAGTTTCAGATCATTAACCAAGATATTAGTTGATGATTAGCTTCAATAAGGAGTTTAGAAGCTTTTCATGGTGATTCCAGGGCTCAAGCTTCAAGATCACACATTGCCTAGCCCATAGATGGAGTTTTGGAGCAAGTCAACTTGAAGATGGAAGATCGTCAAGAAGACTTAGGTATCCATAGTTTAGATAGTGTGTTTAGATCCATTTGTAAAGCTTAGTATAGTTGATATGCTCAAGTGCACAATACACACACGTTTTATGTTTGGATTTGGTTTTCATGAATAGTGATCAAAACAAGTTTAATTGGTTTATGTATAGTAGTTTCATTCTATACATGCATGCTTAACTTTTAAACAAACTTATTTTGATATGTCTATTCATGAGTTTTAGGAAAAATCAGATTTCCTATTGAAAAATTCAAGTTTGATAAAAATACATGTTTTGGTTTTTGGTAAAAATGATAAAACACAAAAATAGTTCATATTGATTGATATTTAAGCTAAACTTTTTACCACATATTTATATATCAATGCAAAATGATAAAACTATTTTTGGGTATTTTTACAAGACTTAAAAGATTTTTAAAAAAATATTTTACATGTGTTTCTGTCCCAGAACAGTGGCTGACAGGCCAGGTCGACCGACCGCACGGGTCGACCGACCGCACGGGTCGACCGCACCAGAGGCCGGTCGACCCTTGGGGTCGACCGACGTGCACAAGCCTGTGCACGTTTGGCAGCCACAGGGACGGTCGGCCGGGCGGCCGACCGGACCTAAGAGCAGAGCTCTCTGTTTGTTTGGGTCGACCGGGCGGTCGACCGGGTTGCCCCAACGGTCATATTTCTGACTGTTGGCGGTCGGCCGGGCCGGCCGACCGGTAGCCTGTCAGGCTGCCACATCAGCCTAACGGCTAGTTTTCTGATGGGCCTATATAAACCCCATTTCTTTGGGATTTTGGCCAAGATTTTTAGAGCTAATTTTTCCCTACTCTCTGGTTTTAAAAAGAAGTTTTTAAAAGAGTTTAAAGAGCAAAAAGATTCATCTTGTTTGTTTTTAAGTGTTTTGTTATTTTTAAAGAAAACAAGTTTTTGGGAATTGATTTCTTGTTCTTCATTTCTATATCAATTTGGTATTTTCCCAAGAGATTTTCTTTGATCAAAACACTTGTGTTTTCCACACTTGAGCTATCTTCTATCCTAATCTATTTAGGATCTTTGTTTTGTGAAAAAGAGAGTTTGTGGTTGAAAGAAATCACTTGTTGTAAAACCCTTGCTTTGATTGGGTTGCTCCCTCTTCGGTAGAGGTTGAGGATTGTGGTTTACTCCCTCTAGTGAGAGGTGGAGTTGGTTGTTGTTTGCTCCCTCTAGTGAGAGGTGGAGTTGGTGTTTGTAACCCTCTTCGGTAGAGGTGTTGGTTGTTGTTTGGCTACGGGCCTACCCCTCGGTTGTGAGGCGGTGTTTGAGAGAGGAGTTTGGTACTCCTAATGTTGTAACAAATCCTCTTCGGTAGAGGTTCCCTCCGTGGGAGATAGTGGATTGGAAATCCTACACGGTGGTGTAGGCGGGGATGTAGAGCTAGGGGCTCGAACCTCGAAACATATCTTGGCCTTTGCGTTTGATCCATTGTCTCTCAACTCTCTCTCTCTTTTAATTGTGCAAAGCATCATTCATATCATCATATCATATATTGCTTGTGTTGCCTTGCATCTTTTATATTGTTCATCCTTATATGCTTGGCTTGCTTGTGTGTGTGCCTCACTTATACTTAACCACAAGAGCTTCACATAGCACCTCAACCCATATCTAGGGGAATCAAGAGGAGTTAGTCCAGAGCCCTTCACGGGGAATTCGGCTACACTTGTGTGTTGTACTAAGTGTGTTGCAAGAATTGTTTAAGCTTCCGCATTTAGCGCATTTAGTTCACTAGATTAGCACTTACACCTATTCACCCCCCCTCTAGGTGTTTTTCAATTGGTATCAGAGCTAGTGCTCCTGATACTTAGGCTTAACATCCTAGGAGTGAGATCCATTTTCTTGCTAATCTATTGTTTGCATTTGCTTGTTTGCACACTCATATAGTTTATCATGGACTTCATGACCCCACCTAGCTTTGACCCTTCCAACATTGTTGTTTGGAAGTATAGGATGTCCATGTACCTAAAGACCCTAGGTTTGCATGTTTTCCTTGCCGCTACCAAGAGATGTTATCTTGGTGACCGCAAGCATATAGGGGCCAATGCACAAGCCCTTGAGGCTATTAGAAGAACGCTTTCAAAAGATTATCTTATGCTTGTTTCTAATCTTGATTCCGCTTTTGTAGTGTGGAATAAGTCAAGGATCTCAGGTAAACATCAAGAGAGAGATGAAGAAACTTGGGCAATTGAGGGAGATGATGAAGATTGGAGGGGGGAGAGAGAGAGGAAATTTATAGATAAGATTTTGACAAAGCTAGTAGAGATGAAAGGAATTGAGATAGGAGTTCAAAGCTAGTACAGATGAGAGAGGAAGGCAAAGGAATTGGGGGTTTGACAGATGGTTTTGTGGACGGAAGGGATTAAACACGGTTTGAGAGAAAACCGTTGAAGAAGATATACACTCAGAAGAGAAAAAGTTTCGAAAGATGATAATGGTATTAAATAGGATTCGGGATAGGTATAACATTTAATTAGGGAATATTTAAGGAAAAATATAATCATTTGATAGAGCTTTGATGGAATGGGTTTTTTTTAAATAAATCAAGGCTAAATTACTAAAAGCTACCATGAACTTTCAGGATTTTTCAAGAAACTACTATAAACTTGATTTATTACGACTAAGTACCACAAATCAAAAAACTACCACTCGTAGTTAGACATCTTGAAAACTCATTCTTGCCCCCTCATTAATTCGACTGAGCCATCAAATATCCATCGGAGTGTTCAGAACCTAAAATTAAAAAGGAAAAAAGAAAACTTGTGTCTTAATCTCTATCACTCTCTTAAGAACGAAAAAAATATCCTTGCTATGAAAAGAAGAACTTGCCTTTCAGCCCTCATTGAAGTTATTGGAGATGAGAGATTATCGTTGTCGGTCTTGCTCAATCATCGTGGGTCGTCATCGATCACTACGAAGGTCAAAGTGCAGGTCGTGGAATCTCGGTGGGTGTTGAGTTGAGAAAGCTAGCATTTTCTTAGAGAGATGATGAGAGGTAAGAGGTGAGGATATTTTTGTCATTAACTTGGTAATAAATGGTCACATGGGATTGAAAAGTTTACATCTAACAGACGGATGGTAGTTTCTTTAAAAGTTCGTGGTACTTAATCATAATAAATCATGTTTATGATAATGTAGTTTCTTTAAAAGTAGTTTCTTTAAAAGTTTCTTGAAAAAACATGAAAGCTCATTGTAGTTTCTGATAATGTAGTCATAAATTAACATATAGTAGGGGTTACATGTAAATAAATTTCTAGGGGTTGTATGTAAATGAGAAAGTTTAATAGGGCACATAGGAAAAAAAAAGCTTTCACAACTATCTATCGACTAAAAAAATATACTTTTATCACCTTTACAGTAAACTTATATCGATTCTAAAATACAATAAAGCAGAAAAGTATAGGAAAAAATTAAATATGCAGTAAAAATCATTTGATGAAAATAAAGCGAAGTAAAAAAAAATGAGAGAATTGAAAAAGAAAAGGAATGTTGCAAAACTAGAAAAGTTATAAAAAAGTATAATACAATCAATAAAAATGAAAAATAAAGGAAAAAGTCTAGAAAGATGAATAAGAATCTCAAAAAAAAAATATGGAAAGAAAAGAGAAGAAAGAAGTAGGGAAAAAAGAATAGTATATAACATAGAAATAAAGTAAAAACCCACAAAAAAAAAGAATCATAAAAAAAGGAAAGAAAAAGAAAGAAAGAATCAAAAACACAAAAAAATGCTACAGAAAAAATATAGAGAAAAACAAAACTAGTCATATAAAAAATAAAAGGAAAAAATTTGGAGGAAAAAAACAAATATTAAAAGAAGAAAGAAATTTAGAAAATGAAGAAAAATAAAAGATATAATCCAAAACACAAAAATGTCGAAAAAAGAAAAGAAAATTTTGGAAAGAAATAAAAAAGATGTGGACTAGGTAACAGGATAAGAAAAAAATATACAAAAGTAGAATGGAGTTAAACAAACAAAGAAAAAAATCTGAAGGAAAAAGAAAAGAAAAGGAAAAGAATCATGAAGAAAAAAGCAAACATTGGGAAAAAATGGAAAGAAAAGGAATTAAAGAAATACCGAATCTAGAAAAAGAAGTGCAGGAGTACTTGAAAAAAATAAGTAGAAGTAAACCAGATATAAAGGACAAGCAAAAATGAGGAATATAAAGAAAAAACATAATGTAATTAAAAAAGAAAAATAAGAAAATGTAGGAAAACAAAAAGAAGAAGAAAAAAATAATCTTTGAAATGGAATAATATAGAGAAAAGAAAACAAAGAATTGAAAAACAAAGTAGAAAGAAAAGGTAAGAGAAAGAAAAGAAGAAAACTAAAAATAAATATGGAAAATATGGGGAAAAATATCTAAAAAAAAAGTAGAACATCCTTAAAAAAAGAAAAATAACGAAGAAAAAGAAAAAAAAAAACCTGTTGAAACATAACTTGGAAAGAAAAAGAAAAGTAAGAATAAGAAAAAAAAATAAATGTGAATATTACAAAACAGTAACAATAATTTTGAAACAAAAGTAGGACTAATAAGTTAAAAGTATCTGAAAGAGAAATAAAAAGAATTTTCAAAAAGAATAATAGAAACTATCCAAAGAAAAGAAAAGAAAAACAGAAAAAACAAAAAGAAAGAATAAAATGATATAGGAAAAGAGAGAGAAATAAGAAGTCAGAAAAAAAAATTATAGTGAAAAAACAAAAAAGAAAAAAATGAATCTTAAGAATGAGATCAAAGACAATAATAGGGAAATAAAATGAAAAGAAAAAAACAAGAAAGAAAGAAAAGACAAAAAAATTGGATTAAAAAATCAAAGAATTATTCAAAATAAACAAATAGAATAGTAAAAGAAAAAAGGGTTTAAAAAATAAATGAAAGATTATTAAGAAAAATGAAAAGAAAGAAATAAAAAATAAAAAGGAAACATATAAAGAAGACAAATAAAAGAATCACAAAAACAATGGAAACAAAACATAAGAAAGAAGGGGAAAAGGGCAAGGAAAGATATGGGGAAAAAAAGAAACAACACAAAGGTAGAATATTATAAAAAAAAAAAATCAGAAGAACGGAAAATAACCACGAAAAAAATAGAGAAAATAAAGAAAGCATATGGAAAGAAAAGAACAAAAAAGAGTAAAAAAGACATAAAGGAATAAAAGAAGAGAAAAATATGGACAAATGAAATAATAATAATTAGTGAAAACCAAAAAAAGAGATAACCTCAAAAAAGGGGGCGAAGGAATTAAAAAGCGAAACTCAGGTGCAATAGAAAAAAGCTAGAAAAAATAGATAATACAAAATTCTGAAGGAAAGAAAGGATAAAAAGTGGAATATTAAAAAAAAGAAAAAAAAATCAGAAAACACTAACATAAAATAAATTAATCATAAAAAAAGAAAATTTTGAAACAAAAACAAAAAAAAGAGTGATAAAAGAAAAGAATAAATAAAGAATTAAAAAAAGAAATAAAATAATCTTTGACATAGAAGTGCATAAAGAATTGAAATACATAAGTAGAAGGAAACCTGAAATAAAAGACAAAAAATTGGAAAGAATAAAGAAAATTATAAACTATAATCAAAAAATAAAAAAATAAAATAGGGGCAAAATATGGAAAATAATCGAAAGATTAAAAAAAATAAGGAAAAAAGGAATCTTCAAATGAAAATTTAGAAAAAGAGAAGAAAGAATAAAAAAATAAAGTAGAAAGTAAGAGAAGTAAACAAAATATGGAAAAATTAGTTTAAAAAAAAGAATTGGAAGTCGCCCATGTGGCCACATGGTAAGCCATTAGGTTTTGCTCCCCAATGGGCACCGGTTCGAATCTCATGGGGTGCGACATATGTAAAAAGGATGTATGTGTGTGTATAAATTGGCGGATAACCGCGAGCTTCTTCTCAAAAAAAAAAGAATTGGAAAAAAAAAAGTAGGACCAGAATCATGGAAAAATAGAAATATGTAAAAGAAAAAAGAATGTTGAAAAATAATTTGGAAAGAAAAAGTAAACAAAGAAATCAGAAGAATTTATACACACACTTATATTGCAATTTAAGTCTAGGAAGAAGGCACACTCTTACACAAATATTTTCCCCTCTATGCATTACTTTGTGGACGATTGTGATTTCGTTTAACATAAAATAAGAATGATTGTAATTCTCAGTCACAAGGTATGGTGTTATGGTGTTAGATGGACTCGAACTAAATCACAACCATTCATAAAAGAAACCCTTAAGAAGCATACCACATTAGAGGAATTTCGGAGGAAGGTTATTATTTATTTTCCTCGCTCTTCTCTCCCCTAGAACTTGAAAAGAAGTCATTTTAACGTCACACAGTTATCACGCAAGAATCAATGAATCATTGAGCATCAGAATAAATTCCCTTGTACGGACCTTATTTGGCTAACCTAAGGTAGATGCAAATCAGGAACCTAAAAGCTAATGATGCATTTAAAAAAAAAAAGCATAAAATCATTCTTCTGAAAACAAACAGTTCATGGCTCTTATTCACACAGTTTACATGGTATGTTAAGTGTTATGGCATTGGAATTTTTGTTTTGATACATCAAGTTCCCGCCAAAGGAAAGTTGTAGATTGTCACATGCATGGTTCACAGTCGCGGTCTCGGCCGCCGACTCGGCGGGCACTGAGACGGATTGGTCTCGGCGACTCGGATCGGTATCGAGCGATACGCGCAAAACGCTATATAGAAAGCTCAAAAAATTCTGAAAAAATCACGACAAATCTTAAAAAAATGTAGACATCTACATTCATATATCACATGTCCAAAATATATCACCTAGCACACTAAACATAAAGCGAAAGAATAAATACACGCGTCGTCGGTATAAACATATCAAAATACATGCACAATATAGTAAATTGCACAAACTACATTCATAAATACATGCTAATGTAGTAATTTCCACATTGAATTGCGATGAGGCACAAAATCAGCATCATAATGCCGAGTCAACTCCGATTCTTGGCCGAGTCAGTCTCCTCTGAGTTGAGTCGACCGACTCGTGACTCTGACTCGTCTAAAGGCCGAGACGGATACGACTCTGCCAACTCGTCTCCGACTCGGCCGAGTCTTTGAACCGTGGTCACATGCCCCATTGCATTTTGGGGGCGTGACAGCCAGCCTGAGAAAACACAACCGAGCAACAAGAATATACCATCAGAATTTTTTCAGGACCACTAATTATGAAATCTACATCTGAATTTGCAATTAGAGATTAAAAAATAACATAAATAAACATTTTATGTTATGCCAGTAATCTTGAATAATTTAAGAGATGCGAACTGATGTCTAAAAACGTGTTAGATGGATAGGAAGAAAGTAAATAAAAGTAAATGTAAGTGGAAATCATGAAAAGTTTAAGAGGTGAAATGATGCATAAAAACATGTTACATGGATAAGCAGAAAGTAAATAAAAAATAACTATAAGTAGGGACACACTGATTCCAAACAGACTGAATACCTCATAACTTCCAAAGACATTACCAGTAGAGGCATAACCATATCTAGGATAATCCTGCAAGGATAGTGGCATGAATGAGTTTTTGACAATATGACTACAGAATCACACGGAAAATTGAGAGGAAAAAAAAGACTATGCAAATAGAATTGACACATGATATAACATACTAATACTGGAATCATCAGTAATAGAGTCCATCCTCATTCATAAGGAGGGAGTCCCAGGTAGGTCATATTAGCCAAAAATATATAATCCAAAAAATCACACATGCAAGGAAGTCTGTAAGCAATTCAATCAAGCTTTAACTAATTGCAAGGAAAGAGTAAAATCATCAAACATAATGACATAATTCACAGTTGTCCTTGATAAAATTGATACCCACAGAACTCTAAACCTCTCCCCCAAACACCCCCCACCCCACCCCACCCCCCACACACAAACCAAAAAAAAAACCCCACCCCAAACAAAAAATGAAAGAGTAAAAAGAAGAAAAGCATTAATATGTACTACAATCACAGAAACTAGAAACACCAGTTGGTTAGATTTTGTTAAAAATAAAATCGTTGAGTTCAGTTGATCAAAAGAGTTGAAAGATCAAGGAAAATATCGATAGAATTAAGAATTGTTGACAGGATCAAACAGATTGTAAGGGATGCCCACCACTCACCTTTTCTTCTTCCTCCTCCAACACTTCACCATCTCTAGTTAGTTTTCATCCAATGGCAACAAGGAGAGGGGAAGAAATTAAAGGAAATTTTAACGTTAACAGACTGCCAGATATGGAGGAAGAGTGATAATTTGGAATTGGGTACTACACTGCAGCAGCGACAATCTCTCCAAAGAAGCAGCACCACACGCATTTGACCGTCATGGATATTTGGCAGCTCAAATGGCTAGAATCACACATAGGCTCTTCGCAACATCACAACTACTACCAGCTGCAGTCACCAACTAACATTGTTGGAAATCTTTGCAAGCTCAAAAGACCATTGAGAAGGTACACACACAAATAATATAACTAATTATTCTGTTGCTTTTTTCAGATTCAGTTACAGCTCTGTTTCTTAAAGAATTAATCAAATGTTCTCCCCTTGTCTTGATTCAGGGGTCATCAGACGCCAATCCTTTACAATAATCGTGCTTGTAAGATCCCTTGTAATTGTGCTTTGTTGAGCTATTACCACAACTAATCACATCTAAATTTACATAAAAGTTTACATAAATTATGTTTCTGTTTCATGTCACTGTTTGTTCCATGTAAAGTTAATAATGTAGTCCTCCAATACTCCTTACATGAAATCATTTTACAGACCCTTCGCTAGCTCAATTAATTCAATTTGTTTGAGAGAAATTAATATAGCTATTTGTCCGATTTGATTGCTGTAGGTTGCTTATTTTTCTTGAATCAATTTTTATCTTTACTTCCATACATTATAACAAAGGGCAGGTCATGGAGGGATCATAGAGCTACTGATTGAAGCAAAGCAGCATATTCCTTATTTTAACCAGTCCTGCTGGTTATCAGTTATCACCATATTAGCTTTCTTTTGAGTTGGCTATCCTATTAAGTAATTGGTATTTGGTACCAATTGTAGATTTAATTGGCTGTCATAGAGATGTTTTTTTGTGGGAACTGCTTTGCTTACTTTTGGATCGGTTTTGTATATCTGAAAGTTTCTATAGATGTAGTTTAGAGTATGCAAAGATAAAACCTAAGAATCAAAGATGATACCATCGAATAAATGTAGCACACGCCCGTGTTAGCACAGGAAGACAGAGAAAGCAATGACTATAAAGAGTCCACCTAGCATCATGTTATGGAAGAGGGAGAAGAAAAAATGTTGGCCTTGAAATAGAACACAAGATGGTCAGAAGACTCAGAACAATAATACTACAACATAATATGCATGCAATATAACAATTTGAAGCCAAAAACCATGAAAAACATCATTCAACACATTGAGGTATCCATGCAAATATACCTCAGCAAGTAATGCGACACGGGCCATTTAAACTTGCAGAATTTTAATTTTGTCCTTCACAATTACACCAAAAGATGCTAACACCAAAGGCTGCTACAAAACTGGTTATTTCTTACAATAAGAATCTAACGACAGAAACAACAATTATATCTTAGGATACTAGTGGGGGAGAAGTATGGGATAACTAAAACCAAGTTTAAAAAAAGGAAAAAAAAACTGTACTTGTTAAAAACTTGCGTATATATGACTGAGACTGGTTATTCCTAAGTAAGCAAGGTAGATATCCAAAATAAATTAGTATGCCCCCTAAATCTTCTAACAACTGATTGAATCTTAAAGTTGGGCTCTTTTCGTATAATTCCTTGTTGTGTTGAATTAAATAGAGATACTATAAAACCTTACAAACTAAGATTGCACATTAAAAACCAATTCACTTCCGTTATCGCTGACTCTTATATTCTTAGCAGAAGAGAGAGCCCATGCTCCCAAATCCAAATCCACATAGGAAAAATCAAAATTAGCCCTTACCCGATCAATTTAAGCAGTTCATTTTGTTCAGTTATAAGACTACAAACCATAACAAATTAAACTCTTCAAATCCAAAACAAAATAAGCCCAATTACCTGTTCATCCAAAAGTCTTGAGAATGGAGAAAAGACATTTGCGACTGCAGCTGTTTAAATCCACAGATCAGACAGCAAGATATCATGGAATGCGCCAAGCTTCTCCTGTAATAAAGAGGAAACATAATAGAATGAAAAACATCGAGAAAGGTTCAATTTGAGAGAAAATTAATAAATGGCAACAAGAAAAGGAAATAAAGAAAAGGGTTTTTTTTTTGCATGAATGGGGACAGGATCTTCAAACCCTGGACCTCAAATTTTGGGTATTTAACTCCGATCTCAAATTTGGAACCTGGAAACTGATCAATCAAAGACCAAAATTTAAATGAGCGATCAAGAAGTGGCGAATCAGAAACAAATCCTAAATCTAGGCAGGCTGGCCTCAAAACCAGATAGTTAGACTGATTTCCCAAATATCGAACCATAATCGAAGGGCTTCCAAAAATCTCGAACCTCTACTTTACCTAAAAGAATTAGTGAAGAGAAAGAGACCAAGAAAAGCAAAATTTAGGGTGAATCAGAAACAAAACTCCACTACTGATTGGACCTCAAAGTTGGCTTTTTATTTTCCCTATAATTACTAGATTGCAGATCAAAAACCAATTCATTTCAGTTGTTATCGCCGACTCTTATATTCTTAGTAAAAGAAAAAAGTTATACTCCCAAATCCAAATGCTTCAAATCCCAGATCAAAACCCGCAATAGATAAAACATAATCAGACCAATTACCTGTTCATCACGAAGCCTTGAGAATGGATGAAGACATCCATAACTGTATCTGCTTAAACTCCAGAGATCACTCCGCATGATATATAGACAAGCTTCTCCTCCTGCAATCAAGAGGAAAAATATAATAGAATTTAAAACATAGAAAAAAGCGATAATTTTAGAGAAAAGGTTCTGCACGAACGAAAATAGAACCTTGAAACCCTAATACCTCAAAATTTAAGTGTTTAGCTCCAATTTCAAACTGGATCTGAAAACTGATCCAATTGATGGCGATCCAGAAGGGCAAATCAGGAAAAAAAAACCTAAATCAAGGCAGGCTCTCTGTAAATAAAAACTGATTGTTGGCTTGATTTCCCAAATCTCGAATCATAACCAAAGGGCTCACAAAAATCTTGAACCCTTCGATGAATTAGACAAGAGAAAGAGATCAAGAATAAACTTTAAATGGGCGATAAAAAAAAGGACGAACAAGAAATCAAATCCTAATAAGGCTTGAGAGATTAAGTACCTGATCGCTGGCTTGATTTTCCAAAATTTCGAACCATCGAAGGACTCTCAAAAGTCGCGAACCCTTGAATGAATTAGGGAAGACAAAGAGATCAAGGAGGGAAAAAAAATTAAATAAGCGATCAAAAAAGACGAACAAGAAACCAAACTCTAACAAGGCGGAGAGATTAAATCCTGGTCGGTGGCTTGATTTCCCAAATCTCTAACCATAATCAAAATATCGAACTCTTAAATGGGTTAGAAAAGACAAAGAGATCAAGAAGACTCAAATTAAAACAAGCAATCAGAAAGGCGAATCGTAAACGAAATTCCAACTCTAGGTTGAAAGATCGAGTACCAGATCGCTGGCCCTCTCAAATCTCGAACCAGGGCTTTCAAAAAATCTTGAACCCTTAGATGATTAGAGAAGAGAAAAAGATCAAGAAGACGTACGAGAAACCAAATCCTAAGATAATTGAGAGATTAAGTACCTGATCGCCGTCTTGATTTCCCAAATCTCGAACAATAATCGAAGGGCTCCTAAAAATCTCGAACCCTTGAATGGACTAGAGAAGACAAAGAGTTCAAGAAGACCAAAATTAAAACAAGAAATCAAGAAGGGCGAATCGTAAACGAAATCTCAATTCTAGGCGGAGAGATCGAGTACCTGATCGCTGCCCCCCTCCCAAATTTTGAACCCTAGTTGAAGACGATGACGCCTCGCCTGAATGATTTATCAGATCAAGAAAGAACAGAGAGCGAGGTTATTGATTTTGAAAAGGAGAAGAAGCGCGACTGTGGATGGGACATTTATAGAGGAGACAGACAACTGGAGCTGAAGACGGTGAGGACAGCTGTTGCTAGCGTTCTGAGCAACAACACGCGCAAGAAACATGTTCACACCGGTACCCGAACCTAAATCGATCCGGTCAACTTTGGGCTGGCTATTAACCCAATTCTCAGCCCAAGTTATGAAAGGCTTGACCCGATTATTTTCCTCTAGGTTTTTTATCAGCTTCTTAATCTTTAGATGCAATTGGAAAAAACATATAAAAATTTGTGAAATCTAACTGGTTGTACAACTTGTGGTTTGCCTGTATCTTTTCTCTCTGAGTGTGGATTTTAGTTTTAAAATGTATAAAAGCAAATAGGAAGACTTTAAACACACACAGAGGGAGACATTGAAGAGACACATGAGAAGGGAGACATTAAAGAGACACATATTTAACACACCCAAATTTTTTTACTGAATTGATGCAAACACTCTCTCATATCTCTAAGAACAATTGCTCGCTAATCTTCCTGATTCTTTATAATTTTAGCTAGAAAATCACTGCACACTAAGATTCGAACTGGAGACCAAATAAATTCAAAGTTTAGCCGGTGGTCGGAATTAAATATATTATAAATATCTCTTCATTTAATTCACCATTTAAGAATGCAGTCTTGACATCCATTTGATGGATATCTAAGTTATGCAATTCTGCAATTGCAATCAACATCCGAATGGATGTTATTCTTGTTACTGGTGAATAAGTATCGAAGTAGTCAAGTCTTTCTTTTTGTCGATAACCCTTGGCTACTAATCTAGCCTTGTACTTATCGATAGATCCATCGAGTTTTAATTTTCTTTTGAAAATCCACTTACACCCAATTGGTTTACTGCCAGGAGGCAAGTTTATCAATTCCCAAGTATGATTACTTAGTATGGATTCTATTTCGCTATTTATAACTTCTTTCCACATTTGTGCTTCTGGGGTTGTCATAGCCCCTTTAAATGTTTGAGGCTCGCTTTCAATAGCGTATGCACTTTAGGTTTTTATAGGGTATCTTATTTTAAAAAAATAAGGCAGTCATATGAAGTCATGTAATGTCTCTTAATGACAAGGATGATGCCAGTGTGGATGTGAGAATTTCAAAGAAGTAGAAAAAAATAAAATAAGAAAGGTAGATGATATGTCCCTACTATCACATTCAAACTTTGAAATTTTAGTGAGGGTTGAGGATAATATATTTATATTCTAACATGTCTTTATTGGTCAAGCGCTTTTTTTATAGGTCAAAACTTGAGTTTTTACGTAGCGTATTCTTATTTTTAAATTTACTTTTTTAAATGCATGTACGGTGAAAATTGAAGCTGGGTTGCTCTGATACCATATTAAAGCCCTTGTCATACACCAAAACTTCAAATTTATAGTGAGGGTTGATGGTAACATATTTACATTCTAATGGATAAGAAACTCTCAAAACTTAAGGAGCGTTTAGTGAAATTTACCCTTATGTTTATGTTGTACAAAATCAATGTGCAGCGCAAAATACATGATCTACTCCGTTGAAGTTGATTTATATTATTTAAAGTAACTAAAAATTCAAAATCAAGTGTTTTGAATACTTTTTTCTCATCCATCAAGCAGCGCAAAATAGATAGCTGAAAATATTGAGTTGGTTAGCTCTGTCTCTAGACATACACATTCTTGATCTGGCCATCTAGATATACCCTTATGTTAGACATATTTATAATATATTTAATTCTGACCACCGGCTAAACTCCGAATTTATTTGGTCTCCAGTTCGAATCTCAGTGTGCAGTGATTTTCTAGCTAAAATTATAAAGAATCAGGAAGATTAGCGAGCAATTGTTCTTAGAGATATGAGAGAGTGTTTGCATCAATTTAGTAAAAAAAATTTGGGCGTGCTAAATATGTGTCTCTTTAATGTCTCTCTTCTCATGTGTCTCTTCAATGTCTCCCTCTGTGTGTGTTTAAAGTCTTCCTATTTGCTTTTATACATTTTAAAACTAAAATCCACACTCAGAGAGAAAAGATACAGGCAAACCACAAGTTGTACAACCAGTTGGATTTCATAAATTTTTATATGTTTTTTTCCAATTGCATCTAAAGATTAAGAAGCTGATAAAAAAACCCTAGAGGAAAATAATCGGAATAATCGGGTCAAGCCTTTCATAACCTGGGCTGAGAATTGGGTTAATAGCCAGCCCAAAGCTGACCGGATCGATTTAGGTTCCGGTACCGGTGTGAACATGTTTCTTGCGCGTGTTGTTGCTCAGAACGCTAGCAACAGCTGTCCTCACCGTCTTCAGCTCCAGTTGTCTGTGTCCTCTATAAATGTCCCATCCACAGTCGCGCTTCTTCTCTTTTTCAAAATCAAGAACCTCGCTCTCTGTTCTCTCTCGATCTGATAAATCATTCAGGCGAGGCGTCATCGTCTTTAACTAGGGTTCGAAATTTGGGAGGAGGCAGCGATCAGGTACTCGATCTCTCTGCCTAGAATTGAGATTTCGTTTACGATTCGCCCTTCTTGATTTCTTGTTTTAATTTTGGTCTTCTTAAACTCTTTGTCTTCTCTAGTCCATTCAAGGGTTCGAGATTTTTAGGAGCCCTTCGATTATTGTTCGAGATTTGGGAAATCAAGCCGGCGATCAGGTACTTAATCTCTCAATTATCTTAGGATTTGGTTTCTCGTACGTCTTCTTGATCTTTTTCTCTTCTCTAATCATCTAAGGATTCAAGTTTTTTGAAAGCCCTGGTTCGAGATTTAGGAAGGCCAGCGATCTGGTACTCGATATTTCAACCTAGAATTGGAATTTCGTTTACGATTCACCTTTCTGATTGCTTGTTTTAATTTGAGTCTTCTTGATCTCTTTGTCTTCTCTAACCCATTTAAGAGTTCGAGATTTTGATTATGGTTAGAGATTTGGGAAATCAAGCCACTGACCAGGATTTAATCTCTCCGCCTTGTTAGAGTTTGGTTTCTTGTTCGTCTTTTTTGATCGCTTATTTATTTTTTTTTCCCTCCTTGATCTCTTTGTCTTCCCTAATTCATTCAAGGGTTCGCGACTTTTGAGAGTCCTTCGATGGTTCGAAATTTTGGAAAATCAAGCCAGCGATCAGGTACTTAATCTCTCAGCCTTATTAGGATTTGATTTCTTGTTCGTCCTTTTTTTATCACCCATTTAAAGTCTATTCTTGATCTCTTTCTCTTATCTAATTCATCGAAGGGTTCAAGATTTTTGTGAGCCCTTTGGTTGTGATTCGAGATTTAGGAAATCAAGCCAACGATCAGTTTTTATTTACGGAGAGCCTGCCTTGATTTAGGGTTTTTTTTCCTGATTTGCCCTTCTGGATCGCCATCAATTGGATCAGTTTCCAGATCCAGTTTGAAATTGGAGCTAAACACTTAAATTTTGAGGTATTAGGGTTTCAAGGTTCTATTTCCGTTAGTGCAAAACCTTTTCTCTAAAATTATCGCTTTTTTATGTTTTAAATTTTATTATATTTTTCCTCTTGATTGCAGGAGGAGAAGCTTGTCTCATCCAATGATATATGCCGCTAACGACTTGGCGGAAGCATTCAACAAAACGATCATCAAGCTACTCAAGAAGTTCGTCTCCTCGAATAAGCGAGATTGGGATGAAAAGCTTGGTGAATGTCTTTGAGCCTACCGAACCACGGTTCGAACACCGATAGGCAATACGCCTTTTTCCCTGATATACGGGTGTGAAGCAGTCATCCCGTTGGAAATCCAGATGCCGTCATTGCGAGTCGCTCTAATGACTAAGATCATATCAGAAGACAATGATCGGTTGCGTCTTCAAGAGCTCGAAGCCCTAGACGAGAAGCGACTACAAGCTCAGCAACACATCGAGCTATATCAAGCTCGAATCTCAAAAGCCTTCAATAAGAAGGTCAAACAAAGAGTCTTCCAGAAAGGAGATTTGGTTTTAGCCGTCAGATGACCGATGATTATGACGCATAAGGCCAAAGGCAAATTTCAGCCTAAATGGGAAGGACCGTTTGTAATAGAAACAGTCTATTCAAACGGAGCATACCGTCTTATGACTTCAGACGGCGACTTACTCATGATGCCGATCAATGACAAGTTTCTAAAGAAGTAATATCCCTGATCAAGGATCCTTCTCATGATCAAGTTAACACTACACCTCTGATCAAGATCTTCATGTCCAAAGTACATGCAAAGAGAGTCTTTCTCTTCCTCCAAGCGAGATCATACAACCATAAACCAGTAGGAACCCGGCCATACACTGGTTATCTTAAAGGAGAATCAAGGTTACACATACGTTAACCAGACGATCCAACATCCTTAACGATTAAGGACAAAGGAAAATGTTGGCCTCTAAGCCCAACATAAATCCTTGACAACTCATCATGCCGTGTATTTAATAATCATAACGACACTGTTGATCTGCTGTCATCGAACTTAGGGTCAGGTTAGAAGGAAAAAGGAATGTTATACATATTCTCTATTTTGGTTTGTTCTTGCCCATGATCATCGTTGCATATCAGCTTTCATTTTTTAAGTCTTTGTACTTTATGCACTGGCAACTTTTATGGAATATTTTACTGTACTTATAAAAGATTACCCTCAGTAATATTGATAATCCTATTGCAAAGCTATGTTAATGTGAGTAAATAGAAATTATAATTTAAAGGAGGCCAATTAAGATCCCTAAAGGTACCTAAAACCAGTTTTATTCACCCATTGGTTTTTTTTGTTTACAGTTGAATCAGATTTTCATGACCTTTTATGTGAGTATAGTACTATAGTTCATTTCTTCTTATTTGTCAACAAGTTGGATATATACATTCATGAAATTACTTGTACATCTGCAAGCAGCTGTACAGTGTAATAGTTTAATGGCTAGTATTTCATTCTATCATGTTGACCTTTGATGCACCAAATTGCTACACATTTAGTCTCATGTATAATTTGTAGATCTTTTTGGATTTGTTTCGGCTCTTTTCACATGACTACAGTATGAGAAGTAAGGCTGTTTATGGTTGTTGTTTAGGGTTGACCCAGTGCTTTCTTTTTGACAGCTTTGTACAGCTTTAAACATGCACAAACCAAGTGTGGATCGGGACCTTGACATATACCGCAACCTTCTATCAAAATTGGTTCAAGCCAAGGAGCTCCTGAAGGAATATGTGGATAGGTAACATATTTAATCTATAGCTACTTTCATACCCAAGAAAGATTCTCATTGCGACTTTTTTTTTAATGTAAACTATTTAAGAGAACATATATTGTAAAGCATATTTTGTTATCTTTAGACAAAAATAAATACTGTTAAATATGCAGTGACAACATATTATCATTTATTAGCTTGTTGTTCATCTTTATTCTATCGCACCTTAGGTTCAGGCAATACAGTATTTGTATGGGCAATAAGACACTCTACTTAATTTACAAATTTGAAATTGGAAACCAACTTGTTCATAATGCTTGCAGTTTTGGATGTTGTGACTTGTGCAAATTTTTACTGTTTGATCTAAACATAAACATCAACCACCTCAAAATTTCCATTATGTCTTTTTCCGCAGAGAAAAGAAGAAGAGGGAGGAAAGGGTGGGATCTCAGAAGGTTAATGAAGCCGTTACAAAGTGTACCGGAGATTTTCTATACTCAAGGCATTATCTTTGGTGAGGTTTTTTATGCACTATCCGGACAGTGCTTGCCTGATGGAACTTCAACCCAGTTCTATTTCTTCTTTGAGGCGAAGTGGGAACTGTAGAGTAAATTCATGCTATAAATCAGGTTATGTTTCACATTGTACTATTTTGGAGTATGAGGATCCATATACATCACAAGCATTCGGTTTCTTTTTAGCTTCATGTTTCATATTATATTTTTCTATTAATCACTTAACAAGTATGATGTTTTATGTAGATTTATATAATTTATGCATATATTGTCTTATTAAGATGCAATTTAAGACAAGATATGTATATTACAGTCCTTTTTTGACATCCGATTTTTGAAAATATCCCCGATATATCCTCATCTCCGATAAATTTTTCCGACTAATGTAGCTGTTGTGGCCGCCATTAGAACACTGGGAAGAAGGCACACTCTTACACAAATATTTTCCCATCTATGCATTACTTTGTGGACGATTGTGATTTCGTTTAACATAAAATAAGAATGATTGTAATTCTCGGCCACAAGGTATGGTGTTATGGTGTTAGATGGACTCGGACTGAATCACAACCATTCATAAAAGAAACAGATGGTCAAGAATTGACATATTGTACCTTTCAATACAAAAGACATAGATGCGAGGATTTAAATATGATCAAGAGGCAGTTTGAATGATACTATTAGAAGCAAGAAATACATGAGTATGACGTGTATTCTTCTCGTTTTCGCTATAATGAATCTCTCATGCTGGTGCCTGATGCTCCATGAAGTATGTGAATTTAGTTGGCGAAACCACGTATATGTTGGAAGAAGAGGAATGTCAGAATCGTTTCAACAACAGAGGAGAGACAAAATCATTGTTTTCAGGAGTAAATAAGGATGTAAGGGAGCTTTTGAGAACTTGTAATTGGAAAACTAACAGAGAGAGCAATATGAGAGCTATTATGACAATTTAGGATGTATAAGCTAAGTAAGAAGGCTAGCTCTTTTAGGTAGATGTGTTTTGCTACAAAGTAATGAGTCAAGGCCAGGGTCCTCTCCCTACTCTTCTGCTTGTATTTATATGAACCTTGCAAACAGTATGGCTGTATATTGCATGTTTCTGTATAAATAATATCACTTTACTGTTCAAATATACAAAAACATATATATATATATATATATATATAGAGAGAGAGAGAGAGAGAAACTTGACTACTTACGAAAAGATTTGAGCATGAATTCTTCCTACTCAAATTTAATGTTATGACATTCAAATAAAAGATGCACTCAGTTGAAGTTGATTTACATTATTTAAAATAACTAAAAATCAAAAATCAAGTTTGTTATAATTTTTTGTCCATGAATCAAGTAGGCACAAAATGGATAGCCAAAAGTAACATATTACTTAGATCTATGATTTTAGACATAAAAATTCCCAATCCTATCATTTGATCATGATCTAAACATAAAAAACCCTCACACCAACTTTTGTTAGGTTTTACATATTCTACACCATTAAACTAATCAACTCACTATTTTAATTTGCGCCTACTTGATGAATAAGCAAAAAGTATTCAAAACAATAGATTTTTTTTTATTTTTAGTTACTTTAAATAATTTAGATCAACTTCAACGGATTGGATCTTGTATTTGAATGTCATAGAATTGAATTTGAGTGGAAAGGATTAATGCTCAAATCCTTCCCAAAAGATCTAAGTCTCTTTACACACACACACACACATATATATATCTTTTTTGAAATCTTTCAGGATATCATGGGCCCACAACGCGGACAATGAGTGCAACCCCCAACTAATCATACGGGTCCCGTAGCCTCCACCCTAAAACTATATGTGTGTGTATATGAAAGAATAAAAACTAAGTAATATAAGATAGATTTAAAAAATTGTGAGAAGTGGAAAATATCAAAAGAAAGATTAACGGAAAAAAACAAAATAATCGGTGAAGAAAAGAAAATATGGGAATAAAAGGACAAAGAAAAAGAAAAAAGTCTGCAAAAAACGAGAAAGAAAAGAAAAGAAAAAAATAGATCAGAAACGAAAAAAATTAAAAAATCTACATGGAAACATAAAAGAATCTAGAAAAAGAAAAGAAAGTTTTTCTGGAGAGAAGAAAAGAAAGAATCAAAATAAGAAAAAAGAATTAAAAAAAGAAGAATAAAAAAGTAAAATAGAATAAAAAAAAGTAGGAAAGAAAAATCACAGGGAAAAAAAGAACATCAATGTAAATTTTAAAAGAAAACAATATGGAAAGTGTAGAAAGGGAAAAAAAGAATGTCAAAGAAAAAAGAAAAGAATATGGAAAGAAAAGATAATAAAGAACAAAGAAAAATCAAGAAAGGAAGAACATATGGTTAAAAAACAAAGAAATAATTGAAAAAAAAAATAAGCGGAATAGAACCGAGAAAAGAGAAACACAAAAAAATGAAAAAAAGTTGAATGAAAAGGAAAAGAAAAGAAGAAAATCTAGAAGGAAACGAAAGAAGAATAAAAAAAGAGAAAAGATAAAGTAAAAAAGAAAGAATCAAAAAATAAAATCCAAAAAAGAGAAAATTTTGGGAAATTCATGTATAACAAACAAGATTTCAGGGGGG
Organism: Agave tequilana; assembly: GCA_038442645.1. Lineage (NCBI taxonomy): Eukaryota > Viridiplantae > Streptophyta > Magnoliopsida > Asparagales > Asparagaceae > Agave > Agave tequilana. Next base: position 282,570 of record JAVJIF010029774.1, on the reverse strand, counting down.
AAGAAGACACTCGTAAGGATGAAATGAATAGAAGGAATCAAATAAAACAAGTAGAAAAAGGATAATATAGTCTGGAAAAAGGATAGAAAAGAACACATTGGAAAAAAAGGAGAAATAAAAAGAAATAAGAAAGCATAAATAAAAGAAAGAACCTAGGGAAACACAGAAGAAAACGATTGGATAAGAAAAAAGGAAAAAGGGTATACAAAGAATGCAAGAGACGGAGACAGAGAATAGAATAAAAATGAAAGAAAAAAGAAATCACAAGGAAAACAAAAAGGAAGGAAAATTGGAGTAAAAAAGAAAGGATTTTTTTTTATTCTTTTTCATGAAAGTTTTTTAATGCTTTGTCATGTGGCATTCTAAACTATTATGGGGACAACTTATTGCTGAAAACATATAACTTTAATCAAAATTGAATCAATTGAGCAAATCAAATTAGAATTTCAGTTTAATTAAATAGAAATTTATCAATGATAACTTCTTGAGTCTATAAGCAACGTCATCACAGGAATCAGATGTAAATTTCATGTATCAATAGCAGAGTGATATGTGCCTAACATCATTTGCTAATAATCGGCAATTAATTAAGTAAACCAAAGAATCAACAACAACTCGAGCATGTTCTGTTAGCATGTGAGAATTGAATTGAAGAATTAAACCCATAAGAAGGGAAAGAAGTGATCCCTTTTGCACAGGTTCATATATAGAAATAGACACAGAGCATGTATATGTATCTAAAAGAGAGCAGGACGGGTTTAGCTCTTCTCTTAATCAACATAAAGACCACTGATGGGGCACCTAGAATAATATAACGTGCAGAAAAGTTTCAATTATTAGATAACTATAATGATCGGTGGAGTTTTGGTACCTCAACATGTTTCAATTTTTTACCACATGATCGACCTATCAATATAAACAATACTTAAAATCATACTTCAGGCATTACTTAAAATCATACTTCAGACCTGTACCAGGGCACTAGACAATAAGAATGTTTCATGCTCAATGAACTGCATTCAATCAGATGGCCATTTAAACCACTAAAGAAATTACCTGAACCAACATGTAGGTAAGACACATGCTCCAATATTTGCTCGTTGCATGCCTTCAAAGTGGCATGAACCTTCTCTCGACCACAGCAACTGAAGATCTGAAACACATATTTTCAGGTGAAGGGAAAAAAAATCAAAAACCCTTAAGAAGCATACCACATTAGAAGAATTTCGGAGGAAGGTTATTATTTATTTTCCTCACTCTTCTCTCCCCTAGAACTTGAAAAGAAGTCATTTTAACGTCACACAGTTATCACGCAAGAATCAATGAATCATTGAGCATCAGAGAAAATTCCCTTGTACAGACCTTATTTGGCTAACCTAAGGTAGATGCAAATCAGGAACCAAAAAGCTAATGATGCATTTAAAAAAAAAAGGCATAGAATCATTCTTCTGAAAACAAAGAGTTCACAGCTCTTAATCACACAGTTTGCATGGTATGTTAAGTGTTATGGTATTGGAATTTTTGTTTTGATACATCAAGTTCACCAAAGGAAAGTTGTAGATTGTCACATGCCCCATTGCATTTTGGGGGCGTGACAACCAGCCTGAGAAAACACAACTGAGCAACAAGAATATACCATCAGAATTTTTTTCAGAACCACTAATTATGAAATCTACATCTGAATTTGCAATTAGAGATTAAAAATATAACATAAATAAACATTTTATGTTATGCCACTAATCTTGAATAATTTAAGAGATGAACTGATGTCTAAAAACGTGTCAGATGGATAGAAAGAAAGTAAATAAAAGTAAATGTAAGTTGGAATCATGAATAGTTTAAGAGATGAAATGATGCCTAAAACATGTTACAGGGATAAGCAGAAAGTAAATAAAAAGTAACTATAAGTAAGGACACACTGATTCCAAACAGACTGAATACATCATAGCTTCCAAAGACATTACCAAAAGAGGCATAACCATATCTAGGATAATCCTGCAAGGATAGTGGCATGAATGAGTTTTTGACAATATGACTATAGAATCACTCGGAAAATTGAAGGGGGAAAAAAGACCATGCAAATAGAATTGACACATGATATAACCTACTAATACTGGAATCATCAGTAATAGGTTCCATCCTCATTAATAAGGAGGGAGTCCCAGGTAGATCATATTAGCCAAAAACGTATATGCAAAAAATCACACATGCAAGGAAGTCTATAAGAAAATTCAATTAGGCTTTAACTAATTACAAGGAAAGAGTAACATCACCAAACATAATCACATAATTCTCAGTTGTCCTTGATAAATTGAAATACCCACAAAACTTCTAAACCTCTCCCCCAACCACCACCCAAAAAAAAAAAACACAATAGTACAATCACAGAAACTAGAAACACCAGTTTGTTAGATTTTGTTAAAAAATAAAATCATTTAGTTGATCAAAGAAGTTGAAAAGATAAAGAAAAAGATCAATAGAATTAAGATTTGTTGACAGGATCAAACAGATTGTAAGGGATGCCCATCACTCACCTTTTCTTCTTCCTCCTCCACTTCACCATCTCTAATTAGTTTTCATCCAATGGACGACGAGGAGAGGAGAAGAAAATAAAATAAATTTCAACTTTAACAGACTGCCAGATATGGAGGAAGAGTGATAATTTGGAATTGGGTACTACACTGCAGCAGCGACTATCTGTCCAAAGAAGCAGCACCACACGCATTTTTGACGATCACGGATATTTGGCAGCTCATCAAATGGCAGAATCACACATAGGCTCTTCACAACTGCTACCAGCTGCAGTCACCAACTAACATTGTTGGAAATCTTTGCAAGCTCAAATGACCATTGAGAAGGTACACACACAAATAATATAACTAATTATTCTGCTGCTTTTTCCAGATTCAGTTACAGCTCTGTTTCTTAAAGAATTAATTAAATGTTCTCCATTTGTCTTGATGCAGGGGTCATCGGACGCACATCCTTTACAATAAATGTGCTTGTAAGATCCCTTTGTAATTGTGCTTTGTTGAGCTATCACCGCAACTAGTCACATCAAAATTTACATATAAGTCTACATAAATTATGTTTCTGTTTCATGTCATTGTTTGCTCCATGTAAAGTTAGGAATGGAGTCCTCTTATACTCCTTACATGAAATCATTTTACAGACCCTTCGCTAGCTCAATTATATCAATTGGTATTTGTTACTAATTGTAGATTTAATTGGCTGTCACAGAGATGTTTTTTTGTGGGGACTGCTTTGCTTTTGGATCAGTTTTGTATATCTGAAAGTTTCTATAGATGTAGTTTAGAGTATGCAAAAAAAAACCTAAGAATTAAAGATGATACCATCTAATAAATGTCGCACACGCCTGTGTTAGCACAGGAAAATAGAGAAAGCAATGACTATAGAGAGTCCACCTTGCATCATTTTGTGGGAGGAGGAGGAAAAAAAAAAAGATGGCCTTGAAATAAGACAGAAGGTGGCCAGAAGACTCAGAACAATAATACTACAACATAATATGCATGCAATATAACAATTTGAAGCCAAAAACCTTGAAAAACATCATTCAACACATTGAGGTATCCATGCTAATAAACCTCAGCAAGTAATGCAACATGGACCATTTAAACTTATAGAATTATAATTTTGTCCTTCACAATTACACCAAAAGATGCTAACACCAAAAGCTTCTATAAAATTGGTTATTTCTTACAATAAGAATCTAAAGACAGAAACAACAATTATATCTTAAGGGCATTAGTGGGGGAGAAGCATGGGATAAGTAAAACCAAGTTTTTTTTTTTTTTTTTTTAAATGTTACTTGTCAAAAACTTGCATATACATGACTGGATATTCCTAATCAAGCAAGGAAACTATTCATTTCCCAACTAGATATCCAAAATAAATTAGTATGTCTCCTAAATCTTCTAACAACTGATTGAATCTTAAAGTTGGGCTCTTCTCAAATAATTCCTTGTTATATTGAAGTAAATAGAGATACTATAAAAACTTGCAAACTAAGATTGCAGGTTAAAAACCAACTCATTTCAGTTATCGCTGACTCTTATATTCTTAGCAAAAGAGAGAGCTCATGCTCCCAAATCCAAATCCACATAAGAAAAATCAAAACTAGCCCTTCCCGATCAATTTAATCAGTTTATTTTGTTCAGTTGCGAGACTCCAAACCCTAACAAATTAAACTCTTCAAATCCAAGATCAGAACTGCAAAGGATAAAACAAAATCAACCCAATTACCCGTTCATCCAAAAGTCTGGAGAATGGAGAAAAGATATTTGCGACTGCGGCTGTTTAAACTCCATAGATCAGTCCGCAGTATATCATGGGATGTGCCAAGCTTTTCCTGTAATCAAGAGAAAACATAATAGAATGTAAAACATCAGGAAGGCTCAATTTGAGAGAAAATTAATAAACGACGACGAGAAAAGGAAATAAAGAAAAGGGTTTTTGCATAAATGGGGACAGGATCTTCAAACCCTGAGACCTCAAATTTGGGTATTTAGCTCCAATCTCAAATTTGGAACCTGAAAACTGATCAATCAAAGACCAAAATTTAAATAAGCAATCGAGAAGGGGCGAATCAGAAACAAACCCTAAATCTAGGCAGGCTGGCCTCAAGAACCGGATAGTTAGACTGATTTCCCAAATCTCGAGCCATAATCGAAGGGCTTCCAAAATCTCGAACCTCTAGTTTGCCTAAAAGAATTGGAAAAGAGAAAGAGACCAAGAAAAGCAAAATTTAGGCGAATCAAAAACAAAACCCTGACTACTGACTCGAGCTCAAAGTTGGCGTTTTTTACCCTATAATTACTAGGTTGCGGATCAAAAACCAATTCATTTCAGGTGTTAACACTGACTCTTATATTCTTAGTAAAAGAAAAAAGTTATACTCCCAAATCCAAATGCTTCAAATCCCAGATCAAAACCCACAATGGATAAAACATAATCACACCAAATACTTGTTCATCACGAGGCCTTGAGAATGGATAAAGACATCCATAACTGTCTCTGCTTAAACTCCATAGATTACTCCGCATGATATATCATTGGATGCGTCAAGCCTCTAGAGGAAAAACATATTGAATTTAAAACATTAAGCCTCTAGAGGAAAAACATATTGAATTTAAAACATAGAAAAAGGTGACAATTTTAGATAAAGGTTTTACACGGACGGAAACAGAATCTTGAAACCCTAATACCTCAAAATCTGAGTGTTTAGCTAGATCCGGAACCTGATCCAATTGAAGACCAAAATTTAAATGAGGGATCCAGAAGGGCGAATTAGGAAAAAAAAACTCTAAATCAAGGCAGGCTCTCTTAAAAAAAACTGAGAGTCTGCTTGATTTCCCAAAACTCGAATCACAATCAAAGGGCCCACAAAAATCTCGAACATGGATGAATTAGAGAAGAGAAAGAGATCAAGAAGACTAAAATTTAAATGGGTGATTAAAAAAAGGGCGAACATGAAATCAAACCCTAACAAGGCTGAGAGATTAAGTGCTCGATCGCTGACTTGATTTTCCAAATCTCGAACCACCATGGAAGGGCTCCCAAAAATCATTTGAATGAATTAGAGAAGACAAAGAGATTGAGAAGACTAATTTTTAAATGAGCGATCAAAAAAGACGAACAAAAAATCAAACCCTAATAACGCTGAGAGATTAAGTACCTGATTGTTGGCTTGATTTACCAAATCTCAAATCATAATCGAAGGGCTTCCAAAAATCTCGAACTCTTGAATGGACTAGAGAAGACAAAGAGATCAAGAAACCTAAAATTAAAACAAGCAATCAAGAAGGGTGAATCGTAAACGAAACCCCAACTCTAGGCTGAGAGATCGAGTACCTGATTGCTGCCCCTCCCAAAATCTCAAACCCTAGTTGAAGACGACGACGGCTCATCTGAAAGAATTATTAGATCGAGAGAGAGTAGAGAATGGGGTTCTTGATTTTCAAAGAAGAGCGCGAGAGTAGAGGGGATATTTATAGGAGAGAGAGAGAATTGGGGCTGACGGCGAGTGAGAAGGACAGCTGTTGCTCGCGTTCTGAACAACGCCACGCTGAAGAAACAAGTTCACACTTGAACCGAAATCGAACCAGCCAAGTTTGGGTTTGCTATTAGGGGTGAAAACGAACCGCATTCAGTTATTCGATCGGATTCGATCGATATATTTTTACTATTCACATTTTATGCGAGTCGTATTTAAATATTCTAGTATTCGATTTCCTGGTTCGATAAACTATAGGATTAGTGTACATGTATTTAACTCTTTATAAAATATAATAATACATACATGCATATGTAATTATATTTTGCTCTCTGACTTTTGTGATTATAAAATTTTAAAGGACCTCGATGTAAAATTTAATTAATTACAAATCTATATACATTATTTGGTTAAGGGTGGAAGTGAGGAAGTGAAGAAGTGAGGAAGTGGTAATAGTTCCCTTTGGAACTTGGGAAATGGTTAATAAGTTTTCCGGTGTTTGGATGTTGTTGGGAAGTGTGGTTTGAAAAATGTTATGTCTTTTCCGGTGTTTGGATGGTAATGTGGAAGTGGAAGTAGAAAAGTTGACCATAAAGTTGACCGCAAAATAATATTAAAATAAAAATTAATTAAGAAAAATAAAAAATGGACTGTAATTAGAATGCAAGTGAGATTTATATGATCAAAAAATTAACTGTTTTGTGTTACAACTTATTACAAATGAGATTTACATGACCACAAAATTAACTGTAGCACTCTAGAAGTGAGGAAATGGTTGTGTAAAAGAGAAAAGAGAAAAGGAAAAGGGGTCTTATTTTCCTTTTCGGTGTTTGGATAGATAGGGAAGTGAGTAATTATGCTTCCCCATTTCCTTACTTCCGTCCACTTCCTTGCAACCAAACACCCCCTAATTTGAAGCAGCCAACCTTAAACCTAAATGTAAATCACTCTCTCTCTTTCATCTCCCTCAGGCGCTCTCTCAGTGTCTCTCTCATGCGACAACCTCTAGTGCAATTGGAAGATCGGCATCGTCCTAAGTATTTGTCCCCGCCCCAACTCCTGCGGCCATGATCTCGTCGTCAATGAGCTCCAGACTCCAAGGGATACAATTCCACAGTCGTCACCACTGTCCTAGCTCATCCAACCTTGATCTCATCATTGACGAGTTCCGCGATTGCAAGAGACGGTTCCGCACTCGCCACCTTACTATTCGCGAATATTTTTCGAATACCAGATATTCGGATCGAACCGAATACGAATACTAGATACTATTTGAATCAAAATCGAATTCGAATCCGAATAATGCAAAAAGTTTCGAATCCGAATTCGAATCGAGTGGTATTCGGTTCAGTTTGCTTCCACTCTTACTTGCTATTAACCCAACTCCTGCCCAGGTTATTGTAGTGGGTAAATTCCTAAAAAAATCAATATATGCACCAAAATAATGTGGGGGGGAGAGAGAGAGAGAGTAAAATTGAAATCACAGCAAGCACAAACACACAAAACTTACGTGAAAACTCGAAATAAAAAAAACCACGGAGAGAGGAGAATTCAACTATAACAATGGTGATACATGTGGGCTTCTCTAGTGCGCTAGGGTTTCTGAATTCCGATTGTCATCCCCTTCCTCGTTGGGAGGGATTTGTTATTTATACATGCCATGTCAAACAGATAAAGCTAGTGTCACGCCCCACTTTCCGAAATACACTAGAGCGGAGACGCGATGCGAGTCGATGATGCATATGCAAGAAAAATACCTCACGTATACACGTTAAGCCTTAAGTAATACAAAACAAGCTATAAATCTATGTATAATAAATCATGATCACAGCAATAACACATATAAATATCCACATAAGATAATATATGAAATAAGAAATGGAATAGAAGCTAACTCTGATATACAGGAATTAAAGAATAATCGCAGGAATAAAGAAAGACATGAGGGATAAGAATACTAGAATCAGGTAGCGAGAAACTCCGGGTTCTTGCAAAGCGTATGATCTTCACGAACACTCGGTCAATGGAATAAACATTCAATATCTAGACGTGCAAATCTAGGGTCGTCAGAAAGCGACCCAAAGTGTAACACCCCGGATTATTAAACCCCGATTTAATAATATAAATCTTAGGTTATTAAGATTATATGGAACATGAGGAAAAATTTTGATATTGATTAACTGAATGTGTAATGAATTTCAATAATTTTGAAAATTTTAAGTAGTATGTATGAATATACATACATCATTGTTATTGTACACATAGTACTTCAATGTATAAATATACTAGTATTATGCATGAAATATGTGTGTTTACCAAGAAAACACAACCATGAGAAATTTTTTTATTTTTTTGTTAGTGGAGGGAGTAGGTGTGCATGGGAGGGGAGATTAAGAGCCTAAATCTTCTTGATTTGGAGATTGGACACATGGATAAAAAGAGAATGGCAAACTATATTATGGGAGTATAGATCTTAAAAGAGTCCAATGACAGTTCAACTTCTTCATTCTCTTTCTAGAGGAGATTCCCATATGGCAAAACCCTAGAAACCCAAAGATCCAACCTCCTCTCTATTCCTCACTCTCTCTATTCCTCTCCCCTTCTTTTCCTCTCTTCTCCTCCTCCTCTCTCTCCCCCCTTGGATCTGGATCCACGCGCGCAGGCGGCGGCCGGCCAGGCGTGGCCCGTCGGAGTTCGGAGGTGGAGGTGAGTGGGTTTTCTTTTATTCTTTTTCTCATTTCTTAAATCTTTATCTCTTGTGATTCATAGATCTTGATCTCTTGATCTTGAGTGGACTTTTCTTTGATCTATTCATCCTAATTTTTCTTTGAAATTTCATGACTTATTAAAGTATGTAGTGGTCTAATTTTGATCTTGAGATTAATGGGTTAATCCAATTGCAAATAATTGATGAGAAGAAATGTTACAATGTAGGGTACATCATGTAGAACTTTGAAATTTTAATCTCATATCTTACTTTGATGGTGATGAAACTTTAATTTGAATGTTAGGTGAGATTAATTCTTGATCTATGTAGTTCCTTCTTCAATTGAATACAATCATTAAAAGAGTTATGGGTAAGTTCAAGTTTATAAACCCCTCCTAAACCATTAGTGTAGATTGAGATTCTTGAAGCCTCTCACACTTACGATAGTTGAGCCTCTTGCCTTTTTCTCATAATAACTATGAAACATAATCAAAATCTAATTTTGTGATGTTAGTTAGATGAAAAGAAAGTTTTTATGGTATAGTTAAACTATGAAGCTGCAGGTGGATTAAGGAGAGGTTGATGGCAGATTAAGTTATGTTAGAATTATTGATGTTCATATGAAATTTTCTATGATTAAGAATTTTAAAGACTTAAGTTAGCTTACTTATGATTCAATTTATATGAAGAGATAAAAGGGAAAGCTACAAAAAATTTAGTTCGAAGCACTTTTGAAATGGTAATACAAAGTTGCTAAAGTCTGTCAAGATCTGAAATCTGAAACTTAGGGTTTCTTTCGTATGGATATTTAGAATGAAATAGGCCACGTAATATACCATTGGAAATATAATCGAGTCTACTTTCTAACGGCTCTTGCGGTGTTCTAATCAAAGGTCTGTGCTGGGAATTATCACTGAAACATGACAGACTAGTCGAAGATACCGAGTTGCAGAATTTTGATTGTTTAGAAGATTTTGTTTATCTAGAGCAGGTTATAGGATCCAAGCCGGCTGGTTGAAATGGAGAAGCACAACAGGATCGACGACAGAGGCTATTCATTTGCTTTGTCAACTTATAGAGCGATTTCGAGAGAGAAAGAGAAATTTGCATATAGTCTTTATTGATTTAGAAAAAGCTTATGATAAGGTGCCAAGAGAGGTATTATGGTGGACATTAATGAAAAAGAGAGTCCCATCAAATATATTGACATAATCAAGGATATGTACGATGTAGTAGTGGCAAATATCAGAACTTGTGGAGGCATGACAAGTGATTTTTCTATCACAATTGGATTGCATCAAGGATCTACATTGAGTCCATTCTTATTTCCCATAGTGATGGATGAGCTTACTAGAGGTATTCCGGATGAGGTACCATGATGTATGATATTTGCTGGTGATATTGTCCTAGTTGATGAGACGAGAGCTGGGGTAAATGTCAAACGAGAGTTATGGAGGCAAACTCTAGAATCTCGAGGTTTTAGATTAAGTAGGGCCAAAATAGAGTATATGAAATGTAAATTCAATAAACAGGAAATCCAAGATTATAGTGTTGTGAGACTAGATGGACAACAAATACCGATGAGCAGTCATTTTAAGTACTTGGGTTCTATTATCCAAAAGGATAGGAGATTGATAGTGATGTCAATCATAGGATCCAAGCCGGCTGGTTGAAATGGAGGAGCGCAACAGGAGTTTTATGTGATCGTAACATTCCATTATGGCTGAAGGGAAAGTTTTATCGGACTGCTATTAGGCCAGCTTTGTTATATGGCACAGAATGTTGGGCTATTGATAGGTAGTAAAAAGTGCATATTTATTATCACATTTACCATCATATTTCCCTATTTATTCTTTTATTAGGCACTACTACTAATGTTTTATTGTTTAATGTGTGCAGGCCTTGAGTAATTAAAAAAATAAATAAATGAAGCCCAATTAAAGCCCAAAAGCCTAAAAAGTTCACAAGCCCACATGCAAAATTAATTGTAGTAATTTAGAAGTTTCTACCTTATCTAACCTAATTTAAACTTAGATTTTAAAATCTAAGGGAGGAAGAGGAAGGATAAAATAGAACTCCTAATTGCTAAAAGGAGGAGGAAAAGGATAAGATGGACTTCTATTTAAATAAGGTTGCTTGCACCACAAGATGAAGATAAAGGAGAGAAAATCTGAATTTAATTCGGATTCAGACTGTACACGTTTTAGTATTCAGATCATAACGTTTGCTACAGATATTCAAATCTGATGATTCAAGATGCTTCAGAAAGAAGACTTGAAGGACTACAACTCTTATGTTGATAAAACTTTCCAATTCAGTCAGCAGATAAGCCATATTCAGCGATCAACATGATAACAAGTTGCTGGACAGAATTGAACTTCTACAGATAAGTCAAAACAAGTTTGGAGATAAAAGAAGAATTCAAATTCAGAGATATTTTGCTCTTCCTATCTTCATACGCTTCTTATCCTCTAGTTTCCTCCTATAAATACCCTGCATAGCAATAGAGGAAGGGCAGATCTCAGAAGCTCAAGGGCAGAGCTCTGAGAGACTCAAATTTAGGGTTTCCTTTAGATCCTCTTTTCTTTTCAAATTTCTTGTATTTTTGTTTTTGTTATTTGAAGAAGAAGAGCTTTGTAATTGGCCGGTGACATCCAATAAAAAGGTTCTTTATTCTTTTTACTTTTCTTGTTTTGCAATTCAATTTATTTTTCTACTTTAGCTTATTTGTTTTTTTCTTCTTTTAATTTTCATGCAACCTTTCTTATTCATAATAAAAATTAAAAATAAAAATAAAAATATGTTTAGCTAATTAAAACTTCGAGTTTGCTAATCTCTGGATCAACCCTAGTTTAGTTAAAAGATGAATTGATTGATATCTATTATTAAAAATCCTAGGATTAAAATTGATTTTCTTGAAGATAAATTAATAATTGAGTTTAACTAATTTAAGTTGCACTTCTTAAATGGTTATTCATAGTTCATATCTAAATACTTTGATAGCATAGCATAATGTTAAGTAGACTTTTCTTATGCTATGCTTTAAAATTAGGATGAATTATAGTTTGATTTGTATTAGTGCACATGAATTAGACAACATTGTTATTCATCTTTCTTGATTCTCAATCAAAACCTTAGGGTAGATAATTCTTTATTCAATATGATATTTATTCTTTTAGAATAATACTTTGGTTGTGATAGATGATTAGTAAACTATACTTCTAAAACTATTTCTTACAATCAATATCTCTTTTTTCTAAGCTAACTGTTAGAGAAAATCGTTCCGAAAAGCTTCTATCGCATTCCTCCCTGTGGATTCGACCCGCATAGCCCTTGCTATCGCGGATATATTGTGAAAGACAGAGACACGCATCCATCCAGATAACATACTTCTAACCCTTAAACTATATCTCTATTTTTCCTCAATCAAATTTTGGCGCCGTTGCTGGGGAGGGAACGGTACGATATTCTCTTAAAAAAAACTAATTATTTATTTATTTTTTCAGTTTGCAGGACTGATAACAAGAAAATTAGCTGCAGTTAAGGACATATAGCAACTCTGTGCCTCTGTCCTAGAAGGTAGAGCAGTAGAGCCTACTATCTAGCCGCGCAAACGCGGCAATAGCCGCGGATCCACGGCTATAGTAGTGAATTACTGACTAAATTTTTTGCAGGTTTCTGCAAATTGTAAGTTTTGTTTACTGCTTTGATAAATTTTCTCTGTGATCACCTTGCATACTGCTAGCTAATTAACAGTAACCTATTGGTTGATAAATAAATAAAAAAATTAGACTCTTGCATCATAGGCACGTGTCTATTTAATTTTTTTAATTTCTATTGAAGAGTGCTGGAGACAAGGTACGTTCGCATTGCATATAGACTAGGAAGCACCCATGGCTGATTTACTGCTTTTGAGTGACTACTTGTCTATTTCTTTACACGTGCACTAAATCAATTTAAGGGCAAAACCCATAAACAAGATAAGGTGGGGATTTCATCACCCTTCCTTGGCCCACAAATCATCTCCGTCGCACTCACAACCCTAACCCTAAAATGAAAATTGACTAGACGCTGGCCTTAGGTTAACTCGGACTCATTAGGAGATTGGCTGAAGGAGGAAGTTGTTCGAAATTAACTCTTACCAAATTGGTGTCTAGGAAGGGGATTAAGGGCCGAAAGCCCGAAGGTTGGTGGTTACTTAATTAAGGAATGTATTTGACGGATAACCTCCCACCAACCTTGCCACCTACCTGGCCGATTAACTTGTGGTTAAGGTCGACAATATACCTCCTAAAGACAGTGTAAAGTTAGGAGTCGTCTAGGTCAAGATTCACCCTAACTTAGATTATTTTTTTTGTTTGTTTTTCTTTATTTTTTTAATATTTCTTGTGTGATATGGCTTATAACAATAATTTTTTCAATTTTAATAGTAATCCATATTACACCCCGACCTCTTTTGAATTGGATATTACCAACCCGACATATCATAATTTTAACCAATCCATGTAATACGACAATACTTGGGTCAAATAGCTTAGTTGTTGTTGTTATTAGAGCAGGTCATGTGAATTAAGCAGGTCATATAATATATCGTTAGAAAGACCATTAACTCTAATTTTCAGTGAAAGTTTTCGTGTTTTATTCTTATATCAAAAAGAGGAGTTATGATAAAAATATCGTCGATTGTTAGGGAGGTCAGATCTGACGAAATTTCATTTAGAAGGGATCTATGTGAAATTTATAAGAAATAATATACATGCATGTTGAGCTGAGCGTAGAATTAAACACATTCCTTCCATTAATGCATGTTATGAACGCGGGTATATCGTAATTGTTTATTAAAATATTGACTCTTTATACTAATGTCTCATTAACGGTGTTGTGCATATATATACTCGGTGTGTTGGCAATTATCCTCAAACTTAAATTAGCTTTTAGCCTTACTGACAAATAGGGAATTATTGTGTTATGGACTCCAAAAGACATATTTCGCCCTAAACATAACCCCTTCTAATGGCCTAATAATTTTGACTATGAATAGAACCTTTTTTTATCGGCAAATAGTTAGCGGAAGAATCATAAAACACCAGAAGATACTTGTGAAGATTATAGTTTTATCAATTTTAACTAACTGATGGCTAGACAAGTTAACGGTCAATACTAAATTATACCGACAGTAGACTAATAGATGAGTGAACATGGACATTAATTAAAAAGAAAGATTTCCTTGGTGTGATATCAAAATTGGAAAATCAGAATGGTAGGATAGATTATATCAAGATTGGTATTAGCGGAAATCCAAACAGTTTCAGAGTTTAACTCAACCCGTGAATAAGTGAGGATAATTGGTATACATATATATAAATCTTAGTTGCGACCACACTAGTTATATCATATCAAAGAAATTTAAGAAATAATTGATTGTTAGGTCTTATTAAATTGTATATTCAATCAAAGAAGTTACATTTCAATTAACAAGTATATAAGTAATTTTCTTTTCTCCTTACATTCTCAACTTACCTATCCGTCTAGCCAGGCTCTTTGAGCAAGTAATACTTTTACGTACAGATAGTGTATGTCCCATAAAATTACAAACTTAAGACATATTTGAAATCATGACTTTCAATTATATGTATTACATCTTATTAATTCTAATTAAGTCCCCTTTCTTTTATTAGGTGTGATGTCTTGCAATACGTCATGAGTTAAACGGTAAATGTGACGTTTCAAATTATTCTACTTTCTATAGACAAATTCAAAATCTATTTAGAGCATCACATAGAAAGTACCCATATTATATATACATATATATAGTTTTATAAAGAAAAAGGAAAGTTTCACCACTTTGTTGTTAAAAGAGTGTCTATTACGGTCAATTGGTATTTACACTAAACGTGGGTAATCTTAGGAGTATTAGACTCTGAATCAATATTGGATTCAAGTTACCATGAAAGGTATATTAAGACAGGCTTAGAATTGAACACATCTTTTCTAATAAGTATTGCACTAAATCTGAATCTATTCTGAATCTTTTAATCACTCTCTCTCTCTCTCTTTTGAACTCCAATCTAGAGAGTGGTTATAGGTAAATTGATTAGAATAATATAAGTTTTCAAATTGTTTTACAATAAATTTTAGAGATATAATGTTGAAACCAAATTGATAAATTGAGAGAACAGAAAACTACGAAAAGTTGCTTCCTTTTGGCATAATGAATGATATATAAAAATAGCGTTGCATATATGTGAATGGCAATATATGTCTAGTATAATAATTTATATGACTATACAGTGTTGTAAGCGTTCCCTCAAGAATTACCTTAATAATATATGAAATTGGATGATTAATAGATTGTACTATTAGTGATTGGTATAATTGTTAATGTATGATTGCATGTAACATGTTGCATAATGAGAGAAAGTTTGATAATTGATGCTATGTGTATTGCCTGTGTGCATGATCTTGTATGTACATATTGAGTGTGCTTGTTAATTGTATTGTTGATCATATTCTGAATAAAATTAATGGTATATGTAGGGCACATATTTGAGAATTGGAGTAAAAGACCGGATAAGCTGAACTTGTTATAAATAAATTCAAAAATATATGAACAGGATGGTGCGTAACATTTTGGCTTATATATAGTATTGCACGTACATGTTGGGTTTATACATACATATATATATATATATATATATATATATATATATATATATATATATATATATATATATATATATATATATATATATATATTGAGAAGGAAAGAGCCAGCGGGAGCCGGTGGAAGGGGGAAGACGGTGTTGTTGTCATGTGTGCGTGTGTGTATATATATATAATATATATATTATATATATATATATATATATATATATATATATATATATATATTATATGTATATGTATATGTACATATGTATGTATATATGTACATATGTGTACATGTGTATGCACATATGTGTACATGTGTGTGTGCGTGTGTGCGTATGTGTATACACACACATGCATACATATATTTCGTAAGAAAGGGCCAGCGGGAGCTGGTAGGTGTGAAGACGGGGAATGACATTGTGTGTTGTTATTTGAAGGAAGGGGCCGGTGGGTGCGAAGATGGGGTATGATATGGGTCGCGTGTCATAAAGTAAAGATGCGCTTATTCAAAATGAATGGTGTTGTATGCTTGTCCTTAATATAGGACTGTGGAACTTCACTTTATTATAAGAGATAATGAAATATTATATGATGTGTGAAAGTGTACATGTTAATCCATACAATACTTGAAGTGTGATGTGATATTGTAATATGAGAAGTATGATATAACTATATGTTATACAAGTATGCCTTATGATGTATGTGTTATCTGAATGTATAAACTATGTTTATGACTTAACTATAGTGATTGGTGTATTATAATGTGGAATACAAGGCACGTGAGTAACACATGCTATGTATACATAAAACGAGTTCAAACAGCTAAACAAAAATTTATTTTATATAACTCATAAATCTTATCACACGGAAAGATGAAAATCCAAGAAAAGAATTGGGAAATTATGATCATAAGAGTCTGATCGTCCCAAAGATTTTAGAGACCATGGTCTTGATTATTAAACCATGGCATGTCTTTGATTCTTTCTGCCTTCTTACTTTTTCAGATTTTTCTTATTACGTGAATATTCATGCTTCTCATTGATATGTTATTATTCTCTGATTTATTCTTACTCTACTTACTGAGCTGTCGAGCTCACTCCTCCTCAGACTGGTATATTGCAGGTTACTTTAAAACAGATGTCCGGTTATTACTGCGCGTAGTTCATTCTGAATTAATATAATTTTTATAATCTAATCATGTTGTACTTCTAGAATAATAGTGCTTGTAGATGATACATGTTGGTTGTGGGATAGACAATTAATTTTGTATATATGTAAAGAAATATTGTAGTAGCTTCATTTCAAGTTGGTATTTGAGATATTTTTATTGGTTTTTGATATCAAGGTGTGTATTATCAATGTGATGATTATAACAAGTTAGAATTTATCATTTTTGAATTTCTATGAATGCCTAGAGGGGTAATCTCGAGCTTATGTTATTATGTTTCTCCATAAGTAGGCGATGTCAAGCTGAAATATCTTTTTGATTGCCTGGATAATTTTTTGAGTTCAGTTATGTGATTGGATTGAGAATAAGTAGGCTGATATTAGCCAAAAGTATCATATTGTATTGGATATCACATCCGACCAGTATTTACAATGGAGGTGCTGTCGAAATTTTTAAGAATTTAAAAATGATCATGATAATCGGTCGGTGTAAATGAATGTTATGTTAATTGAGGACTTTAATAAACTGGGACCATTACACAATGAGTGTGTATAAGAAAAGTGAAGGTGCTCGTGTATATAAATAGTGTGTACATATATCACAACATGATAAACTGTAAACAGAAGATAAATAAATAACATGATAAACTGTAAATAAAAGATATCGGAACAATCAATATCATGAATAACGCTACATATAAAAGATAACTTATATAACTGTAAAATAAACAACTGATAACAGGGTGTGTAACCTAGCATATGTTACTAGTCTGGTTGCTTATTATTAACCTAACTAATGAGCACTTAACTTGTCTCATACCACAGCCGTTTTCTCACATATCAAATAAAGTTATCATTATTATAAATGCTTGCTAATATAGTGCATGTGTACCGTGCATGCCCGGTACCATGGTCTAACACCCCTGGCGTTGAACCAGGACAAGCTGCAAGGCTCTAATAACTGAAGATAACAGCCCCACACGAAAAGACAACTAGTGTGGCACCATAATCCTGGCATAGTCCTGACAACTGATAACTGAATAACTAGGTAGTGAGTACTACTTTAGTCCCCATAGTGGAACCCACAACTCAGGATACCATAATAAGTCCTTCCAAAATGCACGACATGCATTGTCAGGCAATTACCCTTTTTTCTCGGATTATGGTGCCTTTTATTAACAATCAATAATATAAGTTGTTATTAAGAGTAATCGATATATCTGACAACTGCTGATATCAATACAAGCTGATATCTGATAACTGACAACTGATATCTGACAACTGAGAATTGCCAACTAATAACTGACATCTGTCGTAATATACTGGAGATATAGAGTCACTAATCATAAATGGGATAATTATAAGATCGAGTCCAGTCTCAGATATACTACAACTAAACCAAGGTCAAAGTGGCAAACACTAACACATGAAATAACGCAGATTAACATTCAGATCAACTACATAATTAACGTGAATGCTCATTGATGCCTTATGAAGAGATATAGGTAATCAAACTGGTAAAATATAACAGAAGGTCATATAAAATGATACAAGTAACATGTGGACGCCTACTGACAACAATAAATAAGGAAAATACATAAGAACAAACATTGACATGAAATGACGCGATTTTGGAACCGAACCGTCGTCGGGTCTTCACTGCATGAATCGGTACGAATCTACAGATCATCCCATAGATCGATCTTTGAATCGTCAGTGTATCGGGTCCACAACGAACACCAACCCAAATCTCCTGTTACTAGGTTCGGATCGCACGAACAAGTCCGAAATCGTTGTAACACGCAGCCAAATACACAGAGAGGATGGGGAATCAACACACGCATAATACACTCACACATGTACCCATAAACGTACGCCACACGTGCATACACACATGGGTACACCCACATATACTGATACACACACACACACATCTATACACATACTCACTCACCTAAACACACTCACATGCATACATTAACCACATTGTATTAAACACACTCACTCAAA
Organism: Agave tequilana; assembly: GCA_038442645.1. Lineage (NCBI taxonomy): Eukaryota > Viridiplantae > Streptophyta > Magnoliopsida > Asparagales > Asparagaceae > Agave > Agave tequilana. The sequence continues at coordinate 264,022 of JAVJIF010029774.1, read as the reverse complement.
TAATTACCATACATAATACACATATGTGACGTCCCGATCCCGTGGGTACGGAGACGTCACTACAACGTATATACGCAGATCAGAAATACCCTCATGTATATACGCTAAGCATCAGTATAGGCAAGAATCAGAGTGCGAAAGCACGGTGGTAATATACATTCCAACAGAAAAGTACAAGTACATGGCTATCACAGATAGTGATACAATATTATAGAAATATTACATCACCAGGAAAAGTAAAAGTACATCATATGAAGAGATATATAAAATCTAAGAGGTGCTTACGAGCAGCAAGAGAGGGGTCTCGAGAATCAAACAGGAGAAGAACTGGGAGGAAGAGTTGCGGCGATGGTCCAAGCTTATGCTGTACTTCGATCATCACGGAAGGATCCGCTGCGTACTCTGATCAGCTACAGCAAGGCCACCAAGGTCCGGTCTCTAGAATCTGGACATGAGAATCCAGGGCTGTCAGACGCAACCCTGCGAGTACATATAATAAAGCCAAATGGCGTGCATACATGTACACATGTACATGATCAAGTGATGTGGTCCAAGTATGCAGGTACAAGTAATAACAAATAAAATAAGGGAAATTAAAGGAACGACAGTAAATCATATATATCGATGAATCTGAAAATGAAACATGCATGGAAGGCAACATGAAGAGCATAGGTATATATAAACATGCGATAAATATAAGTATGGACAAAATTAGTTGTACAAACTCAGATTATGGATTCACGGGACAGATACATTAAGGGGATAATCCAAATAAGAAAACCCTCATCTATATACCACATACCTCATGTCGCCACCGTCTGAGTTTATACAACTTGAGTTGCCCTAAGGGTAACAGAACTATAATGTATCTGGGGTAATCATAATGTGTTATAAAGTAAGGTGTCAACTCAGGGTATAATACTATAACTGGAATATAAAAGCATTGCATTTTAATTTATCCAATAATAATAATCAGTACCGTTTGATATTTCAATCGCCTCCCTACCAGCGCCTCACATCACCGATAGTCCATACTAGAGTTCGCACTCTGTAGAACTTTTTCGGGTCTGATATGTGAGTACTAGGACCCGAACAAGGAGAGACCAAATATCACGCGTTCCTAATATTATTACTGTTTGGTTGTTTTATGTTATTCATCCGATTCATATGCTTTTGTATGTGCTACTGGCACACATACATCCACTTATGAATAAGACGAGTTATTATTTGAAAATTGATAAATCTAATTGCTCATATTTATAGTGGGTCCCGTCTCTGCCGGGGACTGGCTCAGGAGTACAGGCTACTGCTTCCGAGGACTTATCATTACGCGCCCCACACGACACTTCAGATTCAGGCTACTGCTTCCGGAGTCTTATCATTACGCGCCCTACACGACACTTCAGAAATATCACCATTATAAATATGACATCATACCAGTTTCCATCAGTTTCTCCCACCCCAGTGTAAGTTGAGTATTTTTATTACACATATATGAATTGCCCAAAGATAATATCCACAAGTGTATACATGATTGAACTTTTTCCTGCACACAAAATATTAAATATTAGATTGAGAATTAAAGGTGTGCAAGTGCTCAATACTATCCGCTGTAGCAAAGGCTATGCGGGTCGTGATCCTCAGGGAGGGACTAGCGATGGAAGCGTTTGTAAGTTTTACTCTAAAAATTATTTATTTTTATTATTAGCAGTGGTATTTACAATGAAGTGGGGAGAAAAGAATTTGAGATAGATGGAATAGAGATCTAAACTAAAGAAAGAAAGAAAGAAAGATTACCTCTTCAGTCTGCTTACCTTTTGAACCGTTTGCAATGATTTACCTTTTCTTGGAAGGCGTACAAGCATGGCGTATAGGATCGTCCGCCTTCCTAACTATGAAATAAAAGACAACTATGAAGACCTATTCATCGCCATAGGCCATCAAGGGCTCTTCTTCGGCTAGGTATTCTCGAAGCAGTTGGTTCTCATGGTGGGCAAGACATTAGAGAGAAAAATAGAAGAAAGCAAACAGATACTGAGATACACAAGATTAAATAAAAATAAAAGAACATAAAATAATACAAGAATAAAAACAAACCTCGATTCGATTATTAAACAATGGTGGAAAAATAAAACTTACACCGACTGTCACCATCAGTACAAGTAGATCCCTTCCTCCATGAATACATCATCTCCTCTCAGATTTTACAAAAAGAAAATAAAATTTACAAAGGAGGAAAGAAAATCTAACCTAGAAGAAAGAGGAAAAACCTAAACCCTAACTTTGGCCCTTGGCTCTTTGCTGGACGCTCTGTACGTTGCACTGCAGGGGGTATTTATAGGTGCAGAAGGGAGAAGAGTCCCGGATAAAGTCGCCCACGAAATCTGGTAGCCAGATAAGATCAAAGTGCCGCGGAATTGCGGCTTTTGCCGCGTTTCCGCGGCACTTTGGTGGCAGATTGCCACGCGCTTTGGCGCGTGGCTTCTCCTGGTCCGTCCATCTGGGCGTTTGCTTCTGGAAGTTCGATCCTGGCTCTTTATCGTGGGATATGGATATAACTTGGGAATCAAGTTATCTAGATTTTGAATTCTCCCAATCTCTTTTGAACGAATTTCCCTATCTCTGCATCTTATCTTTGGCTTTTATTCTCATCCTGCAAGAGTTTAGGGTTGGGTAGAAGTCTATCCTTCCCTCATCTTTGATAATTGCAACTTTAGCCCTTGTATATTTGCACTTTGACAATTGATCTTTGCACTTTTACACTTGGGCTTCAAATATGGGCTTTTGGGCTTCATTAAGCTTTATTTCTTATAAAAATAAGAACTCGAGGCCTGCACACAATAAATCACAAAATATTAATAAATGTGCAGAATTAAATGAATAAATATGAAAATGTGATGGTAAATGTTATGGTAAAAATGCATTTTTCACTACCAATCAATACAGTATAATCATGATTATCCAACTACGGGAATTAACAAGAGTATAATATCAGGAGTATAATATCAGAAGTCACCCTTTTCAGGGGTTCAAAAATACAGGAGTTCAAGAGTACAGGAGTTCAGAAGTACCAAATATCTGGTAACAGTATAATAATCATGCCAAGTCCCCGTAAGAGTAATGCCGTGAATATGCAATATAATACAAGTGCCACAATATAAGGTCAAGTGTACCAATACCGGGTGATAGCATGTCAAGTGTCAAGTGTTATTATATCAGGTGTCAGGTAGCAGGCGATAAGTATATCATGACAAGTACTGGTGTCAGATATCAAGTAATAAATATAGCATGGCAAGTACCGGTATCAGATATCAAATAATAAGTATAGCATGGCAAGTAACGGTATCCGATATCAAGCGATAAGATGGCAAGTAACAGTGTCAGATATTAAGTGATAAGTATAGCATGGCAAGTACCAGTGTATATATATCAAGGTCAGGTAACTAATATGTCGGTGAGAATCACAACATCAAATATCAGGTATCAACCGGTCACATAACATGATACAAGAGAACGGTATAAACATTTTAAACTCTACACAACCATTTTTTAATAATAATAATAATTTAGTCTATAATTTAGCTATGCGGAGCCAAGTAAAGAGGGAGCAGATTTAGACATACCCGGTATAATACCGGTCCAACAAGGTATAATAACGGTCGGAAGCCATTTATAAAACATGATAATTTTAGAAATCATTTATATAACATATACCAACTTTCATAAAGAGACATCATGTATTAAAAGCAAGATAATAATTATTAAATATGAAACAATGGTAATAAAGTAAGAAATGTCAAAGAAATGTACTCGCCTATCACCGGAATGAAAATACCTAGAAAAGTCCGAGAAATCTGCGAACCCGTGCGAGCAAGCCACTAGCCCATAAATATATATTAAAATATATAAATATAAATATTATAAATATATTAGAGAGAGAATGAGAGGAGAGAGAGGGGGGAGAGAGAGAGTAGGGTCATTTTTAAAAAGGAATGGGAATTAAAAGGGAAGGGGTATGATTTGTAATTATAGGGAAGTAATTTGGGGGAGAGGTGGAGGGTATTTAGGGAAAGGGATTAAAATGGTTATATTTGGATGAATAAAAGAAAGAAAAAATAAAGGAAAAGAAAGAATGAAATAAAGAAGGAAAGAAAAAGAAAGAAGAAGGAAATGGAGGGGAAGGAGGCGACCGGCTTGCCACCGCCGGCGGCCTGGCGGCGGGCGGGCGGGGGGGGGGGGGAGGGGGTGGGGCGCGCTGCCTAGCCCGAGGAGGAGGGGGTGGTGTTTGGTGTGTTGTTGTTTGGTGTTGGTGGAGGAGGTGGTGGAGTTGATGGTGGTGGTGGTTATGGTGGTTGTGGTGGTTGTTGGAGGTGATGGGGAGTTAGAGGAGGAGGAGAAGGTGATGATGGGGTGGTTGAAGTGGTGGATTTGATGGAGATGGTGGTGAATTTTGGAGGAGGAAGGGAGGTGGTGGTGGTGGGTTTTGATGAAATTGGAGGTGGAGAATGGTTGGTGGAGGTTGAAGGAGGTGGTGGAGTGGAGAGGAGGTGTGGGTGAAGTGGTTGACCGACCTAGTGGGTGGTGGTTCGGCGGTGGCTCCGGCGGTGGTGTGTTGGAGAAGTTGGGTTTAGTTTGTTTTGTTGAAGGAGATGGAATTGATTTTAAATTTTGAAAATGAAAAGGAAAAGGAAAATGGAGGTTTAAATAGAAAAGGAGAAGAAAAAAGAATGATGAATAGGGATGGTGGGGGGGGGGATGGGCTACAGCAGCAGCCCATCATGCCTATGTTGCTGCTGCTGCGGCTGTGGAAGAGCGAAACGCAAGGTATAGGGGGTGGAGTGAAGGAGAAGAAAAGAAAAGAAGGAAAAGAAAGAAAATTAAAGAAAAAAGAAAAAGAAAGAAAATTAGTTTAAAATTTTTATTATTAAATAATTATTTTATTATAATATTTGGGAGTATAAAGTAGGGGAGTGAGAAGAAAAAAGCACGAAAAGATAAGATCGGTAATTAATATTATTATTTTAATAGGGCGAAAATTTGACTGTTTCAGAAACGTTCTGAAAAATTCTCAAAATAGCAAATATTATTTTAAGATACCTGTCGAAATCAGATTCGAGAAATTCAATATAGATTTCAAGTTAAAATTTTTTGAATATTCCGGCGACACCGGCCGATACCAGAATCGGTCAAATTTTGATAAATTTAGAAAAATTTCAAAAAATATATTTAGGTAGAAAATGAAATTTCAAGAAGAAATGTGAAAGCTATTTTTGAAAATTCAATCCCGTTTGAAAACTAAAATTCTGGGAATCAGTCAGCGATGCCCACCGACCCGGTTTTGGAGATTTTGCAGAAAATTCTGAAAAATTCTAGAAACTCATAAAAAATCTAAAATATTAGAAAACAGTGGTCTGAAACTGAAACCGATCAAATTGGATTACCAGAAAGGTCAAATCGGGCTGCAGGCTAATATCGGGTTCCCGGTCCGGGTCAGGGCTGACTCTAGGTCTAGAACTACAGATCCGATACACAATAACATAAGCAATCACAACTTAAATACAAATACTGAAATAAAATTGAAACAACACGGTCAAAGAATTCAGGACACGCATCCGGATACGTATCCCGAGAATGGGGTGCTACAACATAGCATAACACCAAAGAGTGTGTGTGTATGAGAGAGAATACTCATATGGAGGGGTGGTGGCTCATGGCAAGGGTGTTGCTCGTCGGTGGAGAAGGAGAAGGCAGACGATGACGGAGGCTCGCCAGAGTGCTCGTGGAGGAGAACGGGCTGCTGCAGAGAGGTCCGGGGGTTGTGTGCTCGGCTCCGGGTTGCCGCTAGGTTGCACGGGGAGGTGGAAGGGTTGTTGTGCTGGATGTGGGCTACAAGGGGAGTGATGCGCTAAGCCATAGGAGGGGGTGCTACGCATGGGCTCGAAGGGTGGTCTGGCTATGCATGGCCAAGGGGAGGAGGTTGCGGAGGGGATCTCTGTTGAGGATGCAGCCGCCCATGGGGTTGTGGTTGTGCTGTCCGACCAAGGAAGGAGGAGGACAGGGTGATGGTGCGGGGGAGTGTTGATGGCTCCAGGCTTGGATTCACAGTGGAGCCAAGGGTGATGTTGGGAAGAGGGTTTTGGCGTCGCTCGGGGTGCTGTTGCCGTGGATTGTAAGGAGATGGGAAGGCATGAGGGATCCGGGTGTGGGCTCAGCCATGATGAAGATAGATGACCGGGCTGTAGACACGGGGAAGGCCTGGTGGTCACGGCCAGTACAGGCTGCCGAGGGGAGTAGGGGGTGTTGGTGCTGCGGTTGTGTGATGGGTAAGAAGATGGTTAGGTTTATGGTTAGGATTAGGGTTATAATTAGGAGAAATAGATGATCATATGGGAGGTAGATTTGGTAGTGGATTTGATAGTGGATTTGGATATAAGCTTATAGGGTAATTGGTATAGGTTTGAGGGTTAATGGGTGTGGAGAATGGGTATAGGATATGGGTTGGGAAGATGAAAAGGATATAATAAAAGAATAATTAATAATAACAACCATATTAATATTATGAATTAATAATAACACCAAATAATTAACCATACTATTAATAATAATAATACTAATAATAATATTAATAAAATTAATTAGCCATAACCATAACAACAACAACAACAACAATATATATATATATATATCAATAATAATAATTAAAAAACATAATGAAATAATAATAATAACAATTAACACTAAATATAGTAATTAATAATAATATCAATAATAATTAATTATAAATGACAAAACTTAGGATACATGATATAATAATAGATAATAACAATTAATCTCAACTAATAATAATAATTACTACCAAACAATAATAATAATATTAATTAACAATAACAATAACAATAATAATCACAATAACTAATATTAATAATAGTAAATAACAACAAAATTAACAATAATATAATAAACACTAATAATAATAATAATTAACAACAACCATAATAATAACAAAAATAATATTAATAATATTAATAATATTATCTCTAATAATATTAATAATATTAATAATATTATCTCTAATAATATTAATAAAAAATAATAATAATCATAATGAAATAATAATAGCAATTAATAATAAGAATGATAATAGAAATAATAGTAATAAGTAACTAAAAATATTGATAAGAAATAATGTTAATAATATATAAAGCCAAAATACCATTTACCATTTTAAAAATAATTTTTATATTTAATAATAATGATAACTATAAATCAAGTTAATTAATAATAATAATAAAATAATTAGTAAATCAAAACAAATACTTTAGAAAAATAAAAATACAGTATTATTAACTAGAGATATTACATTCTACCCACCTTATAAAATTTTGTCCCCGAAATTTCAGTAAGGCGAGGAATGGTACAAAGAAATCAAAATCATTAGAGAAAACATCAAGCTAGCACGTCGTTTCTCAGGGATACCACGATTCCGCTGTGCTACTCTGACTTCTGCTACCGGCTTCAGCATGGAGCGACCAGTTTCAAGAGATAGAAACAAGAAAATAGAATCGAGAAGAAGGATAAAAATCAAGGTGGAATCCAGATTACTCTAAATTAAGAGACGAAATTAGGGATATAAACGAATCAAGAGATGGATTCTAAAAGGGAGGAAGGTCAATTCTAAATGGACTGAATATCAGAATATGAATAGTGTGTGTGTGTGTGTGTATATATATATTGCAGTGTAATTATAGCTCATTTCAAGTTACCAATATGAACTGGGCCTTCTTGCGAATATCAAAAGTCGAAGTTCAAGATCACAAGTCGAAAACCTAGGCTCTGATACAAAGATAATTCTGTCATGCCCCGCTTCCCGAAATACACTGGAGCGGGACGCGACGCGAGTCAGCGACGCATATACGCAAGAAAAATACCTCACGTATACACGCTAAATCTTAAGTAACCCAAAATAAGCTTAAATCTAAGTTATAATAATCATGATCACTGTAATAACACATATAAATGTCTATATATGATAATACATGAAATAAGAAAGGGAATAGAAGCGAAGTCTGATATACAGGAATCAAAGAATAATCACAGGAATAAAGGAAGGTAAGAGGGATAAGAATACCAAAATCAGGTAGAGAGAAACTCCAGGTCGTTGCAAAGCGTACGATCTTCACGAACACCCGGTCAATGGAATAAACATCCAATATCTGGACGTGCAAATCTAGGGTCGTCAGAAAGCGACCCAATGAGTGTATAAGAAAAGGGAAGGTACTCGTGCATATAAACAGTGTGTGCACATATCACAACATGATAAACTATAAACAGAAGATAAATAAATAATATGATAAACTGTAAATAAAAGATATCGGAATAATCAATATCATGAATACAGTTATAGATAAAAGATGACTTATACAACTGTAAAACAAACAATTGATAACAAGGTGTGTAACCTAGCATATGTCACTAGTATGGTTGATTATTATTAACCTAACTAATGTAGTACTTAGTTGTGTCCCATACCACAGCCATTTTCTCACATATCAAACAAAGTTATAGTTATTGTAACTGCCTTCCAATGTAGTGCATGTGTTTTGAAAGAATACCGTGAATGCCCCGTACCACGGTCTAATACCCCTGGCGCTGAAGCAGGACAAGCCACAAGGCTCTAATAACTGAAGACCACAACTCCACGTGAAAAGACAGCTAGTGTGGTGCCGTAATTCGGGCAAGCCCTAACAACTGACCACTGAATAACTAGGTAGACAGTACTACCTTGATTCCCTATGGTAGAACTCACAACTCGGTATACCATAATAAGTCCTTTCAAAATACACAACATGCATTATCAGGCAATTATCCTTTTTTTTCTCACGTTATGGTGTCTTTTATTTACAAGCAATAATATAAGTTATTAAGAGTAACCGATATCTCTGACAACTGCTGATGTCAATACTAGCTGATATCTTACAACTGACAACTGATATCTGATAACTGAGAACTGACAACTAATATCTGGCATCTATCATAATATACTGGAGATATAAAGTCACTAATCATAAGTGGGACAATTACAAGATCGAGTCCAGTCTCAGGTATACTACAACTAATCTAAGGTCGAAAGTGGCAAACATCAACACATAAAATAACGCAGATAAACATTCAGATCAACTACATAATTAAAGTGAATGCTCACTGATGCCTCATGAAGAGATATAAGTAATCAAATTGGTAAAATATAACAGAAGGTCATATGAAATGATACAAGTAACATGTGGATGCCTACTGACAACGGTAAATAAGAAAAATACATAAGAACAAACACTCACATGAAATGACACGGTTTTTGAACCAAACCGCCGTCTGGTCTTCACTACACGGACCGGTACGAATCTTCAAATCATCTCATGGATCAATCTTTGAATCGCCAGTGTATCGGGTCCATAGTGAACACCAACCCGAATCTCCTGTTACTAGGTTCGGATCACACGAACAAGTCTGAAATCGCTTCAATACGCAACCAAATACACGGAGAGGAAGGGAATCAATACACACGCATAATACACTCACACATGTACCCATACACGCATACCACACGTGCATACGCACACGGGTACGCCCACATACATACATATATACATTCTATATATATACATATACTGATATATATATATATATACATCTATACACAATACTCACTCAGGCAAACACAATCACATGCATACATTAACCACATTGCATTAAACATACTCACTCAAATAATTAACCACACATAATGTAACATCCCTAGTTAGAAATACTATATTTTTATTTTTCAAAAGTATTTATTTTGATTTACTGATTATTTTATTGTTAATTATTAACTTGATTTAATGACTTATTTCATTACTAAATAAATAAATTATTTTGGAATATTAAATGGTAATTTGACTTTACATATAATTACCAATATTTCTTATCAGTATTTTTAATTACTTATTACTATTATTTCTATCAATATTATTATTAGCTGATATTACTAGTGGCAGTTATTACTATTATTATTCTTCCATTATGATTATTAATTATCATTATTAATAGTATTATTATTATTACTAAGTGTGATTATTATCATTTGTTAATATTATTATTTAGTTAATGATTATAATTATTTGGTTAACTATTATTATTACTAATTATTTATTATTGTTACTATTATTTATTATTATTTGTTTTTAGTAGTAGTATCATTGTTCTTTTCCCTTTGATCCATGTTCCTACCTATTATCTTTTTAGCCCATACCCATTTCCGTTTTCTTGATTATCTAAACCCAATGCCCAAAACCCAATAACCCATTATCCCACCCTATATATAATCTCATTATCCCTTGTTAACCCTAATTAATTCGTAACCTAATCCTTCTCCTCCCCCTTTGGCTTGCGGCAGTACGTCCCTATCATGGCCGGATCTCCACCTCGTCGGAGCAAGCCGGCCGAGCCACACTCCCGAGCTCCACCCCCCAACATTGGGTCTCCTCCCCTCTTGCCGATCCACTATCTCCTTCCCATCTCGTGCGCAACCACCACCATCAAGGCTGCACCCCTCCCCTCCTGCCGCCTCCTCTTTAACCTCCTGCCGCTGCTGCTCCTCATCATTACCCGCAACCACCGCAGGGGAATGATCTAGTCACAGGTCATATTATCTCCACCACCATTGGAGGAAAGATTAGAGAACCCCAAACAGACCTTTAGCTACATGGCAGTGCGTGTTATCAGAACTGGGTCATTTGACACCGTCTCCTAAGAAAACCCTGTCACGCCCCGCTTCCCAAAATACGCTGGAGCGGAGACGCGACATGAGTCGGCGACGCGACATGAGTCGGCGACGCATATACGCAAGGAAAATACCTCAGTATACGCGCTAAGCCTTAAGTAACCCGAAACAAGCTATAAATCTCAACTGTAATGAATCATGATTACTGCAATATCTCATATAAGCATCCACGCATGATATCATATAAATAAAGACTTGAATAACAACTGAATCTGATATAACGAGAATCTAAAAATAATGTGAAGGCAAGAAAGATAAGAATACCGGAGTCGAAAGAGGGAAACTCCAGCTCTTCGCGAAGCGTACAGTCTCATCGAACACCTGCATAATAGAAACAAAACGTCCAATATCTGGACGTGCAAATCCAGGGTCATCAGAAAGCGACCTGGTGAGTGTGTGTGTAAAGAGGAGAGCTCGTGCATATAAACAATGTGCACAGAATAATAACAAGATAAACTACAGTCATAAGATAACTAAATAACATGATAAACAGATAACTAAAGGATAACTGCATAACAAAATGAATGAAGATAAAAGTCAACTATCATAACTGTAAATAAGCAACTGATATCTGAATGTGTAACCTAGCATATGTCACTAGTCTGGTTGGTTATTATTAACCTAACTAATGTAGTATTTAGCTGTGTCCCATACCACAGCCATTTTTCTACATAACAAACAAAGTTATCGTTATTGTAACTGCCTACCAATGTAGTGCATGTGTTTTGGAAGGGTACCGTGCATGCCCGGTACCACGGTCTAACACCCCTGGCGCTGAACCAGGACAAGCCGCAAGGCTTTAATAACTGAAGACCACAACCCCACACGAAAAGACAACTAGTGTGGCGCCGTAATTCGGGCATAGCCCTGACAACTGACAACTGAATAGGTAGCCAGTACTACCTTGGTTCCCCATGGTTGGAACCCACAACTCGGTACCATAAGAAGTCCTTCCAAAATATACGACATGCATCATCAGGCAATTACCCCTGTTTCCTAAGTTATGGTGTCTTTTATTAATAAGCAATCAATGTGAGTTATTATTAAAGAGTAACTGATATCTCCAACAACTAGTGATGTCAATAATAGCTGATAATCTGACAACTGACAACTGGTATCTGACAACTGAGTAACTGACAACTAATATCTGACATCTGAAATAAGATACTGGAGATATAGCCACTAACACAATAGTGTCACTAACACCTGGTAACTGATACATATATCTATCAACTCCTATAAACTCTGAACATGTTATATGATCACCAACAAATAATCTCACTAACTGATAAAGTGATGACTGCTATCTGATAACTCTGAAATACAAGATCACCGATATCGACTTGGTCACTATCACAATAACTCAATCTATATTAACTGAAGTAATCAATAACTAATCATGAAGCACATGGTATGTCCTCGAGATCAACAAGTCAACTGATACTGAAATCATAACGAAGTAAGAGAGTCATCCTCAAACAACATATGGTCTAGAATATCTACTTCTGATACTCAACATCGACAAAATATCATCTAAATAAATCCCAATACTCACAATTGTAAATCCAGCTAGGCCAAACCTATCTTAATGAGTTCAAGATCCAATATAAAGAATGTAAATTCTAAATTAACTCCAACTCAAAATCAATCCAAATCACGGTCCAACTTTCCTTGCAACTAACTCCGAATCCAGAATAATAAACAACTAGTAAGAACTAACAAGAATATTAATATCCTGGTGATAAAACATCAAGTCCAGAAATGTCTAACATCAAATCACATCAGATCCATTATTTGTGGTATATCTAAACCATCTCATATCGATATAGAAACATCATATCTACTTGTCTACAATATCCAAGAGTGTTCCGGTCGGAAATAATCACCAAATAGATGAATGTCAAATCTGATAATTAATACACATAAAATCTACTATTATTCTCAAATACAAACTATATCAACCTCAAGATCGAGCCGGATCAAGTCATAGTCTAAGGTACATCAATACTAGGCCTAAGCCAACAGCGCTAAACTACCAACACATGAAATGACGCTGATACAAACTCCTATCAACTATGTAATTAAAGTGAACAATCATAGATGCTCTATAAAGTGGTACAAGTAATCAAACTGATAAAATATAACAGGAAGTCACATGAAATGATAAGAGTAACATGTAAACGCATACCGACAACGGTAAATAAGGAAATGCACAAGAACGAACACTCACATGAAATGACGCGATTTCGGAACTGAATCGCCGTCTGATCTTCACTGCACGAACTAGTACTGATCTACGGATCATTCCATAGATCGATTTTTGAATCACCATTATATCGGGTCCACAATGAGCACGAATCCAGATCGGGTCTTCTACAACTGGTCCGGATCTTCCCAAACGGATCCGAAATACTGTAACACGCAACCGAACACACAAATAAATATAAATATGCACTAAACACACTCCCGAGCACCCCGACACATATGCGTACACCCACGTACATGTACACACTGCACAATATATGTAACCCCCTGATCCCTGGTGTACGTCTCACCGTATCAGTACGCGATACGACGTACAAAAGTGATTTGACCTCCGTAGTAGTCCGATTGAGCTGATTTCAGTTTCAAAAATCATTTTCTAATATTTTAGATTTTTCAGGATTTTTTGAAAGTTTTCTGGATTATTTTGGAAACTCTCCGTAGTCGGTATCGACCGATACCGATAATCGGCTCTACGATTTTTAATTCACAAACGGAGTTGTATTTTGAGCATCCGCTTTCACCACGTGTCTTAGAATCATATTCTCTCTCTAATTTCTCTCTCTCTAACACACACTTTCTCTTCTCCCTCAAGCTTTCTCTCTCTCTCTCTCTCTCTTCCTGACGGAAGCCCGACCCGTTGCCCCAGCCTGGCCGGTGCCGCCGCGGCCCCAGCCCGGCCGGCGCCGCCGCGCCCCAGCCCGACCGGCGCCACCTCCTCCTCTTCTTCTTCTTTCCCTTCTTTTCTTTTCTTTTCTTTTCTTTTTCTTCCCCTGTCAACACACTCTCTCTCTCTCTTTCACCCTCTCTCTCTCACTCCCTCGGTTTGAAGGGCTGCCGCCGCCGGCGAGCCCCGCCGCTGTCGCCAGCCGCATGGCCGCGCGGGCACAGGGCAGCGCTGCTGCCCTGTTCTTTCTTTCCTTGTCTCTCTTTCTCTCTCTAATTGGGTAAAACCCAATAACCCATTTGGGTGTATTTGAAACCCCAAAACCCAATATCTAAACCCGTTAACCCGTAAACCCAATACCCATTTAACTTAAGTTAATTGGGTATGGGTTGTGGACCTGGACCCGACCCGTTATGAGCCCAAACCCGCATCCAAACACAATAAAGGTAAATTTGCAGAAAACCCCCTGCTACATTTCAGTAATTGCATTTGAATTCTATTTATTTACATATTTAACCCATTTTGATTATTTTTAGCGTTCGGGCGATATCGGGAGCATCCAGACTCCGATTTGGACGATTCTAGATCCGTTGCGATCGTGGGAAAGAGAGCTACCTTCCCATGGCTAGTTTGTGAGTGTTTTTATTTTATAAATTGTCTTGCTAGTATATTAATGGAACTTGGTTGCTTTATTGAAATAAAACATGATTACCGGTAAATCCCTGTTGGTCATATGTACTAAATTGTAAACAATATTAAAACACTGTAATAAACATTGTACTTAGAATATGCCTGATAACTAAAAGGCGTTGAGTGTGACACTGGATGTCTATTTAGGTCATGTTCATGTACCACTGATATCCGGGCCACTATTTCACCATATTCTTGGACACGCTATGACACCACACTGTCACTAGACATGCATGCTAGACACCGTTACTATCATTCACAGGACATGGTATTACACGAGACACGACTACTATTATTACATGTACTAGTGCTACGCATATATGTTACACGGATGATGGCTACACGGCTATGTTCCACTAGTACACGGACAAGTACCGCATTTTCATATTATTGTTGTCATCATTACACGGATACTGTAGTTCACTGTACATGATATTAGACACTGACCACTGTTATTACATGTACATGTTGCACAGATCCTATGACACGTCACACTCTCTTATTTCGTATTCATGTCCCACCGATCTATAAATGCTCCACTTCACGGATACTCGTTACACAGACAGCACTGCTACATATGCTCACCGCACAAGTGTACATGCATGTGTTGTTTCTTTCTTCTTGTCATATGGCTCACCGTGCATATACATGTATGATTGTTCCATTTTATCCCTTATGATTGTTTCCTGTTACTGATATGGATATTCCCGTTACTGGACATGAGAGCTGTTGATATGCGATATATGGAATCCCACATCGATTATTCTCGTTTCCCGTTATATTGTTCCCGTTATATTGTTCCCGTTATATTGTTCCCGTTTCCCGTTATATTGTTCTATGCTATCAACAGAGCTCTGGTCCAGTTATCATGTTACCCGTATCATGTACTGTATGTGTTTTTGTTACAGTGTATACTTGACATATCAGATCATAAAGCTAACTTGGGTATGGGGGAGACTCGACGGTTGATTAGATCTTATCGGGTGATGTACTGGATCCATATTGTTAGTCCCACTGCAGGGGACGGTAGTGCTGCCTACCAATAGCTCCATGAGCTCCCGTTACTTGATTCCTGCTCCCCTCTTAGCGGAGGGCCCTGGTCTCAGCAGCCAGAGGTCTGTTTAAGGTCGTGATCCCGGGTATGCACGGGATATACCTACCCGATAAGAGCTCCTCGACCATGGGTTTCCAATTAACATAATAAAACAGTATACACAATAGTGACGTCGGGAACACTTGTTATTTGGTCACTCTCTCGTTAGGATAATGGTACCCGTAGGCCATGTCCGGATGGGTTCGACTGGAGTGCGGGCTCTAGTATGAACTGCCAGTGGTATGGGACAATAGAAGAGATTGATTAAAATACCAGGTGGTACTGATTGCTACTATTGTATAAAGAACATGACTTGCCTGTTACATGTATACTATTGTGTAGATGTACTTGTTACTGTTCCTTGTCATTTATCCGCTATCATGTTACATGTATACGTTGTTACTGTACCTGTTTCATGCTACACTTTTTGCGGTGGCATACTACCCATGTACATGTATACTCTGCATTGCATATATTCTATTTTCTGTATACTATGCAGACATCATTACTGTATATGCACAACACCGTATTATGGTTATATTGCATATGCCCATCTGCATGTTCACTTCTATCACGTCACCACTAGCATGTTCATTTCTATTACGTCACCACTAGATAACATTATTTATGATATAAACTGGATACAACTATAGGCATGACCCGATGATGACCGGCTTAGTGATGGTATTTATATATTTCTACTGCTTATTCTAGGCTTATTATATGGTATCACTAGTACAACATCTTGTATTATATATTATTATCGTGCTTGTATTACTATTGTATCTATTACTATCTCCTTCATTTTACCACCCACTAGGTCGCTTTCTGACGACCCTGAGTTTGCGTGCCCAGGTTGGAGATCCGAGTTATCGTTTGGTCAGATAGTCCATAGGAGACTCCTCATCGAGACCCTTCATAGGTATCTTTATGATTTAATGCTGTTATCTTATTTGTCCCTATTTTTCCTATCTGTTATGATCACTTACCTTTTTCTGCAGGTATTCTTGTACTTATTTCTGGCTGGAACCCTTATAACTATGGAGGTGATTCCCTGTACTGAGGCTTAACGTACGCGTGAGGTTGTTTTCACCTCGCGCATGTACGTCGCCATAACGTCCCCGTACCTGCGGGATCGGGGCGTTACAATATACACGCATAAACATACGTGTACACCCACACACACACACAGATATATATATATATATATATATATATATATATATATATATATATATATATATATATATATATATATATATATATATATATATATATATATATATATATATATATATATATATATATATATATATATATATATATATATATATATGTATACAAGTATACAGATACACCGACACACTTGCATACTGACACACGTATACGTCTATACATACATATATACACTTAATTATGTAATACACGCACATGAACTCATGCATGTCCACACCAAAGAACTAACACAAACTCACGCACACAACACCCATTGACCACTCCCATGCATGCACATTAATTGAAACACCCACACACATTTTAATTAACTTCCCAATTATTACAAGATTACCCTCATACATATATATATAACACTAACCTTGGGCCAACTTGCGGCGCACTGACGGAGGCTCCGGCGGAGGCGTCGGGAGCCGCGGAGGATGTCGTTGGATAGAGAATATCGCCGTGAAGGGCGTGGGTGCGTTCGCGCTCGCCTACGGTGATCCACGGCGACCTACGGGATGACGAAAAATGGCTCGGAGTAAGATATCTCATGGAGTGCTTGGCTTCACCCTTAACCAATACTTTAGCACTTCCAAAGTCACAAAGCTTAACTTGATGAGTAAGAGGATCAACCAGGAGGTTTTGTGATTTCACATCTCTATGACAAACACCGGGAATAGTATGAATGTACCCTAACCCCCAAAATATCTGATACATGCAAAGCTTCACAAAGATAGGCAGCATTCTTTGATTCGCATTGTTGTAATGCTTCAAAACGTGATATACGGTTTCAGGGACATACTCCATAACCAAGTTGAGGAAAAGCTCATCTCTGCTGGTGGTGGAGAAGAAACAGTGCTTCAACAAGATGACATTCAGATGATCCATAGAACACATCAACTGTAGCTCACGGTTTTTGTAGCGCCTATCCTGCAACATCTTCCTTATAGCCACCATCTCTCCTGTTTCCAAACACTTGGCCTGGGAGACGATGTCAAATGACCCAGTTCCGACAACACGCACTGCCATGTAGCTAAAGGTCTGTTTGGGGTTCTCCAATCTTTCCTCCAATGGTGGTGGAGATAATATGGCCTATGACTAGATCATTCCCCTGTGGTGGTTGCAGGTGATGATGAGAAGCAGCAGCGGCAGGAGGTTGAAGAGGAGGCAGCATGAGGGGAGGGGTGCAGCCTTGATGGTGGTGGTTGCGCACGAGATGGGAAGGAGATGGTGGATCGGCAAGAGGGGAGGAGACCCAATGTTGGGGGGTGGAGCTCGGGAGTGTGTCTTGGCTGGCTCGCTCCGGCGAGGTGGAGATCCGGCCATGATAGGGACGTACTGCCGCAAGCCAAAGGGGAGGAGAAGGATTAGGTTACGAATTAATTAGGGTTAACAAGGGATAATGAGATTATTTATAGGGTGGGATAATGGGTTATTGGGTTTTGGGCATTGGGCATTGGGTTTAGATAATTAAGAAAATGAAAATGGGTATGGGCTAAAAAGATAATAGGTAGGAACATGGATCAAAGGGAAAAGAACAACGATACTACTACTAAAAACAAATAATGATAAATAATAGTAACAATAATAAATAATTAGTAATACTAATAGTTAACCAAATAATTATAATCATTAACTAAATAATAATATTAACAAATGATAATAATCACACTTAGTAATAAAAATAATAATACTATTAATAATGATAATTAATAATCATAATGGAAGAATAATAATAGTAATAACTGCCACTAGTAATATCAGTTAATAATAATATTGATAGAAATAATAGTAATAAGTAATTAAAAATACTGATAAGAAATATTGGTAATTATATGTAAAGTCAAATTACCATTTAATATTCTAAAATAATTTATTTATTTAGTAATGCAATAAGTCATTAAATCAAGTTAATAATTAACAATAAAATAATCGGTAAATCAAAATAAATACTTTTAAAAAATAAAAATACAGTATTTCTAACTAGGGATATTACATTCTACCCACCTTATAAAAATTTCGTCCTCGAAATTTAATAGGGTAGGAAATAGTAAAAAGAATTCAAAAACAAAGGAGAAGACAAACAAGCTTCACATCGCTTCTCTGTACATCATAAATCCACCATGCTTCCGCTGCGCTACTCTGATTTCTGGTACCAGCTTCAACATGAAATAACCACTATCAAGAGACAAAGTCAAGGAATAGGATCGGGAAGGAGGAAGAGAAGCAAGATGAAAATCGGATCACTCTAAAAGGAGAGTAAAAATCAAGGATATCAAAAGATCAAAGATAAGAATTCCAAAGGGAGGACGATCAATTTCAAATGGACTGAATATCATAATGGATAGTATATGTATATTGCAGTGTAACTATAGCTTATTTCAAGTTACTGGTATGAACTAGGTCTATCTTGCGAAACAAAAGTCTAAATTTCAGCATCGCAAGTCAAAAACTTAGGCTCTGATACCAAGAAAATCCTGTCATGCCCCACTTCCAAAAATACGCTGGAGCGGAGACGCGACATGAGTCGGCGACACATATACGCAAGAAAAATATCTCACGTATACGCGCTAAGCCTTAAGTAACCCGAAATAAGCTATAAATCTCAACTATAATGAATCATGATTACTGCAATATCACATATAAGCATCCACGCATGATATCATATAAATAAAGACTGGAATAACAACTGAATCTGATATAACGAGAATATGAAAATAATGTGAAGGCAAGAAAGATAAGAATACCGGAGTCGAAAGAGGGAAACTCTAGCTCTTCGCGAAGCGTACAGTCTCATCGCACACCTGCACAATAGAAATAAAACGTCCAATATCTGAGAAATATTGGTAATTATATGTAAAGTCAAATTACCATTTAATATTTCAAAATAATTTATTTATTTAGTAATGCAATATGTCATTAAATCAAGTTAATAATTAACAATAAAATAATCGGTAAATCAAATAAATACTTTTAGAAAATAAAAATACAGTATTTCTAACTAGGGATATTACACATAATACACATAGAATAACACCCAAGTGAGAGAGAGAGAGTACTCACGCAGGGGGGTTGTGGCTTACGGCAAGGGTGTTGCACGCCGACAGAGAAGGAGAAGGCGGATGATGACGGAGGCTCGCCGGAGTGCTCGCGGAGGAGATCGGGCGGCCACTGAGTGGTCTGGGGGTTGTGTGTTCGACTACGAGCTGCCGCTAGTGTAACGGTCCCAGATTTTCATAGATCCTCAATTGACTTAAAACTTCTTTTAAACTGATAGATTATAATAATCATCTCAAAATCCTTAAAAATTTCGGTAGTACTTTCTTTGTAAATACTGATATGCCCAACTATACATTTTAATCCACAATAATTTCAGCCAACATCAGCCTACTTATTCTCAATCCAAACATGCAGGTCAAGGTCAACAATCGCCCATGGAGTCATAATAATATTTTGGCTCACAATGATCTACTTATTCTCTAAATAACAATTTCGGCTTGACATCGCCTACTTATGTGGAAACAAAAGAAACATATGCCCGAGAATACCCCTCTCGGTATTCAGAACATAACTCAAAATTTCCAAAACTCTAACTTAATCATAGTCATTACAAACTACCTCATCCTTACATCAATATATCTAACAAAAATAATACATGCTACATGTACATATTAACTAAAGCTATAGGTATGTACAACAAAATCTTACAAAGTAATAACACATTACTATATCCATAATAAGTTTACCAATAATGAAACTTCCCCTCAAACCGTTGGGCCTCCATATCACCGCAACCTGAAAACAAGAAACTGGGAGGGAGTGAGCTCGACAGCTCAATGAGGAGAGAAAAAGAAGATTAAGGAATAATATAGTTGTCAAAATAAAAGGGAACATGCTTTTCTTCAAATAGCAAACGAGTGTGGATAAGGAAAAAACAATAATCATAGTAAATAGTCAACCCATACAATTTCTACACTCTGCAAAAGGCCTGACTCCTTCGGTTAATGATTCTATAACTTAAATTTTTGAACTATATTCTACAGGGTTTATGATATATCGAATATTTTCTTTTAGTGCCTTTGTTTGTTTCTGAATTCTTTTCATATATATGTACTCATGTACCATTCACATTGGTGCTCCAATCACAATAAGTTAATTCAAATATTGCATATATCATAAACATGCTTATATGTATATGTTGGCCCGGAGGCCTTCCACTCTAGTTTTGATGATGATTAACTCATGTAGTTATATTTACTAATAATCTTGTGTTTTTAGTCTCAGATCATTAAACAAGATATTAGTTGGTGATTAGCTTCAACAAAGGAGTTTGGAAGCTTTTCATGGTGATTCTAAGGCCCAAGCATCAAGATCATACCTTGCCTAGCTCATGGATCACGGTGTTTGTGGATCGAGTCGCCTTGAAGATGAAGATCGTCAAGAAGACTTAGGTATCCATAGTTTAGTGTGTTTAGATCCATATTGTAAAGATAAGAATAGTTGATATGCTCAAGTGCACAATACACACACGTTTCATGTTTTGGTTTTGGTTTTCATGAATAGTTTGATCAAAACAAGTTTACATAGTTTTTATGTATATTAGATGTGTTCGATATACATACATGCTTCATATCTTAAACAAACTTATTTTGATATGTCTGTTCATGAGTTTTAAGGAAAATCAGATTTCCTATTGAGAAAAATACAAGTTTGATAAAATACAAGTTTTGGTTTTTGGTAAAAATGATAAGACACAAAAATAGTTTATATTGCTTGATATTTGAGTTGAAATGTTTATCACATGTTTATATATCAATGCAAAATGTTAAAACTATTTTTGGGGATGTTTATATATTTTACAAGATTTATTAAAATATTTTTTAACTGTTTTTCTGACCCAGTTTCTGACCCAGTCTGTGGCTGACAGGCCAGGTCGGTCGACCGCACGGTCGACCGCACCAAGGGCCGGTCGACCGAGCGGTCGACCGACGTGCACAGCCTTGTGCACGTCTGGCAGCCCAGTGGGCCAGTCGACCGACCGGTCGACCGGACCAGAGAGCTCTGCTCTCTGTATCTGGGCGGTCGACCGGACCAGAGAGCTGTGCTCTCTGGAACTGGGCGGTCGACCGGGCGGTCGACCGAAGAGCTCCAACGGTCAGAAATCCGACCGTTGGCGGTCGACCGACCGGTCGACCGCCAGCCTGTCAGGCTGACAGATCAGCCTAACGGCTAGTTTTATGTTGGG
Organism: Agave tequilana; assembly: GCA_038442645.1. Lineage (NCBI taxonomy): Eukaryota > Viridiplantae > Streptophyta > Magnoliopsida > Asparagales > Asparagaceae > Agave > Agave tequilana. The sequence continues at coordinate 242,028 of JAVJIF010029774.1, read as the reverse complement.
GCTATAAATACCCCATCTCTTCATTGTTTTGACTATGATTTTAAGAGCCAAAATTTTCAGACTTTCTCTACTGTTTTAAAAGAGTTTTAAAAAGAGTTTTGTGTCAAAAAGATTTATCTTTGTATTGTTTTAGGTTTTTGAAAAAATCAAAGAAAATAGGAATTTGGGATATTTGTATTGGTTTTCATTCTCTATCTTTTACAAGAGTTTTCCCAAGTATTTTCTTTGAGTTCTTGTTTTTCCAAACACCTAGTTTTCCACACTTGAGCTATATCTTCTATCCTATTCTATTAGGATCTTGTTTTGTGAAAAAGAGAAAAAGAGAGATTGTGTTTGTGGTCTTTTGTGATCACTTGTTGTAAACCCTTTTCATTGTTGGGTTGCTCCCTCTTTGGTAGAGGTTGAGGTTTGGTTTGCTCCCTCTAGTGAGAGGTGGAGTTTGGTTGTTGGCTACGGGCCTTATCCCTCTTCGGTAGAGGTGGATTGTGGTTGTATTGCCTCGGTGGCATTGTAAGGTTGAGAGTGGAGTTCGGTACTCCTAGTGGATTGGAAATCCTTCTCGGTGAAGGCGGGGAAGTAGAGCTAGGGGCTCGAACCTCGAAACATATCTTTGTGTTTGCGTTTGATCCATTGTCTCTTAACTCTCTCTCTTATATTTGTGCAAAGCATCATTCATTCATTCATATCTTATTGCTTGCATTTGTGCCTTGTATTATTTCATATTGTTCATCTTTATATGCTTGGCTTGCTTGTGTGTGTGCCTCACTTGTACTTAACCACAAGAGCTTCATATAGCACCTCAACCCATATCTAGGGGAATCAAGAGGAGTTAGTCCAGAGCCCTTCACGGGGAATTCGGCTACACTTGTTGGTTGAACTAAGTGTGTTTGCAAATTAGTTTTAAGCTTCCGCATTTAGCGCATTTAGTTTCTAGATTAGCACTTACACCTATTCACCCCCCTCTAGGTGTTTTCAATTGGTATCAGAGCCTACGCTCCTGATACTTAGGCTTAATATCCTAGGAGTGAGATCCTTTGTTTAGCTAATCTACTTTTGCATTTGCATATATTTGTTTGCACACATTTAGTTTGCACTCATGGATAGCCCTCCTATGTTTGATATCTCTAGACTTGAGGTTTGGAAGGTTATGATAAGTTGTTACTTAAAGACCCTAGGTTTGCATGTCTTTCTTGCCGCTACCAAGAAATGCTATCTTGGTAACCGCATTCATATAGGGGCCAATGCACAAGCCCTTGAGGCCATTAGAAGCACATTACCTAAAGATTATCTTTTGCGTGTTTCTAACATTGATTCCGCCTTTGCAGTGTGGAATATTTTGACAACCACCACCACCTCCAAGCTTCAATTGTCAATCCAACCGGAGGAAGAATCTAGTGGAGATGAATCCGAGCCACAACAATGCTATATGATCCAAGGGATTGACTCCCTTGAGGTACAATCGGAAACTCAACTAGATAGTTTTGATTCTAGTTCTTTATGTGATGAATTTATTGATGCCCACGCTTTGAATGAAGAACTATCTATAGTTTGTGAAAAATTGATTGAAAAATATAAAGTTTTGAAAAAGAAGACCATTGCTTTAAATAAAGAAAATGAAAAATTGTCTTCTAAACTTGATTGTGTTTTGCAAGAGAAAGAGGAGATTTCTAATGATAGGGATTCATTAAAATCTCAACTAGATCTTGCACTTAAAGAAAATGAGTTTTTAAAGTCTAAAAATGATTGTGAAACTCTTTTGAAGAAAAATGAAAATTTGTCTTCAAAAGTTGATTTTGTTTTAAAAGAGAATGTTGCTTTGAAAAATAAAATAATCTCTATTTCAAATGATTTAAATATTTGTTTGAAGAAGAATGATTGTTTGCAAAATAAGATTGATGCACATGTTTGCCATGCTAGTATAGTTTCAGCTAGATCACCCCTTGCATGCTCCACTTCTTCCATGATTAAAAATGATATATCTTTGCTTAAGAAGAATATGGATTGTTTGGGCTCCACTTTGAGCCATTGTGTTTCTAGCCATTCACGTTTGGAATCCATGTTTCACAAGAAACAAATTTCATCTATTATGCATGCACACCCTCCACGGCATACACATGCTTCTCACGGACACACCCATCATATGTATGCTCATGTGTACACTTGTACACATTGTGGACCTAAGGGCCACCTTGCTAAATTTTGTTATGATAGATTACATACTTCAAATTTAGCAAATAATTTTGTTTGGGTTAGGGAAGGGACTAACCCCCATTGACCCAATAAGATATAGGTACCAAAGACCACCCCTCTTATGTTTGATGTAGGTGTGGGCTCTCACATGACGTGAGAGTTGCCGTACCTTGGAGTGGATGCGTTCCGAGCTTCATGGAAATCATTTTGGATGCATCACTTTCAAGGGATGTTTGGTGGAGAGGACCACCATGTTTTGGAGACAAGGAAAGTTGCCTTCTAGGTTTTGGTAACGATTCCTAACTCCTAATTATTGTTTACATGCTTTTCATATTCATTGTTTTATTAGCATGTTTTATTGTTTTTAGATTATTATGAAAATGCCATGTTAATTAGGCTTATGACATACATGTATAGTATTTGAGTCACCCATGCTTATTTGGACCCATATTTAGTGTTCTCACCTTTGTTTAGCTATCATATTTATCATAACTCTAATAACATGTGAATTTACATAATATGAAAAACACCTAGAGGGGGTGAATAGGTGTAATTGCTAATCTAACAATCCTTTTAAAATTATGATGGATGAATGATGCAACGATCTCTCAAAACAAGACTAAGAGCCGAATACCCCGTGAAGGGTTCTGAACTCCTTCCTCCGGATTCCCCTTGAATGGGTTAGAGGTGCGCAATGCAACCTTGTTGTATGAGAATTGATCGAATAAAGAATGAATAATATGCAATGATGAAATGCACACAAGACATATCACAAGTACCACAAACTAGAAGCAATAATACAAGGAAAGAAAATTAGATCTCAAGCAAGTAATTGAAAGCAATAGAGTGCAAGAGAAATTTAAAGCAAAATGGATACAAGGCAATCGCAAACACAAGATATTTGTTTCGAGGTTCGAGCCACCGCTCTACTCCCCGCCTTCACCTCCGTGAAGGGTTTCCACTATCCACCGAGGACGCTTACAATGGTCTACCAAAGACCCGAGCACCGAGCTCCATCAATTACAATGACCTCTACCGAAGAGGTGTCTCCACAAGTTGAAAAAGAACACAAGGAACCAAAGTGATCACAACAAGATCACTAAACTCTTTACAAACTCTCACTCTTTTACAACTTCCTTATAGAATGAGTAAGGAAATTTTGGCTCTATGAAGTGTAGTGAGAAAAACTTCAGTTGTAGAATGATATTTTCTAACAAACACAACTGAAAAACAAGCTCAAGAAAGATTGCAATTTGGAGAGCTTAAAAACTTTTCTTCTCTTTTGAAAAACTTGAAAACTTAAGGATTTTTCTTGGTATCCAATACAAGAGGCTATACTCCTCTATTTATAGGGAGAAGAAAGGGTTAAAAACAATTTATTTTAAGTTTATTTGACCTGAAAAAGTTCTCCAAAACCTCAGGAAAAGTCTGCAAAAACAGATTAAGAAAACAGTTTTCAGAATTACACAAAAGAGGAAAGAGCCGTTGGGCTTTTGCAGGCTTGGCGGTCGACCGGTCCGGTCGGCCGCCCGCCTACCTGGCAGTAGCCGTTGGGCTCCGGTCGACCGGTCGGGTCGACCGTCCTATAAATAGAAACACAGATTTCTGAAGGCGGTCGACCGTCCGGTCGACCCAGAAAACCCGAGAGCAAACCTGCAGTCAGTCGGTCGACCCGGGCGGTCGGCTGACAGACATGCACAAGCGTGCATGTCCAGTACTGTCGCCGGTCGACCGGGCCGGTCGGCCGGTTTCGCCTGAAACAGAAAAATAGCAGCAGGACAGAACTTGGGAATTTTTTGTAAAAATGTTTTGAAGTAAAGAAAACTAAGTATCATACTAGAAGGAGTATACATGATTTTAAACATGATATTATACCTTTGTAAACCTTAGAGTCATGTATATTTGTTTAAGCATGAAACTTAGAAAACACAAAGTTTTAAACACAAAAACTTGTATACCAAAGATGTGTGTGCATCCTAGAGCCAATTTTCAAAACTCAAATTTTAACAATCTATTTCTTACATTGGTTCTAAGTACTACAAGTGCTTCAAGTGGGCTTCATCATGTGATCTTCAAAACTTGATTCTTGAGCCCAAATTGAGTTGACTTGAGTTCAAAACTCCTTCCTTTAGGGAAGAACCCATCTAGTTGAGTTAGAACCCTGAAACACACTAAAACAATAAACATGATTAGTACAAATAACGAATATGTTTTGTAATCATCAAAACACACTAAAACGGGTGATTGTAACTTTGGGCCAACAATCTCCCCCTTTTTGATGATGACAAAACATATAAGTTATTTAAACAAAAATGGAAGAAGAGCTTGGAAAGCTCCCCCTCAAATAATGCTATGTATAAAGAATAACTATGAAAAGCTAAATACATAAAGCATTAAAACACATAAAAACTCAAATAAACAATAACCAAAAACTCTTTTTCTTTTTCTCCCCCTTTTTGTCATACATCAAAAAAGGGTTAAAACAAAACACATAAAGCATCAAAGAAAAATTTATCTTTAAGAATCCATAATGCAAACATTCAACTCACCACAAATAAAAGAGAATCTAGCATAGTCTAATGGTTTAGTAAAAATATCGGCAAGTTGAAAATCGGTAGAAACATAATCAATATCGATATCACCTTTCTCATAATGATCTCTAAGAAAGTGATACCTAATGTCTATGTGCTTAGTTTTACTATGTTGATTTGCATTCTTTGTCATGTGAATTGTAGTAGTATTATCACAAAATATTTTAACATGATCAAAGTGTAAATCATAGTCGAGGAGAGTATGTTTCATCCAAAGAACTTGTGCACAACAAGCTCCGGCTGCAACATACTCCGCCTCGGCGGTTGATAGGGCTACCGAATTTTGCTTTTTGGAAGACCAAGATATAAGACAATTACCTAGGAATTGACATGTTCCACTAGTGCTCTTCCTATCTACCCTACAACCCGCATAGTCGGCATCCGAAAAACTCGTCATTGAAAATTGTCTGATTTTCGGATACCACAAACCCATTTCAATAGTGCCCTTAAGGTATCTAATTATGCGTTTAACCGCAATTATGTGAGACTCTTTAGGACAAGATTGAAAACGTGCACAAAGACAAACGGAAAACATAATATCCGGCCTACTAGCCGTCAAATACAATAAACTACCTATCATGCTACGGTAAAGTTTAATGTCTACACTTTTACCTTGTTCATCCTTATCAAGCTTTGTGGTGGTTGCCATGGGAGTTTTGCTCACTTTAGATCCGTCAAGCCCGAACCTTTTGATTAGTTCCTTTATGTACTTGGCTTGATTGATGAAGATCCCATCCTTCCTTTGCTTGATTTGGAGTTCAAGGAAATAGTTGAGCTCTCCCATCATAGACATTTCAAATTCATCCTTCATGCATGATTCAAAAGCTTGGCAAAGAGATTCATTAAGAGATCCAAAAATAATGTCATCAACATAAATTTGCACAATAAGAATATCATTTTTAACATGTTTTATAAACAATGTGGTGTCAATTTTACCTTTCTTAAAACCATTTGAAATTAAAAATGAAGAAAGTCTTTCATACCAAGCCCTAGGGGCTTGTTTTAAACCATAAAGAGCTTTATCTAATTTAAACACAAAATCCGGATGTGTAGGATCAACAAACCCGGGGGGTTGTTCAACATACACCTCCTCTTCAATCAAACCATTTAGAAAAGCACTTTTAACATCCATTTGAAACAATTTAAAATCTTTATATGAGGCAAAAGCTAGTGTTATCCGTATGGCTTCAAGCCGTGCTACGGGTGCAAAGGTTTCTTCAAAATCGATTCCTTCGATTTGAGTGTAACCTTGGGCCACTAACCTAGCTTTGTTTCTATCTACATTACCCGATTCATCCAACTTGTTCTTAAAGATCCACTTAGTACCAATTGTTGGTCTATCGTGGGGCCTAGGAACAAGGTGCCAAACTTGGTTGCGCTCAAATTGATTGAGCTCCTCTTGCATGGCTAGCAACCAATATGAATCGGCCTCGGCTTCGAGGACGTTTTTGGGTTCAACATGAGAAATAAATGCATAATGACCACAATAATCATGAAGTTTAGAGCGAGTGGTTACCCCTTTTGATACTTCACCTATGACGAGGTCCTTGGGATGATGAGGATTGTATCTCCAATCCTTTGGAAGTTGTTGAGTAGGCTCCACTTCATTTGATTGATTTTCATTTCCTTGAGCCTCTTCTACTTTAGCTTCACTTTCTTCATCATCCTTTGGCTTGTCTCCCATAGTAGGTGTATCCTCCAAGGTCACTTTCTCCAAACTTCATCCAATGCATCTATTTCTACAACATTCTTAACAAACAAGTTAGATTCCTCAAACTTAACATGTATAGATTCTTCAATCGTCAAAGATGATCTATTGAAGATTCTATAAGCCTTACTAGTGTTAGAATAACCAACAAAAATAGCCTCATAAGATCTAGCATCAAATTTTCCTAAATTATCTTTTGTATTCAAAACAAAACATTTGCATCCAAAACCTCTAAAATATGAAACATTTGGTTTTCTAGAAAAGTACATTTCAAAAGAAGTTTTTAAAGTATTTTTACATAAGAAAACACGATTTGATATATAGCATGATGTATGAATGGCCTCGGCCCACAAATAATGTGGTAGACCATATTCACTAAGTATTGCCCTAGCCATCTCTTGTAATGTTCTATTTTTCCGTTCAACTACTCCATTTTGTTGTGGAGTTCTAGGACAAGATAGTTCATGCTTTATTCCATGTTCTTCACAAAAAGTGGTAAAGGATATGTTAATGAACTCACCTCCTCTATCACTTCTTATTCTTACATTAGAAGTTTCTTTTTCCTTTTCAACTCTTTTCTTAAAGGCTTGAAAATGTAAAAAGGCTTGGTTTTTGTGTTCAAGAAAGAAAACCCAAGTAAAACGTGAATAGTCATCAACCAAAACAAATGCAAACCTACTCCCACTTAGACTTTTGGTTTGAGTCGGACCAAATAAATCCATATGGATCAACTCCAAGGGACGTGATGTCATGATATCCTTAATTGACTTGAAAGAAGACTTAGTTTGTTTCCCAAATTGGCATGCGTCACAAACTCGGTCCTTTTCAAAATTCAAACAAGGAATACCTTTCACCATTTCCTTTGTGTTTAACCTAGATATATGGTCAAAAGAAATGTGGCCTAATCTTCTATGTCACAACCAAGAGTCATCATCGAGGGCTTTTAAACAAGTAATATTACAAGACATATTTAACATATCAATCATATAAACATTACTTTCACGAAAACCAGAAAACACACAAACATTAGAAGTTCTATCAATTACTTTACAAGCTACATTATCAAAAACAACATCAAAACCTTTATCACAAAGTTGACTAACACTCAAGAGGTTATGCTTGAGGCCGTCAACTAAAACTACATTCTCAATTAAAGGAGATGTGCCAAGTTTTACATTACCGATACCGATGATTTTACCCTTGGCATCATCTCCGAAGGTGACGGTGCCACCTTCATGGTATCTTGATAGGGTTGCAAAGTTGTTGATGTCCCAAGTCATGTGCCTTGAGCAACCACTATCAAGATACCACAATCCTCTACGTCGTTGGGCCTTGGATGGTACCTATATCATTTAACAAATTCGTTGATTTTGGTACCCAAATTTTCTTGGGTCCTTGAAAGTTAGTGTTTCGAACCCAAACATTATGACGAGATGCGTTTAGCCTATCATAGCAAAAATTGGCTAAGTGCCCTTTCCGCCCACAATGTGAACATGAGAACACTCTTCCATACATGAATGCATGATGTGTGTGTGTGATGTGTGAGCATGTTTTGGGTGTTTGCCATGATGTAAAGGTTGTGTGGTATGAACATGAGCATGAGCATGGTAAACATTTTTCTTAGGGCCTTGTTTCTTAGGAAACATGGCCTCTATCCTCTTCTTATCAAACTCACAATTTTTTAAAACAATTCCTAATGAGTCTATTCTTTCTTTAAGCATGGTAATCTCATTAGAATCAACTAGTGGGGTCTTGTCTTTACAAGATATCTTATACTTGTCAAAATCATTTTTAGTAGTAACTAAAGTAGAGAGCAAGTCATTCTTTTCTTTAGAGAGATTAAGTACTTGAAGATTAAGAGATTCATTTTCCTTTTTCATTTTTAAATACTTTTTCTTTAAGAGATCATAGTTATGAGAAAGTTCTACAAATGCTTTTCCTAGTTCATCCATGGAGAGTTCTTCATCAAAAGAAGTGGAAGGGGTTACCTTGCTTGTGCTTTTATTAGCCATGAAGCACATGTTGGCGGTGTCAATTTTCTCCTCGGATTCGCTCTCGGAATCCCAAGTTGCCTTCATTGCTTTCTTCTTGAAGGGCTTCTTGGAGGTGGATGGCTTTACTTTATCCGGACACTCCGCAACAATGTGTCCCGGTCTTTGGCAATTAAAGCATATAATTTTTCTTTCTTCTTTGCCTCCTTGCCATCTCCTTCTTCCTTGAAACTTCGCCTTGTTATACATCCTCCGGACGTTCTTCACAAGAAGTGAGAGCTCTTCGTCATCTTCTTCTTCATCGTCTTCGTCGGAGTGAGTGGATTGACTTTTGAAGGCTATAGTCTTCTTCTTGGAAGGAGCCATATCCTCCCTTACTTTCCTCTCCATCTCATGGGTTTTGAGATTCCCAATGAGACCAATTAGCTCCATCTCCTCCTTGTCGTTGAGTTCCTTCAAGGTAGTAGCTTTTACTTCCCAAGAAGGTGGAAGAGCCCGGATGATCTTTCTTACTCTTTGGTCATTGTCAATAGCATCACCTAGAGAAGAAAGTCCATTAGTAATCTTGGTAAATCTTGTAACCATATCATCTATGGTTTCATTTTCTTGCATACAAAAGTTCTCATATTGGGACCGAAGAAGGTCTATCTTAGCCCTCTTCACTTGTGAAGTCCCTTCATGTGTAACTAGCAAATGTGTCCAAATTTCATATGCGGATTTGCAATGAATAACTCTAGCTATATCATCATCATTAAGGGCTTGAAGTAGTGCATAGTGAGCCCTAGCATTGGCATCAAACTCCTTAGTCTCAATTTCGGACCAAGTAGATTCATCACCGGGGGGTGCACTAAAGGGTTTGGTCACGGCCTTTGCAACTCGACTACCTAGAGATTGCAAGAAAACGGTCATCTTAACCTTCCATATGGGAAAGTTAAGTCCATCAAACTTAGGGGGTGTCTTGATACCATCGGCCATCTTTACTAAGTGAGTATGAATGAAATGATTAGCAAAATTAGGATCTCTCTAAGGTTGTTAAGCCAAGAGCCTAGAGTCCAAGCTCTGATACCAATTGAAAAACACCTAGAGGGGGGGTGAATAGGTGTAATTGCTAATCTAACAATCCTTTTTAAAATTATGATGGATGAATGATGCAACGATCTCTCAAAACAAGACTAAGAGCTGAATACCCCGTGAAGGGTTCTGAACTCCTTCCTCCGGATTCCCCTTGAATGGGTTAGAGGTGCGCAATGCAACCTTGTTGTATGAGAATTGATCGAACAAAGAATGAATAATATGCAATGATGAAATGCACACAAGACATATCACAAGTACCACAAACTAGAAGCAATAACACAAGGAAAGAAAATTAGATCTCAAGCAAGTAATTGAAAGTAATAGAGTGCAAGAGAAATTTAAAGCAAAATAGACACAAGGCAATCGCAAACACAAGATATTTGTTTCGAGGTTCGAGCCACCGCTCTACTCCCCGCCTTCACCATCGTGAAGGGTTTCCACTATCCACCGAGGACGCTTACAATGGTCTACCAAAGACCCGAGCACCGAGCTCCACCAATTACAATGACCTCTACCAAAGAGGTGTCTCCACAAGTTGAAGAAGAACACAAGGAACCAAAGTGATCACAACAAGATCACTAAACTCTTTACAAACTCTCACTCTTTTACAACTTCCTTATAGAATGAGTAAGGAAATTTTGGCTCTATGAAGTGTAGTGAGAAAAACTTCAGTTGTAGAATGATATTTTCTAACAAACACAACTGAAAAACAAGCTCAAGAAAGATTGCAATTTGGAGAGCTTAAAAACTTTTCTTCTCTTTTGAAAAACTTGAAAACTTAAGGATTTTTCTTGGTATCCAATACAAGAGGCTATACTCCTCTATTTATAGGGAGAAGAAAGGGTTAAAAACAATTTATTTTAAGTTTATTTGACCTGAAAAAGTTCTCCAAAATCTCAGGAAAAGTCTGCAAGAACAGATTAAGAAAACAGTTTTCAGAATTACACAAAAGAGGAAAGAGCCGTTGGGCTTTTGTAGGCTTGGCGGTCGACCGGTCCGGTCGGCCGCCCGCCTACCTGGCAGTAGCTGTTGGGCTCCGGTCGACCGGCCGGGTCGACCGTCCTATAAATAGAAACACAGGTTTCTGAAGGCGGTCGACCGTCCGGTCGACCCAGAAAACCCGAGAGCAAACCTGCAGTCAGTCGGTCGACCCGGGCGGTCGGCCGACAGACATGCACAAGCGTGCATGTCCAGTACTGTCGCCGGTCGACCGGGCCGGTCGGCCGGTTTCGCCTGAAACAGAAAAATAGCAGCAGGACAGAACTTGGGAATTTTTTGTAAAAATGTTTTGAAGTAAAGAAAACTAAGTATCATACTAGAAGGAGTATACATGATTTTAAACATGATATTATAACTTTGTAAACCTTAGAGTCATGTATATTTGTTAAAGCATGAAACTTAGAAAACACAAAGTTTTAAACATAAAAACTTGTATACCAAAGATGTGTGTGTGCATCCTAGAGCCAATTTCTAAAACTCAAACTTTAACAATCTATTTCTTACATTAGTTCTAAGTACTACAAGTGCTTCAAGAGGGCTTCATCATGTGATCTTCAAAACTTGATTCTTGAGCCCAAATTGAGTTGACTTGAGTTCAAAACTCCTTCCTTTAGGGAAGAACCCATCTAGTTGAGTTAGAACCCTGAAACACACTAAAACAATAAACATGATTAGTACAAATAACGAATATGTTTTGTAATCATCAAAACACACTAAAACGGGTGATTGTAACCTTGGGCCAACATAATAATCATGTTTATATCTATCATGTTGATTCATATTTTGTTTTGATGCTTCATGCTTTGATTACTTGTTTAAATGTTAAGTTTTCATTAAGACTAGGAATATACTTGTGCATATAGTGGGTCACAAATAAATCTATATATGTTTGGGCTTGATTGCTTATTTGTTCCTATTAGATGTGCTAGTATAGTCTAGTTTTGATGATTCATGCATTTTAAACTTGTATTCCTATTTTTGGATTTGTTTTATGAGTTTTCATTTCATGTATATGTTTATTTTGCCAAACTTTAAGTTATACATGTATACCCCTTGAGTCATTTGCTTTTCATGCAAATCTTTATTTATGGACTCAATTGTGTTTAGGGATATGTATGTATACTTCTTGTGTTGACAAATCATACATATACCTTGAAATGAAATTTGCTTTAATGAAAATTTAGCTTTTCATGTTTTCATGTATTTGTGTTTAACTTCATGTATATGTCCATTTTATCCAAACTATTGATTATACATATACATCCTTTTTGAGCCACGTGCATTCATGCATATATCCTTGTGGACTCGTTGTGTTTTGGATATGTATGTATACTTTAGTTTGTATTAGACATACATATACCTTGAAGATTAAATAAGTTTTGATGATTTTTATGTTTTCATGTTTAAAGGAATAATTGAGCTTAATTGAATATTTTTCATGATTATGATCTTCACATTGTATTTGTACACTCACTTTTATTGTTTACTCATGTTTAGTTTTCATGAGTCATATTTATGCTTAATTGGCTTAGAGTGTTAATTATCATGTGGATTTCCTATTTCATGAAAAATATTTATGTTTTATTCCTTACTTGAAGGATTCCGTACTAGTTTATAAAACTTTTCATATAACTAGTTCGTATTCTTCATTATGATAGAGTTTTTTCAAACAAACTTCATTTTTAAATCTTTTTTTGAAAACCCCTACCTTCAAAGGGCGGTTGGATGGGCGACCATGCTTATGTTATGCTTTACATTGAAAATCTATTTAAACATAAACATGATTGGGAGGATAGGTTATATGATGTATACACGTGATCATTATTGTTGTTTCAATTGGTATCATTGAATTCTTTCAATTGGTATCAATATTAACATTTTTGTATACTCATATTTTGTTTTTATGTATGTATGCCTTCAATTCTAAAGGTATCAATTTTAATTGGTATCTAACTTTTCATACATATATGTGTTTATGCTAAAGCTTGAGTTTTATCTTTGTTTCAATTGATTCAATTTTCAATTGGTATCTTAATTCAAGCCTAAGCATTGTTTTAGTTGGTATTTCATAAAGGGGGAGAAAATTTGATTTTGTCTTTCAATTGGTATTTGTCTTCCACTCCCACACTTTATGATGAAAAATGTTTATGTTGCTAACATGATTATTTAAGTTGGTATCAAGATGTTTATTTGTTTATTTATCAATTGATATCAAGATTTTAGTTTTCAATTGTATTTGTTCATTTTTTAATTGGTATCAATATGCACTTCATTGACATATGTTTAATTGGTATCATATTTGATTTGACCCCTTATTTACATTGTTTTTGTTTTAAGACCCATACAATTTCTACACTCTGCAAAAGGCCTGACTCCTTCGGTTAATGATTCTATAACTTAAATTTTTGAACTATATTCTACAGGGTTTATGATATATCGAATATTTTCTTTTAGTGCCTTTGTTTGTTTCTGAATTCTTTTCATATATATGTACTCATGTACCATTCACATTGGTGCTCTAATCACAATAAGTTAATTCAAATATTGCATATATCATAAACATGCTTATATGTATATGTTGGCCCGGAGGCCTTCCACTCTAGTTTTGATGATGATTAACTCATGTAGTTATATTTACTAATAATCTTGTGTTTTTAGTCTCAGATCATTAAACAAGATATTAGTTGGTGATTAGCTTCAACAAAGGAGTTTGGAAGCTTTTCATGGTGATTCCAGGGCCCAAGCATCAAGATCATACCTTACCTAGCTCATGGATCACGGTGTTTGTGGATCGAGTCGCCTTGAAGATGAAGATCGTCAAGAAGACTTAGGTATCCATAGTTTAGTGTGTTTAGATCCATATTGTAAAGATAAGAATAGTTGATATGCTCAAGTGCACAATACACACACGTTTCATGTTTTGGTTTTGATTTTCATGAATAGTTTGATCAAAACAAGTTTACATAGTTTTTATGTATATTAGATGTGTTCGATATACATACATGCTTCATATCTTAAACAAACTTATTTTGATATGTCTATTCATGAGTTTTAAGGAAAATCAGATTTCCTATTGAGAAAAATACAAGTTTGATAAAATACAAGTTTTGATTTTTGGTAAAAATGATAAGACACAAAAACAGTTTATATTGCTTGATATTTGAGTTGAAATGTTTATCACATGTTTATATATCAATGCAAAATGTTAAAACTATTTTTGGGGATGTTTATATATTTTATAAGATTTATTAAAATATTTTTAACTGTTTTTCTGACCCAGTTTCTGACCTAGTCTGTGGCTGACAGGCCAGGTCGGTCGACCGCACGGTCGATCGCACCAAGGGCCGGTCGACCGAGCGGTCGACCGACGTGCACAGCCTTGTGCACGTCTGGCAGCCCAGTGGGCCGGTCGACCGACCGGTCAACCGGACCAGAGAGCTCTGCTCTCTGTATCTGGGCGGTCGACCGTGCGATCGACCGGACCAGAGAGCTGTGCTCTCTGGAACTGGGCGGTCGACCGGACGGTCGACCGAAGAGCTCCAACGGTCGGAAATCCGACCGTTGGCGGTCGACCGGCCGGTCGACCGCCAGCCTGTCAGGCTGACAGATCAGCCTAACGGCTAGTTTTCTGTTGGGGCTATAAATACCCCATCTCTTCATTGTTTTGGCTATGATTTTAAGAGCCAAAATTTTCAGACTTTCTCTACTGTTTTAAAAGAGTTTTAAAAAGAGTTTTGTGCCAAAAAGATTTATCTTTGTATTGTTTTAGGTTTTTGGAAAAATCAAAGAAAATAGGAATTTGGGATATTTGTATTAGTTTTCATTCTCTATCTTTTACAAGAGTTTTCCCAAGTATTTTCTTTGAGTTCTTGTTTTTCCAAACACCTAGTTTTCCACACTTGAGCTATATCTTCTATCCTATTCTATTAGGATCTTATTTTGTGGAAAGAGAAAAAAGAGAGATTGTGTTTGTGGTCTTTTGTGATCACTTGTTGTAAACCCTTTTCATTATTGGGTTGCTCCCTCTTTGGTAGAGGTTGAGGTTTGGTTTGCTCCCTCTAGTGAGAGGTGGAGTTTGGTTGTTGGCCACGGGCCTTATCCCTCTTCGGTAGAGGTGGATTGTGGTTGTATTGCCTTGGTGGCATTGTAAGGTTGAGAGTGGAGTTCGGTACTCCTAGTGGATTGGAAATCCTTCTCGGTGAAGGCGGGGAAGTAGAGCTAGGGGCTCGAACCTCGAAAAATATCTTTGTGTTTGCGTTTGATCCATTGTCTCTTAACTCTCTCTCTTATATTTGTGCAAAGCATCATTCATTCATTCATATCTTATTGCTTGCATTTGTGCCTTGCATTATTTCATATTGTTCATCTTTATATGCTTGGCTTGCTTGTGTGTGTGTGTGCCTCGCTTGTACTTAACCACAAGAGCTTCATATAACACCTCAACCCATATCTAGGGGAATCAAGAGGAGTTAGTCCAGAGCCCTTCACGGGGAATTCGGCTACACTTGTTGGTTGTACTAAGTGTGTTTACAAATTAGTTTTAAGCTTCCGCATTTAGCGCATTTAGTTTCTAGATTAGCACTTACACCTATTCACCCCCCTCTAGGTGTTTTCAGTATATCGTATCGCGCTTCAAGTGCTACATGGATAAACTCGTAAACATACACATTTCATATAATATTCTATTATCTCCTATAACAAGGCAGTGTTCACAGTCCTACATCAAGGACAAGCATTCATCACTATGCATTTGAATAAACACATCTTTGCTTCATAATATACGGCCCATCTCATATCCCGTCTTCACACCTACCAGTTCCTGCTGGCCCCTTCCTTCGTTTAATAACAAACAATGTCATACCCTGTCTTCACACCTACCATCTCCCACTGATCCCATCCTTCGTATATATATATATATATATATATATATATATATATATATATATATATATATATATATATATATATATATATATATATATATATATATATATATATATATATATATATATAACAACATCATCTTCCCCCTTCCGCCGTCTCCCGCCGGCCCCTTCCTTTATGTGCATAAAAATAACACGACATGCACACACAACATCACATACACATAAACTAACAAGGTAATACACACAATGTCAGTTGCGTTGTGATATACTTTTCCCAATCACCAACCATGTGGTTGATATGCAGCACACAATCAAGTTCGTGTAACTATCGATTATATGCACACATTCAGACATACATACTGTTTACATTTATCATTCATCCAATGACGTATTAAACAATTAATTACATTCTAAATGCCCGTCCTAGGTCATATGATTAGTTCTTTTAACTAGTTATGATTCTTATTCCCATATTAGGTATTTGGTGAATGAAATTGACTACGCTACCTATCCGTGACCAGGGTCTTAGCATACTTTAAAGTTTATAATAGTCCACTGAATTCACACTTACACGCATAATTTATTTCAGTTGGAATTATTACTTAAAAACGAGGGTACATACTTCACTAGTCATCAAGCATATTAGTCAACAACCATCATCAACAAGTTATCAATGGTATATGGTTATGATATATCACAATTGAATATGTATATGTACTTCACTAATAACTGTATCCATAACAATTAGGTAATAATCATAATCGGCATATATCAATTAGATCATTGGTCTATTAATTGAAAATTGTAACCCAATCCATATTCACATCTACTTAATATTCATAGTTAAGCACAACAAGCTCGTTGCCCTATGATCGTTCACTCATATCATACAAATTAGAGATTTGAGGTTGATCGGGTTTGGATTAGTTAGTAGTGAAAACTATCACTGGGTTTTCTGGTTTACTTGCTTTATTTTTATAGATCCACGTCATCCACTATTCAAGCTAGTCCATGTTCTTAGTTTAATATATATTACCCTAGAAGAGATGTTGATTACCCAGTATTAGTGTAGCAACAATTATTATGGTTGGTTTGATATCAATATCTAAGGGTGGACTTCTGATTTTTTTGGTTACCATCCCCAACAAGGTTCAATTTCATGGTTCACGGTTAGTTACAGTTTTACTTATCACCTTATTTATCTCATAATTTCTGAATTTCATTTGCAATAATAGATTATGTCTGATTTTTGTTATAAGGCAACTTGTCTCTTCTGATTGTGGTAAGTCCCTAATTAGTTTATACCAAAGCTAACATTAAAATAACAGATAATTATTACACCGGACAATTCACTTCTCATCATGAGATACTTCCATTTAAGTTTTCTCTTTACTATCACACCAAGATATGTAGGTCAGAGTTTATATGTTTGGTTTGAAATATGTACTTAGTTTGCATTCAAGAGATTACAGCTAGTAAGAAGTCTTAGACAAATATGCGGGTTATAGTTTACACCACAAATCAAGGAGTTAAACTCAGAAAGAAATCAACAACTTCTATATAATTAACCTCCTTCTGATCAGCACGGG